>JARHVA010000703.1:427500-460000 GCA_037957365.1 Torreya grandis | reverse complement strand
GGAAAGCTATTTTGTACACATTGGAGCTTTGAAACATACTTCCCTTTTATAGATAGCTCTTCCCTATATCCAAGAGCAACTAAATGCTCATGCCCTCTCAGGGGGGTGACTAGTTTCTCCACTACTAGCTTAAGGTAGATTGGTTGGAAGCATGGGCGTAAAAATAAATCATCACACTCCTAGATCTAAATTTTTTGAATGAACAACTCCAGTTCTTCTTCATTTATGAACTTTTGAGTATGAACATATGGATCAAATTGATCTATTCCCTTCTCTGTATCCATAGGGTTGACCTCTGACTTTGTGATTTTTTGAGTCCATCTGAGCTTACCTCTGGCTTCGAATGATAGAGAGATGTCTAGAGTTGAAAATAAAATTTGGCAGCCATGCTTGAATAGTTTGAACATATCATCTCCTAAGAAAATAACTACTTTTGAGGACTCATTTTAATGAAGTTGTAGCTTGATAGGAGATTTTACAGAAGTGAGCATGTCGATCTCTTGGTTATAATAATGAGGCTAAAAATCTTCTTTTAGTGTGTTAGGCTGGTTAGTCAAGACTATTTCTCTTTCATGTGAGAGATAGGTCACATTATTTCCAACTAAGCCCATTCATTCCATGAAATCCTCTTGATTCCTCTCTTCCTCATCTTCCTTTTTTGGGGGGGTGTGATAGGTAGTTTAGGTTTCTTGAATTATCTTTCCTTACCCTTCCATTTTACTAATCTATCTATCCACCATTGGATCAGATTCTTCATCTCACATTGATCATAATTGATAGCACCATACTGAACTTCCTTTTTGACATCCATCCACTCCTTTGTTAACATTTTAATTGACTCCCTCATCCTCTTTATGAGATGAAAAGGGATCACATCAAGATCTACATCCCTTTTCTTCATCACTTGTTCTGACTTCAACATATTTGGCTTGAGTGCCAACAAGGATATGATAGTAGAAGGTTGACTAGGGGAATAAGTGATCCATAAACTAGCACTTATTTTTGTGTAATTTTTTTTTACCTTGGATTCTTTTGTCAAATTACACAAATTTCTCTAAATATTCATGGAAATGAAACTGAATTTGACCTTCTAATACATATTTTTCTCAAATCCCTAAGTGTTCAATTTTTTTATTAATATGTCATATTTAACTAATTATGCATTCAATAATGATTAATAAATAAAATTAATCAAAATGCATAAAAATAATGCACAAATAAAATCAACTCATGACAAGCACTTGATAACGGAGTTTGGTAATGCCTATGTCTCTGAGTTTGCTTATAGTACAAACTGATCCATTTCCTTGAAAATCGAGTACATGGAAAACCCTCATGATTGTCAAATGGATACTATAATATTTCACACAACTCAAAAAATAGAGATTTATAAAGTCCTGATAAACTCACGAATAGACCTTCCACCTTACTGTCATGAGAATGCAATCTCACAATCTTATGGATTTCTACAAAAGGTCTCAAAAATAGAATTTTAAAATGGTCTTAAAAAATCATCATAGGTGTTTAAACATACCATTTAGATCATCTTGCATTCTAGGACAAATCCCTAGTTTACACCGAGAAGTGAAAATCTCTCCAAGTCCTTCAAAACTTGAAATTTTACAAACTAGTCTATTATGACCTATACACATTCTACTCTATTATTCACTTTGAGGCATTAAAAAGTGCATAAAAATATATAAAATATAGATACTTATCATATGTCTAGAATCATCCCTATCTCTAGCTCTGGCTTTTGGCTCTGGGTCTAAGCTCTCAACTCTCAGCTCTGGCTCTCAGCTCATTGGCTCTGGCTCTACCTCTTGGCTCTGGCTCTACCGTGAGAGCTTTGAGACTTTGGAATGAATTCATTAAATTTCAATTCCAATTCCTAATGATTTAAAAATAACCCCTCACCCATTTATATACTTTTGGGAAGTCCACTTTTTCTGATAGAGATGATTATCCACAATCTTTTTTAAAATTTTCATAATTATCCCATACCTGATTTTTATGGGATTTTAAATTATCCATTACATTTTAAAATATGGAGTGATAATTATTCCCTAATTTATAATGGTTTATTTTTATCCCTCTTTACTAATTTGGAATTTAAAAATATTAATGACTTGGGTTGAGCCATAATGCCATGTCATTTTATTGCCACATCATCAGGTTTGACCATAACTTTGACTAGTCATAACTTGCACATACGAACTCCATTTTTTGAACCATAAAATTTGATGGAAATATTATGATGATATATACATCATAGAACTAGATTTTTAATATTTTATGATGTTATTTTTTTTAATTTTGACCAGATTTGACCACCTATTGATTAGCTTCGACTAGAACTTTGACTAACTGCACAAGGAGCATACGAGCTCTATTTTTAAAGTTATACATACCATCGAAAAGGTCTCAATGGACCTTACACAATGGTGTAAGTTTTTTTCTACTTCAAGATCTTTTCTAAATTGACCTTTGGACCAATCTTATCCATTAAGAGGGATTTTGGTCCAATAAAAGATGGTACCCAACTTGATCCCCTAAATTGCCAATCAGTTTTAAAGAATTTTGATGGGTCTTTTATTAGTCTACTTAGGTTTTTTAACTGCACCTAAAATGCTTGGAACAATAAATTAGTCAAATCTTTTGCATACTTTCTACTACTACACAACCATGAATAACCTCTAGATAGAACTAGGATGTGATGACTTCCTGTATTGTATGGCTTCACAAGAATCTCTACATAGATAAGCCTAGTGATCTCCTCTATTATAGCTAAATGGTATTCTAAAATATATCAAGTACAAAACCTAAATCATAACATAAAGATAATAGTGGAAAAATATGATTCATAACTTGAAATTATAAAAGGCCTAAAATAAGGCATGATTTATACTAAATCTTGCAACTGCCAATAAGGTCACAATATATCAAACTGTCTACCCACTGTCACATCCTGTAAGCAGTGAACTACCAAATACTAAAACAGTCACCAATGCAACTATAATAAAATTTTGTTAATGTAAATAAAATACAATATTGGTTTTGATTGTGTCACAATACATTTCCCCAATGGGTCTTATCAATGCATCCAATCACACACATGCCATAAATAGATGCATCCAAAATAGCAGTTATTTTGAAACAAATATTGTAAGAAAGTTGAATCCTACCCAATAACCTATGCATATACTATCAAATTTTCCAAGATGATCAAGGAGATAAATTCCTTAATAATTCAATAGAAAACTCATAAAGTTAATACTGGAGATTCCAAAAATAGATATTTTCAAAACATAAGTATGAGAATTAAAAACTTCCCATGATAAACCTATTTCAAAGTGTTCCCACCAAAAGAGCTTCAAAAATGCATATATTAAAGCATGGGTAAATGTCATTTGTCAACATAAAATAGGAACCCCAACAATGCTTTGAAATATAAATGCATATATCAATCCACTAATCATGACAATATGAAATTAAGAAACTAATTACTAACCCTCTTTATCAGACTCTCCTGTTTAGGGTATTTAATTTTCTTAGTAGATTTACTGACATCTGCATGGGTTGATTGAACAAAAACTTCATTAATTACCTTATCAACAGGTTTATAAACTATTTCTTACCATTACCAGGATGGTGGGATGGTTAAAGTTTCCAACAGTTCTCAACCCGATGTCTACTCACATGACAATGAGTGGAAACATCCCTCTTCTTAGGTGAGGTCACTCATTAGCCATTTCTCACTTTGCTAGTATGAGAATGGTCTTTACCGCTTGCAAGCTACTTCAGTAAAGCTTGTCTTTTCCAACAATATGTGGTACAATGGTTATTCAATCCATAAAACATACATGGAAAAGAATGTAACATCTTCTGAATATCAAAACCAAATTTCTCAAAAGGAAAAAGTGATTTAGAAGTCTTGGAATTCACATTCATATTGGTGCCTTTTCTAGTGTAATATTGAGGAGGTGGAATCTCAATACCTTTTTAATTTGATTTCTTACATTGCTCATCATTCCTTTTCAAAGAAGAATTTTGCTCTGCTAGTGGTCTCAAATCTTGGTTATTAGAAGCTTGTCTTCTTTCAACAACAAAGGAACTTTATCTAACATCCACTTTCTCACTATCGTAACCTAATCATGCATGGTGAGATCTATGTTATACCTATATTGGGTTAGCAATACCTTGGCCATTCTTACCTAGGCCCCTTCCATCAAATCCCATTTTTAATAATAGTTTTGATCCAATACCCTTAGTGTATTTATCAAAACTACCAAAAAAAATCTGAAACATCTAAAAATGCATGAAAGGAATTACCAAATGAACAACTTACAGTGCACTCATTAATCATAGTGCTTGCATCTACAGTGGAAGGCAATTGATGAAGACAATGTTTCTCTTCATCTTTCATCTATGCCAAGAGCTCATCCATGGCTTGTAGCTCTGATTTAAGTGGGCAATCTCCTCTTCCAAAGAGTAAAAAAATTCTCTTAGGAAAGCAATCTCTTCTTAGATCTATCAATTAATTGCTTCTAGCTCATTAAGCCTCTCTATTTTCAAGGCTTTGCCTATGGCTTATTGTTCCTTACAAACAACTTAATTCCACAAACTGTAAATTCAATATTAACAAGATCAAAAAGAGTCTATAATAATATTGGAAACCAAACTAAAAACAACTGATATCAAATCCACACAATTAGAAGTTAACCCAACATACTAACTGCTCTGATACCAAATGTGACGTATCAGAGTAATGTCTACATAGAAGTTAGCCCAGCATACTAAGAGCTCTGATAGCAAACTTGATACATAAATTGGCACTTACTTCCATTCATTAATTATTTAACTTGGATTCTTTTTCAAATTACACAAATTTATCGAAACATTCATAGAAATGAAATTGAATTTGACCTTTTAATACATATTTTTCTCAAACCCCTAAGTGCTCAATTTTACATTAATATATTTTATTTGACTAATTATGCATTCAATAATTATTAATAAATAAAATTAATCAAAATTTATAAAAATAATGTACAAATAAAATCAATCCATGACGAGCACTTGATAATGGAGTTCGGCAATGCCTACATCTCTAGGTTTGCTTATAGTACAAACCGATCCATTTCCTTGAAAAGTGAGTACATGGACAAACCTCATGATTTTTAAATGGATAATATAATATTTCACAAAACTCAAACAAGATAGCTTCATAAAGTCTCGATAAACCCATGAATAGACCTTCCACCTTACTATCGTGTGAATGCAGTCTCTCAATCCTATGGATTTTTGCTAAAGGTCTTGAAAATGGAATTTGAAAATGGTTTAAAAAAATAATCATATGGATTTAAACATACCATTCAAATCATCTTGGATTCTAGTATAAATCCCTAATTTACACTGAGAATTGAAAATCTCTCCAAGTCCCTCAAAACTTGAGATTTTATAAACTAGTCTATTATGGCCTATACACGGTCTGCTCTATTATTCACTTTAAGGAATTAAAATGTGCATCAAAATACCTCAAATATAGACACTCATCATATGGATATAATCATCTCAGGTTTAGATCTTGGCTCTAGGCTTTGGCTCTTGGCTCTGGGTCTTGGCTCTAACTCTCGACTCTTAGCTCTGGCTCTCGACTCTTTGGCTCTAGCTCTCGACTCTAGCTCTGCCTCTTGGCTCTAGCTCTGCCTTGAGAGATTTAAGACTTTGGAATAAATTCATTGAATTATAATTATAATTACCAATGATTTCCAAATAACCTTTCACCCCTTTATATACTTATGGGAGGTCCACTTTTTCTGATTGGGATGATTATCCACAATCTCTCTTAATAAATTTCATAATTATCTCATACCCAATTTTTATGGGATTTTAAATTATCCATTACATTTTAAAATATGGGGTGATAATTATTTCCTAATTTAAAATGGTTTATATTTATCCCCCTTTACTAAGGTTGAATTTAAAAATATTAATGACTTGGATCAAGCCATATTGCCACATCACTTTATTGTCACATCATCAAGTTTGACCATAACTTTGACTAGTCATAACTTGCACATACAGACTCCATTTTTTTAATCATAAAATATGCCAAAAATATTTTGATGAGATCTAAATCATAAAACTAGATTTGTAATATTTCATGATGGTTAATTTTTGTAGTTTGGCCAACTTTGACCACCTGTTGACTAGTTTTCACTGGAACTTTGACTAATGACACAAGGAGCATACGAGCTCTATTTTCAAAGTTCCACATACCATCAAAAAGGTCTCAAAAAACACTACACAATGGTACAAGTTTTGGTATACTTTAGGATATTTTCCAAATTGACCTCTAGATCAATAAGTGGGTTGGTATAAAGGATACATATGCTTATTATAGGGCTAATAGGGATATTTAGATGGCTAGTAGGCTCCATTTGGTTGGTGATAAGTCTCACCAACTAGATGAGGGTGAAAATTTGTCCTAAATCTATCCATATAGATTAATAAAGGAGATCAGATGTAGATAACATGCTTGAAGGCTTACCTAGACTAATATAACTAGTTAAAACTTGGAGCTCCCATTGATGTTTTAAAGATGTGCCCCTAATGGCTGATTGGATGAAGAGAACACCAATACTCCATAATAAATTTGGACTCTAGTCCCATCAAGCATGCCAAAAATTGTTAACAACTAGATTTTCACCGTAACCTGAGTAGGGAGGTTTTTCAGATCTCCTCGCTCAAACTCTTATTGAACAATGGGAATAACCCCATGTTTTGGGTCACCTATGTTAGGGCTAAACCTCTGGAGTAGGCCAATTCATCTTTTATTCTCACCTAAAATAAATCTAATCCTAGTGCTTCATGGGAAAAGGGTTAGAAAGATGAAAGGGCTCCTAAGAAAGTTAAAGGGGTGATGCACCAAAACTACAGGTTGATCTTCCCTAATCGACTCTAAGAACACTAATGAAATGAGTAAAGGCTAGGTTTAAAATCTAACTATCTACTATACATCCATGTGGAAGTTCACCAAATGGTCCAGGCTGAGGGAAATGAAGGTGAGGTCTAAAATAAGACACTAACTAGTCATAGTATCCACGTGCACACTCTGACCAAGAGATAAAGAACACTAAACATCATGTGCATGAACAGATGAAATAACAACTAGGTGGAATCACAACTTGACAAGGGAGAGACTTCTACCACATGTATAAATTAGACAAATACACACTATACCATAGTAGTGGAAAAAATACTCTATCTATTTGCTTCAAGAGGTTACAAATTCCATCTTGGTAAAGTCTAGTGTAACTAAGAGAGGGAACCAAGAGAAATACAAAGAGAGATATGACTAGTCAAATGATTAATCTAAGATATCTAGATAGGGCCCAAGAGCCTCTATTTATAGTATAAAATAATGAAAATGAGAATTTGGTAACTAGTTGTCTGTCATGTTTTTAGTTGTTTTATCATGCTCTTAGTCTAATCAAGATAGGTTACTATGAGTAAGATATATGTGACTAGCCTTTAAATCATTTCACTGATTGAGCAAGGTGCGCTAGAAGACAAAAGTTAACCATAGGTGGTAAGTCTTGATCTAGATGGAAGTGAATGCCTCAAATGCTTTCCAAATCCCCAAGTTCTTAACTATTGATCTTCCACCCAAATTCATCAAAAGGTTAGAATCCTCATACATGCTAGAGATATGTCATGCCTATTCTAAATAGCAACTTGTTGAGGCATGACTTTAAATAATCCTTTCACAACTACCTTGTGCTTTAGATCCTAAAATAAATTAACTACAGAGAAAACCAATCTAAGGATATTGGTTTTCCTATAGATATAGCACCTTGTCTAGTAGTCAATCCCATCTGAATTCGTATTGAGCTCTACTTCTTTTGCTTCTCAAGTCAGGCTTGTCTCACTCAATCACCTCAACTTGCCTCTTTTTTATGGCTATTGACAATTTGATTTTTTGAATTGCTCAATATCCCATGGTTGTGACACTTATCAACTGCATTCTCTTCCTCATCTTCTACCAAGGATTTTTGAACCTCATTGTCTAGTTGATGGATCTTAAATTTGACATTTTTACAAACTTCATTTGACATCCATGAGAACATTTTTTGATGTCTTATAGATCATCAAATTTAAACTCATATAGATTTTTTCCAAGGCATAAAGTTGACATTTGTGCAGATGTCTTTCATATTTTATCCAACTTTACAAACCTATAACTTGAAGTGTAGAACTCATGAAGACACCAAAATTTCAAGGGATGGTTTTATTGCTAAAAATAACAAACCCATTTGATTCACCAGCTTAGAAGGCTTATTAAGTGAAGATATTAAATGCACAAGTTGGCTGGCCTACTCGATCCTCATCAAAAATGGCCAAGTGTGAAGGCTTGGTCATCTTAGTCTATGGAGCCACCCTCTGAAGGTGAATAACCTCCATTTTAGCTCATTACTTGAGCTATAACTTGGAATGGATGATCTGAGACTTGGCATATAGAAATCTAGGACCAATGTGAAGAAACCATATTTATCTTGAGCATCCCAGACATTCCATGAAGCTTTCATAGCTCAAAACATATCCTTAAAAAGTTGAAAAATTTACACTTTAGGTGAACTAAAGTGTTTCAAAATCTTTGTGAGATTCATGATCTCACTAATCCACTCGTACGATCCAAATGTTGTTATAGATATTTGCTTCTTTATCTATATTGGATCATGAAAATTGGGTATAAGCTAGTATGTGGGCCAAACATGGCTAACACTACCATCTTAGAATCTCAACTTGACCTTCCATTTGGACCTCACTAGGTCTAGGACTACAAGTCAAACTTGGATATATAAATCATTAGGATTATTCTTGTACTGATCTCAAATCATCATCAACATGTCATATGCACTCATGCCATGTTATAAATTTTTCCTCAATATTCTCCCTAGCCTCAACAATCTCAACATACTAATTTACCAAGCCTATGCCACCATACAAGGCTACCAAGCTTATACCAACACACTTTGTCTTCTTTCCTTGACCTATAACAATATCAACATGCTAGACATAACGTGATAAACCTCAAACAATGCTTACATTATCTCATATACATCTAAACCTACCTTGCACAACTTCATTTTCAACCTCATATTCATTATGACATGACCACTTTGTCATTAACTTTTACATCAATACATGACATCATTCTTTTGACATCGACAACAAACCTGTAATAATCTCCCCCTTTTTCATTGATGGAAACCTCTTCTTTTACTTCTCCCCCTTTGCCATTAATGAAAAAGTGGACATATCCTCCTCTCAAGTTCATCTACATAGTCCTTTGATCCTAAGACTTGACCTCTTACACAGCTCTCTCACTTCCTTTGTCCATGCATGAAGATACAATACCTTGACAAAACTCTTGACTTGGTTTAATCAAGTCATCATAATAACTTTTTGACATGTCTCATGAGATTGAAACTATAAAAAACTTCTCCATCTCACCATCATGACTAGAAAATATCACATATGCTCCCCCTCACATCATGCACATCTCTTCAAGCCACTTAAGCTATCTAAGTTATCTCCCCCTCACTCCAAACTCTATAGTCCTCAATTAGACTCCTCAAGTCATAGTTCATGGCATATTCAACAGGTCTCATTTAGGTCTACAAGACAAATATTTAAAAACATTATGTCTTCTTGGAACATCAACATCTAAAGAAGGCATGGAACAATTTCATAACTTGGCAAAGTAACTCATAGCATCAATAAGCATCCATGTTTGTCAATGTTCCTCAAAATCCATTCCATTATTCTGAATCTTGCACTTTGGAATCTTTCTTGAGATAATAAGACCACCTCATAGATGAGAACAAATTCCATAAGTTCCTTACAATATCAACCACTCATCTGTGTGATATACAAGTCATCAAGACTCAAAATACTACCAAGCAACCTTACAGATAATATGTAATCAATACTAGGTCTAAGAGAACTTATTCACATTACGGAACTTATAATACACTTTTGTCTCCTTTATGAGATTAAAACTATGAAAATAAAAAAATGAAATCATACAATACATTATCCTTTATTCATTCTACTTCTCACCACGATATCTTCTTCTTCATGACAAGGAAGATAAGTAACTCTACCAACTCCAACTCTGTCTTCATGCAAACTCAAAAAATATTCATCTTCAGAATATTGAACTCCATAGGATAAATGGTATGGAAACAAGACCTCTTATGATCATCTGAGGTCATCAAGACATCACTTGAGTCATTTGACAATATTGTACCTTTAATAGAACTCTACACCAATCTTAGCAAAGCCCTATTCAAAGACACTAAACCGGGCTCAAACATGCATTACAAGCATGCCACCAATTAATGAAAAAATTATATATTCTCCACCTGATGCTCACTTATCTCCATATATCAAAATTGAGTCATTAGCATCAAGAACACACACCTTTGGGTTTGTAGACATCAAACCCTCAAGTCACTGCCTTTCACCTTTTGGGCTAGTTCTTCAAAATTGAGAGAAAATTGATCAACCAAAGAGAATCTAAATGATCTTAAAGACATTAATAACCTTTCCAAACACTTATTAAAATATTATTGAGTCTCTAAAAACAAAATACAACTCAGCTTGACACACATGTCTCCCAAACATAAAGTCCTTCACACATAGTCACCTTCCATGAATATTTTCTTACACAAATGAGTACTTCTAGATCACTCTTAAGGAATTAAATAATTTTATACTAATCCATCAACAAGAATAAATGCTTAGAACATCAAAAATAAATCATTAAATGAGTTCTAATTCTCTTTTACTCACACTAAGTTCACTATTTCAAACATAGACTATAACAATCAACTTTGGTCTCCATTTATTTCACCTATACAGACACCTAAACCAAACCACCACTTGGATAATCTTCTACAAAAAGTCATTTTCAAATTTAATTCTTACCTCACCTTGATCTAACATCATATATGACTTCTATATTTATTTTTTTGAAATTGGTTTTCTTCACAAATTTGAATTTTCAAATTCCAACGGTCATATTTTCACACAAAAATGGCTAAGTATGGAAAAAATAAACATATGCTTAGAAGGCCAACTTTCAACCACCATAAATTTTTATTGGCTTCATATCAAGACCTAAAATTTAAAACATATGAACTAGGCACAAACTTGATCAAATCTATATGATAATTTTATTATGACTACTCCACATGAGTGAATATTAATGTCATCAATATGCTTGCTCAGGAATATTTGTCAAGGTGACAAGTCAAACCTAGATATTCATAAGACTTCTCTAATGAATTTCTTTGACTTCCACAAGTACCCTAAGCACTCTTGACACCTCATATGACCTCTCATATCATCCTCCATACCCTTAAATAATTTTACAGCCATCAAACACTCACAAAATATCCATCACTTTATTATAACATAAATGCCTCTATGAAGCATATATATAAACACCTTAACTTATATAGATTTCCAAACAAAGTGAAATTAGGAGAATATAAGTCCTCCACTTCTTATTTGAACCTCTTGATCTTCTTCTTGATTTGAAGATTTCTATACATAATATCCTCTTTGGATTCAACAACTTCCTTCTTCTCTTCTATCTTAGTAAACATAATAACTTGTGTCTTAGGTTCATTATTCCCAAACTTAATTATCTTGAGTCTCCAAATCCAAGTTTGTCCTCTTCCTTGCATTCTAGGAGTTTCATGCACCTTCTTGTGACTTGAGAACATTTTTCCACAATATCTTATAATATGACCAACTTAATGACAACTAAAACAAACAACATCATTTGTACCTTTTGATGCTTCAACTTTAATTTCATTGGTTGCTCCAAATTTTCTCAAACAACCTCCAAATTATCTTTGCAAACTGACCACTTAGACTGCCTATAGCTTCAATAAACATAATCATATAGATGTTCTTTTATAACAATTGAAAGAATACTTTTAATCATATAATCCACATCCATATCTTCTATTTTATCTCTATATCACTCTCAAGTAGATATTTCTCTTTTTTAAGCATCTTTCATTTGTCTAACAGACCAATTCTTGAGGTCACTAACTCATAGTCTTCAGTATTCAGACAAACCACTTTGAAGGCACTACTTCACCTAAAACCTCATGGGAGATAAAACCCATTGAGCCCTGAAAGATGGAATATAATCCTATAAAGACAAGATTCAACATTTAGAGCAATACCAATTGATCAAATATCACTCACCCATTAATTTAGTCAAACACCCACTTGACCTTTAGCTATTTCCAACTAGCAAGGAGGCTACAACCCCCTAAGTAACCAAGCACCAACTCAATTACCTCTGATATTATCTCCATCTCTTTATATTATTTCAACCACACCTGATTATGGACTCCTCTTTCTTTCACTCTTTACCCCTCAATCTCTCTCAAAACAACCTCTAGGGATTAGTCACTCAACTGGCTTCTTCTTAGCCTATTAGGTCCAATGACCTATGTGTCCACATTCATCACCTTGATTAGATAATCATGAATAATATTCTTCACCCTCTAATTTTCCTTGATGACCCGTACCTTATCTTTCAAAGGTTATCTCCTTTGCTTGGATCCACACATTCTCAACCACCTTAAATAGGCCAACTAGGCCTAGTATTTATACCATACACTCATCTAACCCATCTTGGTTAGCCAAGATTATTTACAAGATTGTATTATAATTTTAACAAGTATCCAAACATGTTACATTGGAGAGACACATGCTTCATAGGTCGACCATTACCTCATTAGTTCCAATCCTCCATTAGACCTTAATGAGACCTAAAGCAATTTAAAACTACTCACCCTCACATTACAATTTGGACTCTTTGGTCCACCTTTAGTCTTCAAAAATTAATCAAACACATAAAAAAATATCTTTCATACTATCAAATATTTCCATGCCAATTGGAACACCAACTCACCTCATGTACCAAGCCATTCTAGCCTTCTCGCCAATAGGCCTAGAAACACATAAAACACTATCTTCTAGAACTAAAGAATACTATCAATTTAGTAACATAACCTCATGAAAAAATAATTTTTATAGGTCCTCCATGAACTAAATAACATCACCAAACTCATTTTCCAACATCACATAGGCATTCATACCTCAAACCATCTCTCTCAAGAAGACCACTCAAACTGGTCATATACAGTCAAAATATAGTCAAAACATTTTAACTCTCCATAACCAATTAGGTGAATATCATGAAATACAATAACTTTTCATAAATATTTAGGACTTATATAAAAACTTCAATTTCATTAGATGCTCCAACTATTCTCAAACAAGCTCCAACTTATCTTTGCAAACTGACCACTTAGACTGGTTGTGGCTTCTATAATCACAATCATGTAGATGTTCTTGTCTAGAACTTGAAAGAATAATTTCAATAATATAATCCACATCCATATATTATAATTATCTATATCACTCTCAATTATATATTTCTCTTGTTCAATCATCTTTCATTTGTCTAACAGACCAATTCTTTAGATCACTAACTCATAGTCCTCACTATTCAGACAAACCACTTTGAAGGCACTAATTCACATAAGTTTGAGAAACATCACCAATTTAAAATAAAGGAATCACAAGGAATATGTATCATACAAATTCCATATGACATTTTATCCAACCCTACTCACTTATAACACTTCCCTAAACACATATTCACTCGACTGGCTTTTTCTCACTGTTATCACTATTTACAGATTTGAAAATAGGACAAGGTGAATGATTAAAATGATTGACACAAAGGTATAATCATTCCCAAATGAATTCATGGAATTTTATAAAAATACTCTAGCTTTCTCTTCCATATGTTTAGCAATTGGGTTTAATGCACCATAAGACTACTATACCTTCTTTTCTAGAAACAAGCACTTTACTATAGCTTCTACTAACTGTCAAGACAAAACATTGCCACTTTTAGATATCCATACCTAAGAGATTTATATACAATATCCAATCATAAAATTAGGTCACCCAATCCATTTTTATCCCAAACCATCAAGATCTTCTCCATTAATTCTTTATAAGGTTTTGAAAGCACAAAAACCTACTTATCTTCTTAACATTCATTCATAAAGCTAAGGGATTGGTTTCTCTATAAAATTCCTATAAAATCTTCTTAGGACCCCTCCTCAACTACTCCAAAAGGCTTAGATCATAATGAAAACTTTACATGTGTCAATTAGCATTAGAAATTTCTTCTTTAGCTAGGAAACCTTTAATCTGCATGTACAAGTGTCCTTCCAACATACTATCTTGCTTTCTCTTCATCCTCAAGACCTAATACTTGGTAAAAAAAATTGACCAACCTTGTCACACCTAATTCCATTCTTAATATATCTTTACCATCTTGGAATCTCACCTTGACCTTCTATTTAGACCTCACTAGGTCTAGGACTGTAAATCAAACTTGGATATAAAAAGCACTAGGATTATTCTTATACTGATATCAAATCATCATCAACATGTCATATGCACTCATGTCATCTTATAAAGCTTTCATCCATGTTCTACCTATCCTCAACAAGCTCAACATACTAGGATAACAAGCCTATGCCACCATGTAAGGCTACTAAGCCTATGCCAACACACTTTGTCTTCTCTCCTTAACCTTTAACAATATCAACATACTAGACATAACATGGCAAACCTCAAACAATGCTTAACTTAGCTTATATGCATCCAAACCTGCCTTGCACAACTTCATGCTCAACCTAATCATCATTATGACATCACCACTTTGTCATTACCTTTGACATCATCATTTTAACATCAATGACAACATACAACCAATAAATTACATTCACATGGCTTAATTCAATCCAAACCACATTACTTGTTGGCCCAATTGACTAATTATCTCATTTTTTGATGTTATTGGGGATAATTTTTCCAAAAATCACATTATATAGTTACTAATAGGTTCAAATAGCTTAAATTATAATCAATTACCTTCATAATTGTACCCTAAACCCTATACCCTATACCTTAAACCACAAGTTATAAATTTGAATTTTAATTAATAAAAAAAACTGTAACAAAATAATAGGATGGTGAAATGAATATGAAATTCTATTCACCACAAACCATGTACATGGTAAATCTACATGCACAATACTTATGTGTATATAGTTCTTATATTTTAATTTTCAAACACATGCCTGAAGGCTTGAGAATGGCTTGGATTCCCTAGCACAAGGCACATGCCTGCAAACACAAATTTGATTGCATGTTTTTGACTAAAACCAACAAAAATTAACTTTGACCATGTTAAACACTATGAACTTTATCAAAAAAATTCTTGAAAATATTACTATAACATCGATTACACTCTCCTCTTCCTAAATATATATATTTTATATTTTCATTACTTTTAAGGTTGTTATCTATAATTATTTCTAAGTAAGTCTATTTATAATGTTATATGTTGCAACTATACATGTTCATGTTTTTTATGTTCTTTTGATTCATTGATTCAAACTGAATAAAAAATATATGGTTGCAAACTATACCTAATTCTATACACATTTTAAAAATATAATTTTTTGATATTTTTTTTAGGTATTTAGGGGGCCCGCATGTTTGGATATATGTTATTGATCATATTTTAGGGTCTATTGACTTCTAAAATTAATTATAAAACAAATATTGATTAATTAATTTAAAATATATATATATAGGTTGTAAACTAGATGATCTTATCTAACATTCCATCAAAGGGTTTGAAACAAAACTAAAATATACTAAAAAATGATGGGCTGCATGAAAAGCTATCTACTCAACATTTTTCAAAAAATAGTACTACCTCTCCAAATTTTTTATGTTGGACTCATTTATACTTGACCATTTCAAAAAAAATTAGTAGTTTAGAAACTAGATTTGAAATGCTACAATTCATGTTCACATGACATTCAAATTTTGAATGTAGGTGTCTCAAATAATCCATACAAGTTGAGGATTTTTGTTTTTTAGGAAACACATGTTCACTTAAGACCCCCTTTTGGCCCATCATTTCCATACACTTACCCAAAACACCTATATTATTATTTTTAAGAAAGTTTTTTAGGTGGTCAATCTACTTCTTCAAACATTTGCTTTCATCATGCTTATCCATTCAATACCCACACTTGATCCTCTCATTTTAGGCTTAATGCTAGAAGAGGAGGTATTATTGGTTGTTTTGTAGGCGAGAGGTTTTTTATCCTTTTCTTGATCCTTTTTACTCATTTTATTCTATTTTTTGTTTGAAGTCTTCTCTTTCCCATTCCCAATAAATGGGGATTGAGACTTTGAGGACTTCATTATGCCCCATCTATATTAATTTATCTTCCTCTTGAGTTAAGTCAGCAACAAAGGTATCTAAAGAAGGCATCTTTCATGTGGCTCCAAGAGCACTTTTGTGGCATGGAAAGTTGAGACAAACATAGAGTAATATAGACCCAATTTGGAGAGAATAGACATAACAAGTTGATCATCTTTCTTATCTATTCCACATTATTTTAACTATAACCTTAGAGATTTAAACTTAGTGAAGAAATCTTGTAGTGTGTCAAAGTAACTTGGACTCAAACTGATGAGCTCATTCTCTAGTTCATGATAGGTCTCATCACATTCTACTTCCTAAAGAGTTTTTCCAATATGGTCCATATGTCATTAGGTGTTTAATAGATTCAATGTGAAATGTAAGTCAGGAGAAATAAATAGACTAATATAGCCATATTCTTGATCACATCTATTAAACCATTTATTTTTATCTAAATCTACTATAGTTTTAGTTTCCTCATTCATAGCTATTCTATAGAAGCCTTGTTCTCTTAGGGTAATGTTTTTCCATTCATGATAATTAAATGCAATATGAATTAGAAATGATCAACAATCCATGATGCAATAAATGCATAATTGAATGTGCATAAATAAGAATACGCAACATAACACCCCGTGAATAAAAAATTAAGAACACTCAACTTTTTGGCACATTATAATTTTAGTGTGTTTTATAAAATAAACCATTCTAAAGGAACAATCATTAAAAATCATATACTTTTGAAAAAAAATGACGATCAATTTCAAACTACCAATCAAAATATCAAAAGTTACAATGAATTTAATTTTTCATCTTTAATTGGTCTATTTTATTTAAAATTACACAAAATTTAAATGCTCATGACTAAAAGATAAAAAAAAACTAGCCTTGCATACATTCATTGGAATTAGGATCAAACTAGGGACCTCTTAACAATAATATTAATTCTTGACTAATCCACTTATGCACCTACATGTGCAACTAAAGGGAAAAAATCCACATAAGTGGAAAAATAAAAACCAATTATAAAAAATAATTAATAAATAACTTGATTTAAATTGTTAAGGCACAAATGAGATATGTTTTCACTTAGCTCTATTTGTTGTATGTAGGCATCACCACCAGAGAGGGAGGACCAAAATGAAGAATCAAAGGAGTCAATGAGGATGTCAATAGAAATACCACTGGAGATGCAAGCCATTTGAATGTGATTTGTAGGTTGATCCTCTTCAATGACCATTGCTATTGTAATAAAATTACTTAGATATTCACATAGAATGATTTTATATTGCACAAAATAAGAAAATATGAGAGATTACATAGTGATAATTGATAGCATAATAGAATACTAGATAATATAACAAAGCCACTTCGAATACTTCACATGATAATTAAAGACTAACCACTACCTCCTATATATAGCCTACTTAGCCAAGGTTATTCCATAGGCTAACCTATCTAAGAACATAGAGAAATGTAACAAGCAAATAAAAGAGGTATGTAAGCCACAAGTCAGCCACACATATCCCTAGACACACCAATGGTTAAAGGCATAACAAGTCCTTCCCCTTCAAATAACATTTTCCTAAACATTGTGGCAACTTCGAATGCTGATGCACAAATGATTCATCCTCCCAAGTGGAATCTTCACATGGCAGATTCTTCCATTTGATCAGGTATTCTATAATTACTCTAGAATGTATTTGCTTGGTGTACTATTGAAGGATCACCTCATGATCAAGAATAACTCTATCTTCCTCATCCAATTATGGTAATGATATTTGAATGGTAACTCTATGTCTAATGACTTTCTTCAGGCATGATACATGAAATATTGGTTGTATGCGAGTGGATGAAGGAAAATCTAACTTGTAGGCTACACTACCAATTTTCTTCAAGATCTGATAAGGCCCATAATACTTAGGGGACATCTTGTTATCCTTTTTTTTTGTTACTTAAATTACATCTATTTATATGGATGTAAGTGAACAAAGACTCAATCACTAATGTCAAAATTCCTCTCACTTCTATGTTGATTTTCTTGTTGCTTCATGCGATTCTAGGCCATAGCTAAATTTTCACGCAAACATGCAAGGACCTCCTATTGATGGTGAATATGTTATTCAACTAGATGAACCTTAGAATAGACCTTCAAGGTTAAAGTGATGGATGGAGGGTGGTATCCATATATTTCCACAAAATGAGACATTTTAGAAGAACTATGAACATAAGTATTATACCACCATTCAACAAGTGGCAGCGAATGAACCCATTTATCTTGTTTATCAGAAACAAAACAATGGAGATATCCTTCTAGACATTTGTTTACTACTTTAGTTTGTCCATTAGATTGAGGATGATAGGATAAAATATGAGCCAATTGAGTGACTAAACATGTAAATAACTCAGTCTAAAATTTACTAGTAAAAATGGGATCTCTATCACTGATAATGATCTTAGGGGTCCCATGCAATTTCTGAATTGTATTGAGAAAAGCAAAAGCTACTATACTAGCAACAAATGGTTGGAATAATGAACAAAAATGAGCATACTTACTGAGACAATCTAAAATAACCATGATAACATTTTGACCATTAGATCTTGGTAAACCTATAATGAAATCCATAGATACCTCTTCCCAATGTTGGCTAAGGATAGATAAAGGTTGTAAAAGACCTGGAGTTTTGATGGTTTTGCCTTTGTTTTGTTGATAGATCATACATTCAACCATATATTTATGAACATCCCCCTTGAAACCTTCCTAAAAAAATCTTGCTTGATCCTGTGATAGGTTTTCAAAAAAATTGAATGACCCCCAATTGGAGTTGCATGAAGTTCTTGAAGGATTTTTTGTTTAGGAAGAGAATTCTTACATAGGTACAATATATTTTTGTACCATAATGCATTACCTTTCCATGTGAATTTTTCAAATCCATCTAAACCTTGCTAAATTTTTTGAATCAAATCATGAGAAGTATTATCATGTTCCTATTTTGAGCGTGCTTCTTCTAGCCAATTTGCCTGTAAAATGGTTATGACACATAGAAATGCCTCAATTGAGTCATCTTTTTTGGATAGTGCATCTGCCACCACATTGTCCTTGCCTTTTTTGTATACTATTTCAAAATCACAGCCTAACATCTTAGTTACCCATTTCTATTATTCTTCAAATGACAAGTTTTATTCTAAAAAATATTTAAGACTATCATGATCAGTTTTTCCCTAAAGTGATGACCCATAAAATAAGGTCTCCATTGTTTGATTACATGCAAAATGGCCATCATTTCATTATCATAGATGGGCTTGTGTTGATTTTTACCCTTGAGTTGATGACTTTTAAATTTTAGTGGTCTACCTTCTTGCATGAGTATAACACCCATAGCATACTCAAATGCATCACATTAAGCCACAAAAGTCTTAGAAAAATTAGGAGTGGCCAATACTGAAGTAATGCACATATCCAATTTCAATTATTCAAATGTCTGAGTAGCTACATTAGTCCACTGAAAGGATTCTTTCTTTAACAAAGAGGTAAGTGGAGTTGCAATACTACCATAATTTTTGACAAATTTGTGATAGTAACCAGTAAGCCCCAAAAATCCTTGAAGTTGCTTGAGTGTCTCAGGAATTGGCCAGTCCATCATTGCTTGGATTTTTTTAGGATCCACTTTCATTCCTTCATAAGACACCAAATAACCCAGATATTCAACCTCGCTAGCCCCAAAAGTACATTTGGAAGGTTTGGCATATAATTGATTTTGCTCCAAAATCGAGAGTACCTATTTCACATGTTGCAAATGGTTTGCCAAATTTTTACTATAAATGAGGATATCATCAAAGATTACCAAAATAAATTTCCTCAAAAATGGCTTTAAAATAGTATTCATCAAACTCTATAAAGTAGATAGTACATATTTTAGGCCAAAAGACATAACCAAAAACTCATAATGGCCCTCATGAGTCCTAAAAGCAATTTTGGGTATGTCTTCATCATGGATCTTAATTTGATGATACCCAGAATGCATATCTACTTGGTAAAATAAAGAGTACAATTAAATTCATCTAGTAAATCATCAATGATAAGAATTAAAAACTTATCTTTGATAGTGTACTTGTTGAGTTCTCTGTAGTCAGGGCACATCCTCCAAGTGTCATCTTTCTTTCTCACCATGAAAACTGGTGAAGAGTATTCTCTTTAGCTATGGTGAATTATTCTTGCATCCAACATCTCTTGTACCATATTTTCAATTTCACTTTTTTGGGCATAGGGATACCTGTATGGCCTGACGTTGGGTGGTGTACTACTAAGAATAAGTGTGATAGCATGATCATGTGTATAGTTAGGTGGAAGTCCTTTTGGCATGTCTCCAAAAATAATAGAATGAGCATTAATTATTTGTTGCAGATCAAGGGGTGGAGATGGCTGAGTTGGATGTACTTCCATAGAAAATAAGTGAGCTACAAATCCCTCGGCACCCTTATAGAGAATATTTGTCATTTGATGGGAGCTAATAAGTTGGGGAGATTTAGCCTTTAATCCTCTTAGCTCAAATGTCATTTTTTAAGAATGAAAATGCATGAATGATTCTTGAAAATTCATCTCAATAGTGCCCAAAGTGGTGAGCCACTGAACTCTTAGAATAATATCATCTCCACCCATCGAAATAACCAACATAGGAGAATCCAATATGTAGTCTCCCATGGCCAACATAATACTATGACATTTTCCTAAATAGATGATAGTACTACCATCTACAATCATAACCTAAAATTTTGGAGCTAGATAAATGAAATAGTTCAAATGAGCAACCAACTTACTATGGATGAAGTTGTGTGTTCTCCCAGAATCAATCAAGATAATGACCTTCTATTTCTTAAGAAAACTCATCATATTAAGAGTTTGGGGAGTACTAATACTTGACAGGGCATGGCATGAAATGGTAGGCTAAGAGTCTTCATACTCCTCCTCAAGAACTTCTTCATCTGCATCATGTACTTCTACATCATCTTCATCATCATTGGCACCTTCAATGTAAAATAGCTTCTTTTCAGCACAATGATGGTCTTTGCTCCATTTTCTATCATAACCATAACACAACCCTTTGGCTCACTTCTCCTCAATTTATCATTATGTTAATCTGGTGGGCTATGGAAGTAATGGTGATGGAAAGTTGCGATCATGACCAATAGTGAAAGTTTTCCTTTTGACCATCTCTTTTTCTTCTATCATGCATGCCTTAGTGATATATTTTGATACAGATGTTGGGATAAACATTCAAACCTCATATTGGATGTTATCTTTGAGGCCACCTAAAAGTAGATCTATCAAATTTGTCTCAATGATATTTTCTAGTCATAAAGAGAGATTTTGAAATTGATGAATATAATACTTCACAGGTCTTGTTTGCCATAGCTTGGCTAATTAGCTGAAATAGTTCTTAGAGACATTATTCTGATAATGAGCTATCAAATCCTCAGTAAAAATAGTCCATGCAATAGGAGCACCATTCTTTTTCTTTTGAGCACATAACCAGTGATACCAAATGAATTGCTTAGGTTCCATATACAGGGATGCCACCATCACTCTATGAGAACAAGGGGTTTGATGTAGCTCAAATAAACTCTTAATTTGGTTAATACAAGTGAGAGGATCCTTACCATCAAACTTACGCATGTCCACTTTTAGCAACATCAATTTCATACCAGCATGGGAGTTGTTGAGAGGAGGATTTGAATGCTGAAGTAGAGGGTTGTTAGGCTAAAACTGAGATGTGAGGATAACCATTTACATAGTGATATGTTGTAATTCACTATGAACTCCATTAATCTCTCCATGCATCCTTGAAACATCAGCTTAGACTAAAACAAAGTCATCATACCTCACCAAGTTTTTTATGTCTGTTTAAAGTTGAGAAATCATTGGAACTAAAGTTCCAAATTCCATGTCATCGATAAAAGGAGTATTAAGAGTTTATGGTTCCCCTTTTCTTCCTAAAGTTGAAGGACCTACCATAAACAAACCTTAGGAGGGTTTTGACCCTAAAAAAAGTGTACCAAGAAATGGTACCATTATGATCACCTTGTTAAGATGAATCTAATGATTACCTTTCTGCACTAGAGTAAAATTTTTAGTACCAAAAAAGTGTACCAATAGAATACACCATTGTGATCGTCTCATTGAAATGAATCCAATGACTATAAATGTGCAAGGGGAGAAAAATAATCAAACTTTTTTTTTAAATATTTAAAAAAAAGAAATCATTTCAAGCAATACTATGTTGATGGAAAAAATTAATTCTTTCTAGATTGCAAGTTATGTTTTTTCACTTTCACTGCTCCAGAAACCATGCCTCGCTATATCTAGAAAAAAAATACCATAGGAAAATTGCCCAAATCAAAGCTCTAATATCATTTGCAATGAAATTACTTAGATATTTGCATATAATGATTTTATATTACACATAATAAGAAAATATTAGAGATTACACAGTGATAATTGATAGCATAATAGAATATTGGATAATATAGCAAAGCAACTTCAAGGGGGAAACCTACACAATAATGCACTAATAGCAAAATATTTCACATGATGATTAAAGACTAACCACTACCTCCTATATATATTCTACTTATCCAATGTATAGGCCAACCTATCTAAGAACATAGAGAAATGTAACAAGTAAATAAAAGAGGTATGTAAGCCACAAGTCGGCCACACATATTCCTAGACACACCAAGGGTTAAGGACATAAAAACTATGAGGTTTGTGTAAGATCTAATTGAACTTATCTCAAACCTATACATGTAGAATAAAGGAGATATTACATTCATCGTGATCATAAGGTCATTATTATGTCATCAGGGTGTTCCTAATAGCCCTTCAATGTGGTCCTTCACCTAAATTAGGATCCTAATCACTATGAGGGTTTTCAAAATGGACTCATGCTTAGGTGAGTGGGAAGGATTTCAAAGTAGCGGTGATGTAATGGAAGCTAGGTTACTTTGTAATTCAGAACCCTCTTCAAGCTTACAATGTATGCACTAGTCCAAAAAATGATCTAAGGTAAAGGAATGAGACTTAGTTTCCACCTCTTTGGAAATATTTACCTTTAGTCATGATGTATCTTCTAGTCTTGAGAAATGAGTGAATACAAGCGAAATTATGTTTTAAGCATGAAATAAAAATTAATGCTTGCTCTATATACTCAGGTGAGTAATCACAAAGAACTCTGATTTTGATTCAATATGAAACCAATGCTAATGTGCTCATATGGTTTGGAACATCACCCAAAGAATGCCCCTACACTTTAAAAAAAGAACAAGATGCCTACACCAAATACAAAGAACATACAACAATGGATGTGTAGAAAACAACATTTTTTTTCAATCATAAACTCATGATTTCAGGATAATACTTACAACAAATACAAAAATAGACTACCAATAAACGAGATTGATTATCTGATACTATATGTCAAAGCATTGACCATGATCTATGGTTCAATTAAATATATAGATTTGTAAGTAAGAGCATAAGTATTGCTTTGAAAAAAATCATAAATGAGAATATTACACAAAATCCAAATCATCCAACGCACTCCATCTTAATATCTCACCATCCAAGATGTATAAATAGGAGATTAATATGTGTAACTCCTCCATGAACAATCACAAAGTTCCTATAATAGGCATGTAAATCCTAAGTCTGAAATGACCAATCAAAGAGTAACATCCACTACACAATGATAATGAATGAGAGTAACTCCCTATATCTAAATACACCTAAGAAAACTAACTCAAGTGTAGGAATAATCCGTATGTGAATAAGATTAGAACATAAATGGAAAATAAATAACATACACTAACAATATCAATTGAATAATTTTCTTTAAAAAAAATTTCAAATGATGTATTCAAAAAATGTATAAAATAGTTATGCTAATATTTACTTAGAATATTTTGATTTTATAAAAAAAATTCAATTCATAAAAAAATTATAATATGAAAGAATAATTGATTAATTAAATTTTTATAATAAATTATATTCCCTTGCACTTTACAAAAAATTTCCTTTTAGACAACTAGAGCTTGGTTTTCTTGCTTTAAGGTTCAAGCAAAGTTTCATTTGAACTATACAAATAAATTGATGTGATACAGGTCTAGAGATATCATATAAAATTATAGTTATCTCTACAAGCCCTTGGTGGAAATACTAGAAGAGGTATGTTGAAACTCCTTTTTGCATTATACTCCCTACAAAGGATATGAATGGTTCTCACATATCCTACTAATGATTGAAAATATCAATGCATGTTAGTCTCACTAAGTTGTTTCCCATACTTAGATCAAGAGATTCAAGATAATTTAGTGAACCATTGTTTATATATCCACCTACCGCTAGTCTATTTCCTACCTCTACTTAATTACTAGATTTATATTTTGAAGTTATTATAATTTTTTTGATAGATAATAATAAGGAAAAATAGACCCTTACTTTGATGTATAAAATAAATTGACTAGTAGATCAACTAATGAAAGATAAAATATGTCCTTGGGAGAACAAAAGGAGATGGAGAAAAAGCAAAAACCCTAAACAGCCACAAAGTGAACTACCAGACAAGACCAAAGAATAAAAGACCAAAAGCTTCACAAAGAAAACTACAAGCCAATAATAGAAAACACATCCCAGAGAAATCTAGGTGTGCTAAAAGGAAGCACACCATGGAACTATTTAAGGAATGTAGGAAAATGCCACCACTAGAAATCTTAGTCACCAATTAATAGAACATACTTCAAGCACTAAAGAAAGAACATTGAGACTATAACAAACTCTCTAAAATAAAGATCATTGATCCCATTGATAAAATTTTGATCAAATGGAAACCTATAAGTGGATCAAGTATTTTATAATTAATTTTTTGCATACTTCTTAGGGAGGGTGGCCTTCATAATACCAACCTTCATTAGGAAGAAGGTGAAGAGCTCCAAATTTAGTGAATAAATCTGTTGGAGAGTGAGTCTCACAATAGTTTTGGGAGAAATAAATAGCCTAAAAAAAGGAATGATATGGAATATATCCTAAAAGATTGAATTGAGTTGCCACTAATAATATCTTCTTAAATTTAAAACATTGATAATAAAGAGAGGGTCACCTTTCACCAACAATTTCTTGAAATTAGATTCAATAACATTTATCAAACCTCTAAGAAGAGCTAGAGATTCTCCAAATTGTTTGAAGACCATGGAATGGTGAAGAAAAAATAGGGGATCACTTATCCTAGATTATATTTGAAGATTCCTCCACCTCTATAAGGACCTTAGTTACCTTTCATGCCCCATCAAAATTTAGTTTGGCATAATTATCGTTCGAGGACTTCCAAGAAGCCAATAACCTTTTATTGATTTGAGGAAGGAGGTTGAATTTTTTTCAATAAATTCTATTTTAAGAGAATATGGCATTTCTCTCTAGATTTTTTTTGGAGGTAGTATTTTAACCTTTAAAAGATCTTGAAGGATCACATCAATTTAAATATTAAGGATTTATTCAAAGAGAGATAGATTCCTGAAGAATCTATTGTTTCTTTATTTCCATAAGATCTAAATGATCAAATATCGAGCCATAGCCAAATACTTCTAACTTTATCCCCTCCTTATGCCTATTTAATTAAAAGTTATTAAATATAATATGCTACCATCCAAAGTCTATTCATTTTAATAAAGAATCAAGACCAAATTCCTCAAGTAAAGTTGTAGTGAAACATGGCATAGTTTGAGGATTTAGAATTTTATTCATAAAAGACAAACTAAAAGGGGTCTTGAAAACCAATCCTTTGAAGTTTGTCCCAAAAAGGATATTTCTTCTTCATGATAAGCCACACATTTACTTTAGCTTTATGAAGTCCCCAAGGGATCCATACTTTTTCCACAATCCATATTAGTGTGTTAATATGAGATATTAACTTACTTTAGCCTTGTTTCACCATGAATTTTTTGTAAGGATCTCCATTCCATTTTAAGCCATCAATGTGTAATGAGCTATTGATGTGGTAAGAATTTAATAAGAATTTGAAATATATAAGAAGATTAGAGAAATGGTTGGCTGCAAAAAGACTCCAATTTTTCAATCTTCTTGTAGGGTCCTATACACTTTGATTTTCAACCCAATAATTACAAACTAGGAGTCCACATAGGTTTTTAAAGTATTTTTTAAAAATACTAAACAAATGATAATTATAGAGAAGACCCCACTAGACTAAGATTTAATTCAAAAGTTAACATATATACCAATTTTAATATCCCAACTGAGGGAGTTAGAGATAAGGTCTCTATAATTACCAAGAAAATTCCAAATGTGAGATCCATACCTTCAATGCTTAGTGGTAAAAATATGGGCATGGTCATCTATGTTATCAAGCTACTTCCTTCAGATAAATATGTTCCAAGTGTTGTATTTGTTCGGATAAATTCTCCAGAGAAGTTTTGCCCCCATATTTTCATTCATCTTGAAACTATTTTGGATTTCAGTGCCACCTTTTGATTTAGGCAAACAAGGCTCTTCCCATTTCATTAAAGCAATTTTCTTAGTCTTAGAAAGGACATTCAACATATTTTTTTTCATAACATTAGTTAATTTAGATTTAACACTAGCTAGATCTTTTGACACTAACATCATGTCTATATTGGAATCATGTCTATACTGGAATCATTCAAAGAACAAATTGAATTAATTATATTTTTCTTTCCTAAAGATAGCCATTTTCCTTTCTGAGAACCCAATTTATTTTGAAAGGTTGTGGTCATATTATCCCCCAAAAAAATTTACTGACCATCAAAGAGGGAGATCTCTAAGTATTTGCCTGCAAGAGAACCCAATAAAAACTAAGATTTTTTTAATCTTATTTTGTTTTTAGAGTGAAGTGTGGAGGAAAAAAATATTAGATTTTAGTAGGTGAACCTCATAGCCCAAAACACGCTAATACCAATCTAGTATGTTCTTCATCATTCTAGCTTCTCAAATGCGAACTAAGCTTTCCATAATTATATCATCCACAAACTATCCATGGGAGAAATTTACATTCTCAATAATGTTGAAGTCTTTAATGAAATTTAGCTATATTGCCTTTAAAAAAACATTATCCAAGATTTCTACTAAATGATGAAAAAGTAAGGTGAGATAAAATCTCTATATTTTTTTGCAAATACTATGTGTACTATTTTACTAACTTAATATAAATTTATTTCCAAAAAAAACTGCATGCCCTCCAAGTGGGACCATAAACTGTGCCTAAGAGTGGAAAAGATAAATCCACGAATGATTGGATAATTTGAAAATAATAACTAGCATCACATTCACTTTCTATTCTGAAAAAGTATTTCCAAAAAAGTGGTCGTTGCATGAAGAGCATTTACAATTATGTAATTTAATTTTGATATTAGTGTCCACAACAGACCAAGAATGACTTATGAGATTGAAGAACATAATCTAATACAATAAAAAAGTGCCAAAAACATATCCAAAACATATTAAAAAAGTAATAAAATTAATGAGAAATAATGATTTTATTTTTAAGGACCCTAGATCTTCAAACGTACGTTTCATCGCAAAAGAGAAGATGACCTGGACTAATTACACCATTTGAAATGACGACAGCCGTCAGATCGGATGCCAACGGACGGCCCAGATACTCCGACCATCACACTTAAAAGTCGACGAAACTCGGACTCTAAAGTGGAATTCGAATCGCGGACCAAATCTTATCCACTTCCGCACTAAAGTTCTCCTTTGTTGCTGGAAAAAGAGCAAGAGAGAGTAGCAGAGTGGTTGCCTTTGTTGCTGGAAAAAGGGATGGAGAGTGTGTAGCAGAGTGATCTCCTTTATTGCTGGAAAAAGAGCAGAAGAGAGTGTAGCAGAGTGATCTAAAGTTCTCCTTTGTAGAAGTATGGCAGAAACCGAGCCGATACTATGTAAGGTGTTGCTTGTCTTGCAGTTTTGCCTCGCCTTTTGGCAGATAGTGAAGCTCACAGCTTTGGGAGCCCTCATCAAAGGCGTCATAGCCTGGCTGATGAGCCTGCTACCTTTCGGGTTGGGGACTCACCTCTCCCCAACTTATTCCCAACTGAAAGAACTCGATAGTTGGTGTCACTTCTTCAAGTGGGCGAGATGCTATGTGACCAAGGAATCTGATCAACCTATCGTGTCAAGGCAGAAACTTACTGAGATATCTGATCAGATCGAAATTGAATACTTGGGCAATGAGTTCCGTTTAGAGAGAAGGGACGGAAACAATCTGTTCGTCAACGAAGAAATGTGCTATTATATTACAGATGCAATCTGGTACTCTCTGCTCCACTTGAAAACACTGCCTTCCCATACCGTGTTTCTAAAAGGTCAGAAAAAATTGTTAGAAAATATTTTAACTGGCGGCGTGATGGAATTATCTCAAGTGTTGGATTGTTTAATACTTGAAAACCACAGCATGAATTATATTAGAGAGTCATTAGCAAAAGATGATCGCCTGGCCGTCCTCCCCATCAATTTGTCAATCTCGGAGGAAAAACTGCTAAAAGGTCTAAATTTAGTGGGGCTGTACTTCCAAACCAAAAAGCAAGTTCCCTGGTTTATTCCAACATTGTTCAGCTTTACTTCAGCAGTGATGGAGTTCGCCACACCTTTGAGGCGGTGGATTTTTACCAACATAAATCGCATCTTCTGCTGGGCATTACATGGTATATGTGGTCGTCTTGATTTCACTATGAGGGTGAGGGTGTACAATCTGCTAAGCTCATGGGTGGAGAACTTGAAGCCGTCAAACCAACTAGAATTTCGAGTAGTGAGGGGTGATATTTGCATGGTGATAGGTGGAGGTGCAAAAGTCACCATGGAAGGTGCTTTTTTGGTGCAGCCTGATCATTCCCTCTTCAGCTTGGGAGAAAAACAAGGAAAAATAGTGTTTTCTGATCACTCCCCTAGGATAACTTTAACGTTGGAGGCAAGCAGAGGAAAATGTCGCACCGAGATTTTTTTCTTCGAAAATGATATCACCAAATTTGAAGTGGATTGTAAGAGCATGGATGAGTATAAGAATCTGATCACATTCCTTTCTTGTCTGGTGAAGAATCGATGTGGGTCATTGAAATCTTATTACCCAAGAGTAGGGTGTGTACTGTTCGTGGCTTCATGGAGTCGGTCTACTGCTATGCACACAATGGGTTTCCACCTGTGTACGAACTGCAAATGAACAATGCAGTTATCCAGTGAGTGGAGACCAAATACGAGTCTCTTAAAAGGTTAGATTCTCAATTACTTTAGCAATATTCTTATATTTTAAGAGAATTGTTGGGTTAAGTAAATATTAAGGAGAACCTCTCAAGGAGGATTGTACAAATAGCTAAAATTCCTTTTTAATTATGAAAAAATTGATTTGTATTAATTGTATAGTTTGTCAATAATTATGTTTATATAATTATCTGTTTTCAAAATAATGATATTAATATTTATTTGAGATTTTATTTTAAAATATTTTTTCAATTTTTAAAGATTTATTATAACATAGAATAATAATTGATTAATTGTTTTTTTTATAATAAATTATATTTAAATAATTTTTCAATGATTAAATTTTAAATTAAATGTTATAATATATGACTTATTTTATTCACTATTTCTTTTGACATCATATGACCATAATTTCACTTATAATAATCATAAGCAATAAGATTTACGAATACTTACCAATGTTAATTTTAGAAAATGAATATTCAAATGTACTTAGTTCAAAGGATTTTTGTAATTATTTGAATTTTTAATTTAATTATTTGTAGAAGCCTTAAAAAAAGGTTTTTATGCATTTATTTGTTGTTAAATTATAATATTTTAGGGTACATGCATATTTTTAGATTGGGTTTTATCAGTGCACTTTTCTATTTGTTTATGGTTATTTTTCACCATATGTTCCCTTAAATTTTCTTTCTTGTGTTTTCCTATTTTCTCAAGTTTTTAGTGTCTTTCCCATAAACATACATTGTAAATTTTTGGGGTAGGTCCTTCCTACTTATTTTCAGGTCCCTCAAGGCTCGTGGGTCTTGATTTGTCATAATTTTGCATGTTTGTGTCAACTTACATGACAAGGGTCCTAATTTGAATTCAAGGGATCTATAAATGCACATCTAAATTATTGCATTTAAGATATATAGTGAATGAGCACAAGAAATAATATGTGAATTTAAATAGGTTTGGCCTACCTATGGGTTGTGGGAGGCATATGATCATGTGTGAAGGTCATAACTTGTGTGTGAAAATGAGCCCATGGTGACTTGACCAAGTTTAGGTAGGTTGCAGAGAAGGCCCAAGGTTGAATCTTAGGTGGGATGTGAAGCTAATGGTGTTAAAAAGCTCACAACTACAATAAGTATATGGACCTCAAGGGATCTTCCCCCGACTATTATTTAGTATGTTAGATCCTAAATGAATCCTCAAGGAATCGGGACATAAACCTTGGGATGTGATGCCCATGCAGTAGGTGTTATGGAATAGTCCAGGGTTGAGGATCCCACATTGGTTATGGGATTTGGGGACATAGGTCCTTCCCTCATTAGTTAGGCCTCAATATGGATCCTGAGATAATTTGGGTATAAATATCTAAATCTAAGACCCATGCACTAATTGTTATGGAGGAACCTAGGATTTAGGACCCCAGGATGGTTCTATGGGTGGTACTAGGTTTAGGTGGAATGAACCTTGACCAAGGTAAATAAAGACATAATTTTTGAACTCGAGGTGGGGTATGGTATCATTCAGTAAACCAATTAGAAAGGGGATCATCAGGCATTATGTATTGTTTGGGACCAAGGTGTGATATATGAAAATTTAAGAATATTTAGACAACTTAGGGAATGCTAAGTTGAACCATTCTACACTAGGTTGGTTGAGCCTAGCCAAGTGTGTGTGAGGGTTGTACTTGGTATGTTAGTTGGCTATATATTATTGGCATCCCCTTTGAGCTAAACATGGGCTAAGTAGGCCAAGGAGGGAATGACATTTGTGTGAGTGGTGTTTGTAATTATTGCCACATCCACATGGGAACCCTAGCCTCCATGAACCTACAAATGAAAATATCTTAAGAAAATTTGAAAACCCTAAAAAACCCTCAACAAAAAAGTCTAAATCATAAAGCAACTGCTTGGAAAATAAACTTTTAACTACCAATTTTTGCTAAGGATGATTATGTGGAAACATAACTACATAGGCAAAGGACCATACATTTGACAAAACCTTATTTTAACTAAGTAAGGTTATGTGCAAGCCTAATAACATGTAAGAATGGTTGAGGAGACATTATGGATTTTTCGCTAAGGAAGGGTGGATGTTGTAGATGTTATTTATCAATTATATATCACCTTAATCTTGTACACTTGGAAAATACATACCTTAGATGTTCCTCTCAGTTCTAGACTTTTTCCACTTCTTCAAGTCTTGCATCTGTTATCTCTATGTTCTTCATTTATTATCTCTTAGTCTAACCTATGTATTCTAATGACTCAAACTTTTTATCTTTCCCAAAATGTTATAAACCTACTTATCTTCCATCTCTACAGGTTCTAGACCTGCACCTATTTTCCAACTACTTGGACACTTACATCCCAATTAGATGCTTGTGTTGACATAAGTGTCCTATCCTAACGCAAGTGTTTAGTGCCCTAAAGTCATCTATTTTTTAGATGAAACATATCCTAAAGGTTAGCCTAAGTGAATTAATGTGAGATATCCTCCAAGAAGATTGGTATAAATATAATATCAAGTCTCATTCATTCTCCACCTAGAAAAACTTAGCAACTCACAAGACAACTTATCAAAATCATTCTATCAAGCATTCAAGTGAGCAAAGCTTCCCTATTTTATCCTATTTCCATGTCAGTCATAAGGACAACACATCTATAGGTCTGAAGTACTGAAGGAGCACTCCATGATCCACATTTTCCAAGTTACAATCTAGGTCACTATTGTACTTGCTTATCATATAGTCCATGATTCACACACAATCCAACATGTAAGGAAAAATTACATAAGTTTGAGGCCATCTTCAAAATATTGAGTAT
>JARHVA010000703.1:90000-422500 GCA_037957365.1 Torreya grandis | reverse complement strand
AAAAGAGTGGTATTAGATAGCCATATAGATGGCGGGCTTGAATAGTGTGATAGATGGGCATGTGTAGTTGATCAAAAGACATTTTACATGTGAATATATTTTAAGCATCTTATGGGAATCACATTAAAAAATATAATAAAACACCCAAAATAAAAACATTATTTTGTTATAAATTTTTGAACTTTATAATCATTTAGATAATTTATTTATAAAAACTCAAAAAATTTAAAAAAAATACACACACACACAGAGAGAGAGAGAGAGAGAGAGAGAGAGAGAGAGAGAGAGAGAGAGAGAGAGAGAGAGAGAGAGAGAGAGAGAGAGAGAGAGAGAGAGAGAGAGAGAGAGAGAGAGAGAGAAACTTTAAAACAAAATTAAATATTTTTCCTAAAGGATTGAAAACTTGATTTAATTTTGTAAATCATGATTGAAGGGAAATTTATCTGAAATTTTGTACACGTGAAAAAAAATGTTATTGCAAAATGTGTTCTGGACTAGTTTTTATTCATCTCCCACTAGACATGAGATATAATTGGTTTTCATGGAAAAAAAGTTCATTAGAACATCTCTTTGAAACTTAAGTTAAATTTTTTTTTATATGAATACATTTTTTGGAGAACTTAAAATCCCTACTTTGTAAAAAGGTTCTTTGTTTTAATAATTTCATTGCTAGTGTGGATCATAAAACACAGCCTAATTCTTCCCTTACTCATGCTCCATATCATTTCCAATATGGAAATGTTATACTTATTGAGGAAACTACAAAAATAAAATATGGTACACTAATGTGTCCTTGACCTATTATTATTTCTAAAGAGCTCACTCCTAAGAATCATGATAACCTTAGTTTTTTATTTGACAAATATCATGAATCATTCACTTGGTCATATGAAGATATGTTGGGTATTGATCCTATAATTTTTGTTCATAACATCATCACTTATTTGGATGCTAAACCCATTAGATAAAATCAATGAAATTTAACACATAAAATTTATACCTTATATCACAAAGAAAGCATTGAAATTTTGGATGCGAAATTCATTAAACCTATGGACTACTTAGAGTGGGTATCAACCATTATTGTCATTCATAAAAAAAAGTCACAATGGTAATTCATATATGCATTGTTTTTTTTAATCTAAATTTAGAATGTCAAAAAGATAATTTTCCCTTACTTTCAATAGATGTTATCATTGATTCTACCACTAGGTATGAAATGCTATCACTTATGGATGGTTTCTCAGGCTATAACCAAATTCACATAGCTCCTGAATATCAACATAAAAAAACATTTAATACAGAGTGAGGCACCTATTGGTACATAAAAATGCCTTTCAATCTCAAAAATGTTGGGGCCACCAATAAATGTAAAATGACCAATATTTTTCATGATATTATTCACAATATTATTGAAATATGGATGATCTTATTTGGACATTGTAAAACTCACCTTAGTGATTTAACTATCATTTTCGATCAACTCATTAAATACAAACTCAGAGATAATCCATATAAATGTGTATTTGGATTTTCATTTGGTAAACTTATAGATTTTCTAGTTTCCCTTCAAGGCATTGATGTTGATCATACTGAAATTAAAGATATCATCAACATGTCTATTTCTCACTCTATTCTTGACATACAAACATACCTTGGAAAACTTGGTGTAATTCGTCAATTTTTTCTAGAAATGGATTACCATATTTACTTCATCAATTCTCTTCTTAGAAAAGGTAATGCTATAAAATGGATGGATTCATGAAAAATATAATCTGATATTATGAAAGAATCTCTACTTCATCCTCCCACTCTTCATCCATCTTAAAATGATTATCCATTAATTCTATATAAATCCTCTACCCATATATTAGTCAGGGCAATGCTTTCCCAAGAAGATGATACTCATAGAGAATTGGTTATTTACTATATCAAGCATGGTTTAATTATTATAAAAAAACATTATGCCAAGGTACAATGTGATTGTTTTTCCATATATTTTACTGCTAAAAAGCTCCATCATTATATGCTATATCAAACCACTTATGTCATTATCCATTTTGATATGCTTTGTCATTGGTTCTCCAAATATTTCTTACCTAGTGATAGAATTAGAAATGGATGGTGTTATTTATTAAATTTAACCAACAAATTATTAGACAAAAATATATCAAAGGACAAGTCATTACAGACTAAATTGTAACATATTCCCTTACCAGCTACAAATAACCTTCAAGATACTCCTTAATGAATAAATTATTTATATTGAAGGTCTTAACCAAGAAATTTCCCTCAAATATTATTTTCACAATTTCACTACTGATCTAGAAGAAAATAGTTTAGAAGAAAAGGATTACATACCTGCTACTCTAAATCTAAAGTAGTCATCAAATAATTATCAAAAGTTACAATTAACTTACATGAAAATACTTGGTCACTTCACTTTGGTGGTGCAAAATGCCTCCAAGGCGCTGGGGTAGGATGTATCCTAACCAACCCACATGGTAAAATTATACCTTTGACAATTTGTTTAACTTTTGATGTCACTAATAACATGGCTGAATATGAAGCTATAATACTAGCCATGCAAGCCGCAATCAATTTGGACATCCCATATTTATAGGTTGTTGATGATTCACAACTTATATGCCATCAAGTTAGTGGTAATTGTTAATGGAAAAGTGAAAATTTAATGGAATATCATCAAACTACTACTAAATTTGCAAAATATTTTACCTCTTTTAACATTGAATCCATTCCAAGAGATCAAAATGCTATAGTTAAGTCTCTCGCTTTATCGACATATTTATTTCACCCTCACCAAGTAATTCATGATTCTCAATTTATTATTCAAAAAATAAAAACACCTTATTCTTTACAAAATAAAAATGCTCTAATTTTTCACATCGAGGATGTTACTATTCAACAAAGCCCATGGTATAAAAACATAATTCAATTTATGGAACATAAAACATACCCTCCAAACATGGATTCTCATGAAAATACTTGAATACATAAACAAGCATTTAATTATGTACTTCGATACAACACCCTTTACTATCATAATGCATAAGGAAACCTACTATGATGTGTAATACAAGAGGAAGTTACTACTCTCCTAGAACAAACACATGGGGGAATTTATGATGGTCATTATAGCCGTCATGCTACTTCCCATAAATGTTTGTGTATGGGTTAGTTTTGGCCTACTCTAGAAAAATATGCTATTAATTTTGATCAAAATTTTATTCCTTGTCAACTCCATGATGATCTAATCCACTCTCCTTCAGCCGAACTCCAAATAGCAGAGTCTCTTTGGCCATTCTCTATGTGGGGATTAGATCTCATTGATAAATTATGTAGCTCACAAGATGGTCATGTATTCATTATAACTACTACTTAGTATTTTACCAAATGGGTAGAATCCATGCCTATTGTAATGGCCAAGCAGAGGCCACTAAAATTATTTTGAATGAATTATTATAAAAAATTATTAGAGAAACTTGTACTAATTGGCACCTCCATCTCTATCCCAAACTTTAGGCTTACCACACTAGAATATACACTACTACTAGGGAAATGTCATTTTCACTAGTATATGGCTTTGAATGAGTATTACCATTATAATTTGAACTCCCATATTTATATATAGCTTCATCATATAATTCTTGATGAAGAATTACATGAAGCCTATCTTCATGCTTTAGACTTATTCTATGAGTACCATATGGCTGATTTACAACATAATTTCCAATTCAAGGCTAGTGTTACTAAATAACATAATAAAAGGGTTAAATTACACACTTTCAATGTTGGTTATTTAGTTATCAAAATAGATTATACACATGACAAAGAAGGAAAATATGCTAAAAAATGGTGAGGTCCTTATTTAGTAAAAGTTATTCTTGGTCCTAGTACCTATATATTATAAACTAATGAAAGACATCTTCAAAGAACCTACTAATCCTCATTTTTTAAAGAAATACTTGGCTTAAATATTTACTTTATTTTCATACTTCCATATATTTTAAATAATAACACTTTTTTCAGGTCTCCTACGAAGATAACCAATTTATAATAGTACATTCTATTCAATAGCCTTATCACCTATCATTGGTCCTTTGATCTATTTTTATTACTTTCATTCAATTCATGAGTTGAATCATAAGACTACATATAAGACCTATCTTGATCCATGTGGACCTCTCCATTTTTGAAAAAAATAAAAGTTCCATATTCTAATAAAAATGATTGCACAGCATAGAGCTCGTTGAGAGCTTTTTGACGCTTTTTGCGGTTTGTAAAATGGACATCGTATGCAAAAGTTATAGGCTGCTGAAGTTTTGGTTCAAAAATTTGGTGTCGTAAAATGACGTGGCACAATTGTGGAATGCCAAGTGGACCAATCTCCATTTGACACGTGGAAAATAATTAGGGAGAATTTTTTTGGTTAGGTGTTATTTATCACATGTTATTTGAAATTTTCAAGCATGCCACGCCACCTTGCCATGTCTATCATGCCACCCAAGGAAAATTTCAAAGTCCAAGGCACCTAAAATGGAGGGAAGACAAGTTCAAAATCAGTCAAGGCACCCAGGAAGGTGGGCGACCAGTTTTGAACCCCTAACCTTGTGGCAAAAAGATAGGATACTTAGCCACTATGCCACAAGCTTGCAACTAATTATAAAAGCATGAATCTATATTTTTTTTAAACAGTTTCTGGACTGTGTTTTTTATTTTAAACGCTGAGACTTTGTAAAAGCTTTGGGAAAGCTTAGATAATGGATTTTTATCCATTTTTTGGCCATAATACTCAGTCTTAACACTCTTTTTATCCAATTTATATATTGGAAGAATATTTTTAAGCCCATAGAGGAGATTGTTAGAAATTTTAGAGCAACTTTGCAGGTGTGAAGACTCATGAAATTCGAAGGTTCCGGGCTTCATTATTAGTCACGGTGAAGGTGAATTTTTGTATTGAGAGATCAACTTACAGGAAAGTTGTTTATTGTTTCTAGGTTGTTGAAATTCCCTTAATGGAAATGGTCCACTCCTTTGGAGAACCCAAAGATGTAGGCATCATCTGTTGAGCCGACCTCCGTTATCACGTTTCGTGTTTCTTGGCAATTTGTCATTTTGATGCATGATTTTTATTCCAATTTGCTGATTTGGTTTAATTAGTAAATGAACTCATGTAATTAAATTTTCATTATGACAATTATAACACAACATTATTAAAAAACTGGTTCAATAACCCAGAATGATTTATGCCAAAACATTTTGCAAGTTCTATTGAGTTTTTTTTTTGAGAATTTGTATCAGTTTTGAGAAATCAGTATTCGTATTTTGAACTTCACTTTGAGTACAAAGCCAAGATTGATGAGCTTGAAGCATATAACCAACAAATCTAGGAAGACAATACTTTCCTGAGAGCAAGATTGAACTCCTTGGATGAGGAGATTGCCCGTTTCAAAATGGAGTTACGAGCCAAGGATGAGCTCGTGGAAGAACTATAGAATGGTGGACAAGTGAAGTTTTTGCCTTCCACTGTAAATGCAAGCACTATGACGGATGAAAACATTGTAAGTGCATGTAAGTCATCAATTGATTTTCCTTCCCATGAAGAATCTAGTAATAATGATTTTGGTAAATTTGAACAATATACAAAAGAAATAGGTTCAAAATTACTTGTTAAAATGGGATTTAATGGAAAAGGCCTAGGAAAAGATGGCCAAGGTGATACTAACCCCATTCAGATAGAGAATAAGCCTAATCGTGCAGGGTTAGGATATAGATCTGGTATTCAAAATAAAACAAGTGAATGCTCTGAGAAAGTAGAAGCAAGATGTGTTATGGAGAATTGTAAATCCTCTTGGATGGAAGGTAAAACACATTCTTTTCACCACACTTGCAATCATGTTGATTCTAATTCTACCAGACAACATAAATATTCCAATGTCCCTTTTGATTATGGTACACAAAATTTATGACACATTTATCCATGCAATTTTTGTGGATTGTCTAATCATTGTGTAGCCAAATGTTGGAAACATAAATCTTTGCTAGAAAAGATTTTGAAATACTATTCTCTTAGACAGAGTTCTGAGAGTAGCAATAGGAATATGTTTTCCAATAGAGTGGACAAAAGGTTTTGTACTCATTGTAATAGAAGTGGACATCGGGTTGAAAAGTGTTGGAGACTTCAACCATCACACCATCCTAGAAATGGTAAGTTTAAGATGGTATATAAACCTATCAATGAGGTAATTAATGAAGTTAAATCAACCCATACAAATGTTACTAAATCCACTAAAAAAATCTCACCAACTAATCAGGAAAATTGGATTAAGACGGTTGGTAAACAATTTTTGACATTCGTGTTGTCATGATTAGTGGATGCATTCATGTTGCAAAGCAATTTTGGAATCTATGTTGTATGCATAAAGGACATTCACCATGCTTTGAATGCTGATATGGTTTATTGGAGTGGCCCGTAGAGAACAACTAAGGGACAGGTTAAAAACATACTTGGAATATTTTCTCATGTTTGGGATTTTGAAACTTCATTTTTAAACCTTGACAACAGTATATGCAGTTTATATGGACATGAGCAGTATGTCTATTTTGATAAATTTGCATTGTAGTTTATATGTTGTCTTTTATATTGTGCAAATAGAGGCTTATAAGACCCTTTATGGGCACCGTTTGTAATTGTACTAATTATACAAACTATTTGTAGCCATGCATGATATTTGCACATTCTATAAGACCCTTATTCATTTTTGGGCATTTTATTGTAACTGTCAATTGTGGTTACAAATAGCATGTAAAATTATTACACTAACAAATTGGTTTGCAGTTGTACTTGGTGAACAATTTGCAGTGATTGGCAGATGCACCATTTTTGAGATGCGACATTTGAGCAAGCAATGTGTTTCTATCCAAAATGTGGCAATGGGTAGATATTTGTTTATCACTAACATTTCAAGGATTCAGTTTGAAATTTGAATCATTACTATGATATGTTGCAGTGATGTTTTTGCAGAAGTATTTTTAATGGAGACCATGCTTTTGGGGTCCAAAAATGCTTAGTGGGGAGGTTTGATCTAGGTGGATCTCTCCATTTAAATAAAATAAAATAAAAGTTCCATATTGTAATAAAAATGATTGCACAGCGTAGAGCTCGTCGAGAGCTTTCTGATTCTTTTTGCGGTTTGCAAAATGGACACCGTATGCAAAAGTTATAGGCCGCTGAAGTTTTGGTTTGACAGGGAAACATTTGGTGTCATAAAATGATGTGGCACAGTTGCGGAATGCCAAGTGGACCAATTTCCATTTGACACGTGGCAAATAATTAGGGGGAAAAAATTTGGTTGGGTGTTATTTATCACATGTTATTTGAATTTTTTAAGCATGCCACGCCACCTTGCCATGTCTATCACGCCACCAAAGGAAAATTTCAAAGTCCAAGGCACCTAAAATGGAGGGAAGACAAATTCAAAATCAGTCAAGGCACCTAGAAAGGTGGGTGGCCAGTTTTGAACCCCTAACCTTGTGGTAAAAAGATAGGAGACTTAGCCACTACACCACAGGCTTGCAACTGATTATAAAAGCATGAATTTTTATTTATTTTAATCAGGTTCTAGACTGTGTTTTTATATTTTTAAAGGTCAAGACTTTGTAAAAGCTTTGAGAAAGCTTAAATAATGGATTTTTATCCATTTTTTGGCCATAATACTCAGTGTTAACACTTTTTTTATCCAATTTGTATATTGGAAGAGTATTTTTAAGCCCATAGAGGAGTTTTTTAGGACTTTTGGAGCAACTTTGTAGGTGTGAAGACTCATGGAATTCGAAGGTGCCGGGCTTGATTATCAGTCACAGTGAAGGTGAATTTTTGTATTGAGAGATCAACTTGCAGGAAAGTTGTTTATTGTTTCCAGGTTGTTGAAATGCCCTTAATGGAAATGGTCCACTCCTTTGGAGAACCCGGAGATGTAGGCATCATTTGTTGAGCCGAACTCCATTATCACGTTTCATGTTTCTTGGTAATTTGTCATTTTGATGCATGATCTTGTTTTAGTTTGCTGATTTGGTTTAATTAGCAAATGAACTTATGCAAGTAATTTTCATTATGACAATTATAACACAACATTATTAAAAAAACTGGTTCAATAACCAAGAATGATTTATTCCAAAACATTTTGCAAGTTCTTTTGAGTTTTTTGAGAATTTGTATCAGTTTTGAGAAATCAGTATTCATATTTTGAACTTCACTTTGAGTTGAATCAGTGGAATTTATGGATCAAGTTGGTATAAGAGCAGTTGATCAATGGTATTTAACAGTTGGTTATTATTTTGCTTCTATTTCGGCATTTGTTTCAATTTTTGTGATTAGATAGGTGCAATGGGAAAGTTATCAAATAGAGCCAAGCTTGATGAGCTTGATGCATATAACCAACAAATCTAGGAAGAGAATACTTTCCTGAGAGAAAGATTGAACTCCTTGAATGAGGAGATTGCCCATTTCAAAATGGAGTTACGAGCCAAGGATGAGCTCATGGAAGAACTACAAAATGGTGGACAAGTGAAGGATTTGCCTTCCATTGTAGATGCAAGCACTATGACAGATGAAAAGATCGTAAGTGTATGAAAGTCATCAATTGATTTTCCTTCCCATGAAGAATCTAGTAACAATGATTTTGGTAAATTTGAACAATATACAAAAGGAATAGGTTCAAAATTACTTGTTAAAATGGGATTTAATGGAAAAGGCCTAGGAAAAGATGGCCAAGGTGATACTAACCCCATTCAGGTAGAGACTAAGCCTAATCGTGTAGGGTTAGGATACAAATCTGGTATTCATAATGAAACAAGTGAATGCTCTGAGAAAGCAGAAGCAAGATGTGTTATGAAGAATTGTAAATCCTCTTGGATGGAAGGTAAAACACATTCTATTCACCACACTTGCAATAATGTTGATTCTAATTCTACCAGACAACATAAATATTCCAATGTTCCTTTTGATTATGGTACACAAAATTTGTAGCACGTTTATACATGCAATTTTTGTGGATTGTCTAATCATTGTGTAGCCAAATGTTGGAAACATAAATATTTGTTAGAAAAGATTTTGAAAGACTATTCTCCTAGACAGAGTTCTGAGAGTAGCAATAGGAATATGTTTTCCAATAGAGTGGACAAAAGGTTTTGTACTCATTGTAACAGAAGTGGACATCGGGTTGAAAAGTGTTGGAGACTTCAACCATCACACCATCCTAGAAATGGTAAGTTTAAGATGTCTATAAACCTATCAATGAGGTAATTAATGAAGTTAAATCAACCCATACAAATGTTACTAAATCCACTAAAGAAATCTCACCAACTAATAAGGAAAATTGGATTAAGAGGGTTGGTAAACAATTTTTTACATTCATGTTGTCATGATCAAAGCAATTTTGGAATCTATGTTGTATGCATAAAGGACATTCACCATGCTTTGAATGCTAATATGGTTTATTGGAGTGGCCCATAGAGAACAACCAAGGGATAGGTTAAACATACTTGGAATATTTTCTCATGTTTGGGATTTTGAAACTTCATTTTTAAACCTTGACAACAATATATTCAGTTTATATAGACATGAGTAGTATGTCTATTTTGAGAAATTTGCATTGCAGTTTATATGTTGTCTATTATATTGTGCAAATAGAGGCTTATAAGACCCTTTATGGGCACCATTTGTAATTGTACTAATTATACAAACTATTTATAGCCATGCATGATATTTACACATTCTATAAGACCCTTATTCATTTTTGGTCATTTTAATGTAATTGTCAATTGTGGTTACAAATAGCGTGTAAAATTATTACACTATCAAATGGGTTTACACTTGCACTTGGTGAACAATTCGCAATGATTGGTAGATTCACCGTTTTTGAGATGCGACATTTGAGCAAGCAGTGTGTTTCTATCCACAATGTGGCAATGTGTAGATATTTGTTTTTCACTGACATTTCAAGGATTTAGTCTGAAATTTGAATCATTACTATGATATGTTGCAGTGATGTTTTTGTAGAAGCATTTTTAATGGAGACCACGCTTTTAGGGTCCAAAAGCGCTTAGTGGGGAGGTTTGATCCAGGTGGATCTCTCCATTTAAATAAAATAAAATAAAAGTTCCATATTGTAATAAAAATGATTGCACAGCGTAGAGCTCGTCGAGAGCTTTCTGATGCTTTTTGCGGTTTGCAAAATGGACACCGTATGCAAAAGTTATAGGCCGCTGAAGTTTTGGTTTGACAGGGAAACATTTGGTGTCATAAAATGACGTGGCACAGTTGCGGAATGCCAAGTGGACCAATTTCCATTTGACACGTGGCAAATAATTAGGGGGAAAAAATTTGGTTAGGTGTTATTTATCACATGTTATTTGAAATTTTCAAGCATGCCACGCCACCTTGCCATGTCTATCATGCCACCCAAGGAAATTTTCAAAGTCCAAGGCGCCTAAAATGGAGGGAAGAAAAGTTCAAAATCAGTCAAGGGACCTAGAAAGGTGGGCAGCCAGTTTTAAACCCCTAACCTTGTGGCAAAAAGATAGGAGACTTAGCCACTATGCCACAGGCTTGCAACTAATTATAAAAGCATGAATCTGTATTTGTTTTAATCGGGTTTTGGACTGTGTTTTTTATTTTTAAAGGCCGAGACTTTGTAAAAGCTTTGAGAAATCTTAGATAATGGATTTTTATCCATTTTTTGGCCATAATACTCAGTGTTAACAATCTTTTTATCCAATTTGTATATTGGAAGAGTATTTTTAAGCCCATAGAGGAGATTTTTAGGAATTTTGGAGCAACTTTGTAGGTGTGAAGACTCATGGAATTTGAAGGTGCCAGGCTTGATTATCAATCACGGTGAAGGTGAATTTTTGTATTGAGAGATCAACATGTAGGAAAGTTGTTTATTATTTCCAGGTTGTTGAAATGCCCTTAATGGAAACGGTCCACTCCTTTGGAGAACTCAGAGATATAGGCATCATTTGTTGAGCCGAACTCCATTGTCACGTTTCGTGTTTCTTGGTAATTTGTCATTTTGATGCATGATCTTGTTTCAGTTTGTTGATTTGGTTTAATTAGTAAATGAACTTAAGCAAGTAATTTTCATTATGACAATTATAACACAACATTATTAAAAAATTGGTTCAATAACCAAGAATGATTTATGCCAAAACATTTTGCAAGTTCTTTTGAGTTTTTTGAGAATTTTTATCATTTTTGAGAAATCAGTATTCGTATTTTGAACTTCACTTTGAGTTGAATCAGTGGAGTTTACGGATCATATCTATCCTCATGAATATCTTTTATTTTCATAGTTAAGTCTTAACATTTCCTCTTTGATCATGAATTTTGATTTTACAAGTTTATTTTGATTTTTCTTTTTCTTTTTATTTTTTGAATTTTAGTGTAAGACCTTGGATAGGACAAAGCCTTCCTCATAATAAAATTTTCACATTTTTACACACTTTAGTTTATATCTTATGATTTATAGTGTAATAGATAGGACCAAGATTTCCTCATAAGTTCTATTTACTTGTCAAAACTATCTTGAATTGTAGTTTTTTCCATAGAAATTAAGGCATTTGTTAAGGATTATTATATAATACTCTCAAAATTGGTTTTGTTTATTTTATAGATAACACCCTCAAATAACCTATTTTTGCATGTTCCCCTCACATCTATTATTTTTTATTATATAGAGTCATATGTACCTATCATTGTATCCTTTTCACATTATCACATTTTTTGTGATTTGAGGTAACTCAATCATTTCATGTTCATTATCCTTGTCTTCCCTATTTTCAATCCACTTTGGACATACCAAGGTTGGTTTCAAGATAGAATTTTTATTTAACATGCAAGTACAAGACACTAGGTTGTGTTTTATGATCTAAGTTTTTTTCTTTAGCTACCAAGTCTAAGTTTTCTAGTGATAGTAATTTCTAACACCCATGTTAGTTTTCCAAATCCATATGAAGGAATCATAAAATCCATACAAAGGTTAAAAATACAAATCATTTAAAACAAAAGGCAATGATAAAAAATAAAAAGCAAACATTCAAAAGTCAAAATCAAACTAAAAGATGTGACTATTTAAGGACACCTTCTATTCTAGTTAAAGCTCAAACTCAATATTTGGCCTCATGATATAGCTGAGGACCATTAGGGTGAGGTAGGCTAGTAGACTAGGATAAACTATTCAAAATTAAATATATAAGTGTTACATACTCTTTCACACAAGTACCCAATCTTCATAGTGGATAGATGACTCTATAAGGGGTCCTAAGGAATGGGGAACATGTTGTGGGAAAGTAAGTCCTTTTTAATTTTCATGAATATAGCCTTCATAGGATGATATTTATACATCACTATATAACCCAAATTTATGTGGCTAAGGCAAGTTCTCTAGAGTCCATAATGTTGAAAGTGCCCTTGTTTTTCCAATTTAATTTGAGTGTCTTGATTTTGATAAAGATTTTCTACCTTGTTATTTCCTACATATTCCACACCACCCATTTCATTTACCCCCTTAATAGACAAGTTTTGTTTCTAAATATGCTTCCCATCTTTTTTATTCCCTCTTCTTCACATCTTCTTAAAACATGCTACTAACAGTTTTGTTCTATTTATGTTTATCTTAAGAATAAAACTGTATTTTTGAGTGACTATGCATTACCTCTTTACACCATTACTTTATCCTTAGATTTCCTCAGTTGCCTTTAAAAAGTTTTAAAAATTATATATCAATCTTTTTACGAATCATCTTGTTCTATTTATCTATTTTGTTTTTTCCATTCTTGAGTGAGTTTTGATTGTTACTTCTCACGTATTAGTGTTGTTTTACTTTATGCTCTTTTTCCACCTTTGTTAAAGTTTGGTTTTTTACTTATTTTACATTTATGTTAGATTTATAATTCTAATTTATCATGTCCTTGGTTTTATTTGGTTTGTTACTTTTCTTACTTAAGGTACATTTTGTTTGATTTTTTTAGTCATTTAGTAGACTTGTATTTTTTGGTTACCCAATTTACTTTCAATTTCTCTTGGTCATTTTGGTTCTAACTTATCACTTATCACTCAATCTTATCAATTTATCAAGTGATTTACTTGAGTTATACAAAATCAAGTTACTTTGATTTACCTGCATTAGTTTGTTTTTACTCTTTAGTTTTATATCTCTAGTGTTTATTCAAATAAATTAATGCATCCTCCATGATAAAAATTACAAATACAATAGACAATCATTAAATGATAAATTTAAGTCAAGGTATGCATATGATACTTTCATTAATTTCAATTATTTTCTTGATATCATTTTAATGTATGTTTTTACTGCAATTTATTAGCTCACTGTTCTAGGTTGTTATGTTATTTTCTTGAAGTACCATGCCATGTTAAAATTGTGTGACATGTGATGAGATTTAGGTGGGGAATATGTATACACATAATACTTTTAAACATTATCAATTACTTATTTTTTTTCTTTGGTAGGAACCCATCGAATCATAATCCCTCTGAGTGCATGCCTAAAAGGGTGCATAGAGAAAGGGGTTAGTAGTTGACATATCAAAATTATACATATATAATTATTTCACATAATGTTTTAGTGTAATATAGGCATACATAAATACATGATATATGAATTTTTAGATGCTGGTCTTCTTAGAACTCATGTCACCAGGACATTGGAAACATCAACCTCTATGATCACAATACATATAGGTTATATCATTGTATGGTCATTTTACATTATCATGTTTGATCTCATATATGTACTTACAAATGCCTTTATCCATGATTATACATTTCACAATATCTTTGATATGTTATGTACTTAAATTTTTTTAACACATATATCTAGGGACTAGTATGATATGCTTATGTTGGATACTTATGATTTTGTATACACCCTAAATTCATCAAGAAAAAACACATTTTATGTCTTTTCATAGTCCTTTCATAGGAGACTTTTACTGAAGAATATGACTTTTATTCACATTTAGCCATGTCCTCTCATTTGACTTGTCTTGGTCTTTCTAGATTCCCTAGACATCTTTATGCTTATTCTCAAACATTCGTAGCATTCCAGACTTAACCCTTTCAAGCCCAGGAACATCTTTTAGGTCTAGACCCATCCCCCTAGGTCCCACATCCCATGGACAATAATGTCCAAATAGGAATACAACACTGAAAACCTAGGGTGTTTAATTTCTGACGTTGTTGTCCAAGCCCAATTTTGGCCCCATAGTCAGCTTCTTCTATAGGATGAGTCTTACCCCTTTTCTTTGCTTTATGTCTATTTTTTCTAATTTTGACCAAATGAAATAAAAGTTCCCAAATTCAAAATAATGAGTCTTCTATATAAAGGACTACATAAGGCATTTTATATCTAACACTTACTATTTTGGCACATTAAACTTAATAAAATCAATCAATAATATAGCTCAACTTCTCTACATCACACATAGATTTGCATGCTTGATCAAGGAAGGTCATAGTTGAAATTTATTCTTGAATCAATCATGTTTATTGATTATGCATGTTCCATAAGGGATAACTACATCGGATCTGAAACCCTAGACATGAGGGTTAATGAAGGAAATAGTAAAAAAAGCTAAGGTTCTTAATTGTGTGATCATTATTTCCATGCATGAAAGTTAATAAAAGCACTGAAGATAGAAGCTAACACACAATGAGCTCTACACAATCTTAGGCTTTAATATTTGACTGATAGGGTGTTACAGGGCTGCCAAGTAGAACCTAAAAAATCTATACCACTAGGACAGTAGCATCAGAAGTGGACTACAATGCCAAGTAGCAAGGTGTCCTATGTTTGGTGCTCTTGTCTACTCTAGAAATAGAGTTTTGGGTCCTATTTACAATAGTCTGCCATTCTTGCACAATAATTTATAGACTCTGCATCATCTATTTCAACCTAAACTAAGATAAGTTAATATTTATTTTTCTCTTTTCTATGTGAATTAAGTTGATCAAATTGGTAAAAACCTATATTTCACTACATCAAATCATAATTATCCCCTTATTCTAGAATTTTATTACTTAGGAATTAAACATCTAATTTCCTCAAACAATAAAACATTTTGTAAACCTGACTTACTTCAAACAAAACCTAAAACCCTAGCTATACTTAGGATTTTTCCTTCATATCTTGTAAAAAAATTTAATTTTTAAAATTTTGATTTTTTTATAAATTTTTGTACATTTATCCTAGTCAAAACTATTTTTAGAATTTAAAATTATTTCATAATTTTCAAAAATTCTAAAACCCTAGATTTTAAAACTAGGTCATCAAACACCAAGCCTTTCTTCCTTGCAAATTTTAGAAAATTATTTTGGAATTTTTACAAATTAATTACCTTGTCAAAAATTATTTCAAAATAAGTAGTTTGTTGTGCAAAAATTTAATTTTAAAATTTATAATTTTTGTACATTTATCCTATTTCAAAAAATAAATTAGAATTTAAGATTATTACATAATTTTCAAAAATTCTAAACCCTAACTAAAAACCCTAGACTTCCAAACTAGGTCCAAAAACCTCAAATTTCCATCCCTTATAATTTTTAGAAAAATAATTTGAATTTATTACAAATTGTTTGCATTATCAAAATTAATTACCATAGCATAGTTCAAATGATGCATTATGTGTTCCTAACTCTACTCTCTCAAAAGAATGTTCAAATGATAACTCTTCTACGCTTACTTCTCATGTCGAAAATGAATAAAATACATATACTCCATCCATGGATAGCATAGATACAAATGATATTCCAAATGCCAATGATAAGTTATTGCATATTAGAAAGAAATTAACTCTTTCTCTTACACCTCTCCCTAGCATTGATGGAAGTGATAATGAATATGATAGTCAACACGCAAATGAATATGAGAATGAAAGTGAATATGAAATGATAATTCAATTATTCCATTTCAAATGAATAAAATACAAATTGTGATAATTCATGGAATAATGATGATTACTAAGTATATAGTGAAGAATAAAATGCATCTCGTGCTTATAACCCTTCTCACTTCTCTTAAATCACATACATGTCCAAATGATGTTTCTACTTTTATTAATGATTCTATGTCAAATGATGCACATGTTAATGTTCATATCACATATTTTACTAAATTATAAGGTGAGTCACTAAAACATAAAGATACCAATGAATCCCCCAGGCCACCCCTCACTACAGTAGAACCTAGTTTTGACTCTTCACCTAAAGATAATGGTATCCCACATCCGTCTAGTAAAGTACAAGTTACCATTACTCCCATGGTTAAAGTGAGCACACTCCCTATTTATGATCCACTTGATAAATGTAGCATTCCCATGTCTAAAATTAATAATCAAATTCAAATATTAAATGAACCATTGCAATATACTAATGTACCATCCCAAGAGATCATCTTTTTTATACATGTAGTTGATGAACTATAACATCAAGTACATATCCTTACCTTGTAAAACAAAGATTATAAATATTGGATGGATGCCAATGATCTACATGGTAACCATGTTCCAAAAAAATTCATAAAAGTTGCATTGCCTAAGCATCTCCAGACACCATCATTACCTCACTTTAATGGAATTAGAGATCCATTTGCACATCTTCAGGCCTTTCAGAAGGCTTTTCCACCTCATCTGATCCCTTTGATTCTACTCAATTTATTTCAGTAGACACTAGTGGGAGAAGCATAAAATTAATTCTTTCATCTACTCCTCGTTGGTTCATTTCACACATATGATGACTTAGAAGAGGCATTTCTCAGGAACTACATCTTGAACATGGGTCCTTATGTTACATATGAAAAATTGGCCACACTACATCAAAATTATTTAGAGCCAGTCAATGAGTATATCTTAAGATTTAAGGCCCATTTGTTAAGATTGATATACAAACTAGCAGATCTAGAGATTCAGCATATCTTCATCAAGGGCCTTTGCCAACCTCTCTTCGATCATCTACTATATCAGATAGATCCTTGTTTTAGACATTTGTGTTACATAGTTAATGCTTTGGAAAAGAAATTGGGATTAATTAAGGTAGATTCAATTGATCAGATCACTCTAGACTTCATAGTAACATCTTCAAATACAACTCCTACCACTTAGTATCCACCTTGTCCTAGACAAGACAAGAAACCACCACCATAAAATCAAGAAATCAAGAATAAATATCAAGTTTTTAGAACATAACCTATAATATGCACTATAGAGAACAATAGTAAAGCACCACTATAATTTAATTCAATGCAGGATAACCCATCTATCATACTATCAACACTACTAGATAGATGGTTAATCACATTACCTTCTATTCACCAACGAGATCCACATCTCTTAGATAGACAACCACATCAACCTTTTTATAACTATCATCATATCTGTGGACACCAAGATAATTATTGTTTTGGACTTAGAGATTGCATTACTAGATGTGTTGATAATGGTATTATAGCATTCACATAGGGGGTATAGAGATCTCCTCCATTATAGAACCTTAGACCTCATTCCTCTATGACTAAGTCATCCTAGGACATTCCTTTAAAAGAATCATCAATCACTCATCATGAGTGCAATGTAGGTTTTAGGATAGAATCTCACAGGAGATCTCATATTCCAAAAGTTTGGAAACCAGTACAACAAAAGCAACCCACATATAGCAATGTAGTTTATGGTATACATAGTGTAGTTCCATATACATATCTAATATATTCATAGGCACTACAACAGAGTACTACTACAAAGAGATATTCTTTACAACCAAGTTTTTAGGGTCATATTATTGGTAATTTGGCCTATCCATGCCAAATTCCAACCCTTGCAATTCAAAATTTTTAGAAAAAGTTAATAGCCTCTAAAAGCTAATAAAATCAATATTTTTAGACTAAAAAGTCTTTTTTTGGTCTTTAAAATTTCAAATTACTCTTAAAAGGTCACTAAATTATTCCATATACCTTTAGTAATATTCAAAAATATAACTTTAGCCTTATCCTAAAATTTCATGGCTTAAAAAGGTAAAATTAAACTCCAAAGCATGCTAAAATTAACCTCCAAAGCATAGAAAAGTTTAATTTTAATGTTTAATCATGTAATAGATTCATGTAAATCCATATCATGCATTATCTTGGAGATGAAATCTTGAATTGTTTTTTGAAAAAAAAAGCTATTTTCTTCACTTTCAAGAAGTATAGATCAATATGGATTTTTTACATAAAGGGTATGGAAAATAAATAAAAGGTAATGAAAAATCTTCATGATAATTTTCATAGCATTTGGATGCAGAAAATGCCCAGAGCCTTTTCATATAGGCACTCCTCCTAGTTTACACATAGTGTCCTGCTTGCAAGTTTGATGATGGTACGGTCAGATGGAGAAGGGTAAAAATATAAAAATTTTGGTGTAAAAACTATAATTAGAGGGATTTATAATGTATTATTTTTTTATTTAATTGTATTTTCCATTCTCATGTACCATCAGGTTTGAGATAGTCTAATTTCTATAGCATTACAACCAGAAAGGCAATGGGTTTTTCTCAATTTCTCCTCACCTAGGAAGGGTTTCATGAAATTTTAAGTTGTTACATAATATTAGGGAATTAATATATCTCGCCATTTAATCCTTAAAATATTATTCATACATTTAATGGTCTAACAGAGCAAGAAAAAACATCCAGTCAAATATGTAAGTTAACATGCTTTCAAGAAGAGTGTAGGGTTGGAGAGAATTTTTTTTTTAAGATTCCATTTTTGGATATTTTTCATAATTTTCTCCATGTTTTTTATCAGGTTTCCCAAATAAATTTTCCAAAAATATCCATTATTTGGCAAATCTCGGTGCTTCCAAGCTTCCAAAAGGGCCTAGTTTAGCATGATTTAAGGAAATTTTGTATTTTTTAAGGTTTTTTATGGAAAACTAGGTTTAAATAGAAAATTTAACTAATTAAAGATTAATTTTATCTATAAAACATACATTACCCATGAAATCAACTCCAAAAAAATGGAAAAATACATTCAAGTATGCACATATTCCATGCAAAAGGGGGCATTTTTTAAGGAAATTTGAGGTTTTTGACATCTACAAGTGTATTTTTGACTCCAAATTTGGTGTGTAGTATCATAATGAGTTTATTAATCATCCATAAAAAAATTAAAATCCATTGTAAAACTGGAGGTTCTTTTTATTTTTATGTAGACCTAAGCCTCTCAAAGCACAATCAAGAAGAAAACAAGCTTGAGCAAGATTCAAGATTTTGGTTGTTTATAACCATTGTGTGAGTTTTTTAGGTATATAATGGTGTTTTAAAATATTTAAAAATTAATATATAACCATGTCTTGATTTTTTTAAGATTCCAAGAAGTTTTTAAGTGATATAAGTTGTCTTAACAAGCCATCTTATCAATTGAAGAAATGAATTTTGGTGTTAAAATATTTATCTTAGTGTTCAAATGGAGTTTACCACATGAGATATCTATTTTTTATGTGTAAATAGTATTATTAATTCAATCCAAAAGTTCCACTTCATGCAAGTTGAGTTCAAGTGGAAATTGACTAGTCTTTGAGTACACATCTCTTCAGTTGACTAGTTTGACTAGTTGCATGCATCTCCCATGCTTTTCATGCAAGATAAGGACATTAAATAACTTAAAAGAAATTTAAATATGGAGTTATATTCCAATTTATGGGGTGATTTTTATGTATGGAAGGTTGACAAGTCAACATGGGCCCACCATCTCCAATTCTATGCCAAAAGTAAACACCATGCAAATCTTTAAAGACTTGAAGAATTGAAGACCTTGTTTAATATTATAAAATGAATCTATTATTGAGGAATGGAATGGATTTTCATGCATTGTGACTTAATTTGACATCAATATGTGCCCACCACTTTTCTAACTCTAAAAATAAGGTTTCTTGTAAGATAAAAAAGGAGATATTTAAAGAATATTGTAATTAATTGAACTAAAAATTTGACTAAAGTTCACATCCAATTAATTTCCTCTTATTTTTTCAACTCCAATATAGGATATTGCTTCTATTTTATATATATGTAGGATTTTTAGCCATTTTTTAGGGGATTGTTATTTTGGCAAGACCAGACTATACCAAAATTTGAGTTTTGTAACCTTTTTAGAAAAATAAAAGATTGTTTCAGATTTCCATTACTCTAGTATAGTGTGTTAATATCAATTTGATTTGCATATGTGGTATAAATATCTCCCTTGTCAAGTCTTGATGTCACCTAGCTATTATTATGATATTATGCAAGTCATGTTTAGTGTTTAATGTCATTTTTTTAACATGACATTAGATAAACATTGGTTGGTTAGTGCCTTGAATCAAGCCAATTTCACCATTTCCCTGAAGCTTATATTAACTGATAAAATTTCTTCATAAAATACTAATGCATAGGATTCAATTAAATTTTAGATTCAATCTTTTATTGTCTAATCAATGTTTTAGAAGCTCAATTTGAGTGGATGAACTAGAAATATAGGTGTATCACCAATAGTAGAGTAGGATTTCCCTTTCAGTTTCCTTCTCTCCCTTTTCATCCCAACATTCAGTAGTTTAGTAAATAATGCAAAGTGATAAATAAAAGGAGATAACCTCACCAAAATCTAGAGGTCTGATATGAGTTCAGGTGTCCAAAAACTTATATCATTCCAATGTTAGTCCAAGTGTGAAGGTTTCAAATTGAAATCTACCAAGCCTTCAAACAAGTGTTTTCTGGATAACTAACAGTTCTGGCATGCCCAATGGGACATGAGTTCAATAATTGGAGTACAATTTATAGCACATGCATATTCAAAACTATTTTTTAGTACTCTTATGGTCCTAATATCAAGGCAAAAGGTACATTTTTGTTCATAAATTGAGTGGTTTTCATGTATCTTCTTATAGTCTATGACAACCTATAGAGAAAATTATGGTCATTATTCCTAGTATCAATAGCCCTTTCTACCATCAAATTATGATCCTTATGATCCATATGCATTTCATCCTCATCCAAATGAGCCATACCCATTCCAAGATCAGCCACCCTTCCAAAAATCTCTAAATTTTCATGAGGAGTTGGAGGAAATGAAGAGGGTAAGCCAAATGATTGATGAGGAGATATTAGCCTACAAACATGATTTATTATATAAGAAATATTAGTCTCAAAGATCAATACATCTTGCTTCCCCATATCAATATCCATGGATTCAAATTCCATCTCAAAAATAAAATATCCTAATCATGCCTCAAGCTACAATACTTTCAATTCCAAAGTCTCCTACACCCAATTTTCCAACCTCGAATCAAATACAACAACCAAACATAAGCCTAAATGATAAAATCAACCCCAAAGTCATTGTTGACATTCATCCCTTACCCCTCCCTCCTCAAGATCCCAAATCCTTTCCTTCATGTAAATCCATTCAAGGAAATATGCAAAGAGAAGAGGTGATAATTGTTCAGGTTCAATAGTCTCAAGAGCAAAATCAAACATCTATGGTACAACCATTGGATCTATGTCATCTCTTGGAGTATTTTTAGGGGTCTACCATGCCACTCTTAGAGAAAGGATATCTATTTTGTGAGGAAAATGAAGAATATGTAGCCAATGAGATTGAAAAGGAAGGTGACTTAAATGATCAAGAAGAAGAAATCATAATTGAGACACCATTGGGCAAGGACAAGAATGTTTCAATTTTCTATGATGAACAAGAAGATGACTTGCAAGAGGATTATCAAGAGATTGTAATAGCTGAGATAGATAGAGTATGAACAAATATTTATTTACAAGGAAGACATGAAGAAAACTCACGTAGATCCATTGATGAGATGGAGAATATTCCTAAAGAAGATGATCATTGGTAGCAGTTATACCATGATTTCTTGAATGAAATTGAAGATCTTAAGATGGTAGATTTTGATGATGAGATAGAGAAACATTCATCTAAATATTCCACCAATGTTTTGGATATTCAAGAAAGCAATGATATTATAGAGATCCCAAAGTAAGATGAATTGGATCTTGAGTGAATGGATGAGATGCCATTCTCTATAGAAGATGAAGATGAAGCAAGTGCAGTAGATCAAGAACCTTCATATGACTCCATCCAAAAGGTATAAATATGTGATCAATATATTTCAAATGGTAAGAATACTAATGAATTCCCTATCATTTAAATTGATCATGATGAAGATGCCTTTTGGGATGACTTTGAGAGTTTTTGTGCAAAGTTTGATAGTCCATCTCTACCCCAAGTGGAGATTGATGAATGTCTTGTAAAGATTATTTTTACAGTTGTTCATCAATAATAAATTAATGAAATATTATAGCCATGTTTAAATCCATACCAAGATGTTGAATATATCAATGAGCCACTACTTCAAATGGATCATAATGAATATACCAATCCAATTATTCTAATTGATTTGCTAATTCAATCATTGGATAATAATGAGACAAATCATGACCAACCTATGAATGAGGTAGAGATAGCATTATTGATGCAATAAAGAAGAATATGGGAGGAAGATGATTGGATCTTGGATCCATATCTTTAATCCATGCACCTGAGAATGGAGATTGAAAGACCAATTGCATCATCCAAAAGATATGAATGCATAAGTGTTCCTATCTGCAAGAAGATGCCATAAAGAGATGGCAAATACATTTCAAAGATCCATGGTGCATCAAATAAATTTTTATTTGATCCTAAAGAAAGAATCTTACTTTAGGTTAGTTATTTTAGGTTTGATTTATGTTAATAAGTGAGTATCATAAGCAGCAATATGCCTCCCTTTCATTTTTTTCCTACTGATCAGCATGCATTTTTTACATCAGGGGTAGGAAAATTTTTAAAAAAGGTAATGAAAAAGATTCATGTCATCTTGATGTAGGAAATGGCCAAAATCATTTCATATAGGCACTCCTCTTAGTTTGTACATAGTGATTTGCTTGCAAGTTTGATGATTCTACAATTAGATGGATAAGGGTACAGATCTAATTTTTTGGGTGTAAAAAATAGACTCAAATTTATTTATCATGGATTAGTTTATTTTTTAATTGGATTTTCCATGCTCATGTGTAGTGGTGCACCCTGAAGGATGATGTCTTATGTGCATTGGTGAAGCCATAGACGCCATGGAAAATTTCCATGAAAATCTTGGAAGACATCATCCTTCAGGGTGCACCACTACACATAAGATACCAAGTGTTGGTTATTAGTGTCTCCCTTTAGTCTTGTTATTTCAGTCAAAAAAGGTATTACAAAGCCTAAAAAAGTCTATTTGCCAATGAAAACTAGTGAATTATTTTAACTAGAAAGTTTTTCAACCCATGTGAGTCACCAAAAATGTTTTTAATTTGGCCTATCAAGGCTAAATTCCAACCCCTATAATTCAAAATTTTCAAAAACCATCAATGGCATCTACAAGCTAATCAAATCAATATTTTTAGTCTAAAAAGTCTTTTTTTGGTCTTTAAAATGTCACATTTATCTTAAAATGTCACATTTATCTTAAAATGTCATTAAATTATTCTAAATACCTTTAGTTATATTTAAAAATATAACTTTAGCCTTATCCTAACATTTCATGGCTTAAAAAGGTAATTTAATGCATTTTTTAAAGTTAAAAGACTTATTTTGGACCCACGCATGCTAAAATTAACCTATAAATCATGTAAAAGTTTAATTTTAATGTATAATAATTTAATAGATATGTGTAAATTCATATCATGCATTATCTTAGAGGTGAAATCTTGAATTATTTTTAAAAATCTAAAAATAAGCTATTTTCTTCACTTTCAAGAAGAGAAGTACTTATCAGTATGGATTTTTTACATCAGGGGTAGGAAAATTTTAAAAAAGGTAATGAAAAAGATTCATGTCATTTGGTTGTAGGAAATGTCCAAAATCGTTTCATACAGGCACTCCTCTTAGTTTGCACATAGTGATTTGCTTGCAGGTTTGATGATGCTACAATTAGATGGATAAGGGTGCAGATATAATTTTTTGGGTGTAAAAAATAGCCTAAAATTTATTTATCATGGATTAGTTTATTTTTTAATTGGATTTTCCATGCTCATGTACCATTAGTTTTAAGACAGGCTAATTTATGTAGCATTACAACCAAAAAAGCAACAGGTTTTTCTCAATTTCTCCTCACTTGGGAAGGGTTTCATAAAATTTCAAGTTGTTATAGAATATAATATAATTAATATATATCTCTATGTAATCATTCATATATTATTCATACGTTTAATGGTCTAATATATCAAGGAAAAACATCCAGTCAAATATGCAAATTAAAATGCTTTCAAGAAGAGTGTAGGGTTGGAGAGATTTTTTTTTTCAAGATTCAATTTTTTGGATATTTTTTATAATTTAATCCATATTTTAACGTTTTAAATCAGGTTTCCCAAATAAATTTTCCAAAAATATCCATTATTTGGCAAATCTTGGTGCTTCCAAGCTTCCAAAAGGGCCTAGTTTAACATGGTTTAAGAAAATTTTGCATTTTTTAAGGTGTTTTTATGGAAAAACATGTTTAAATGGACCATTGAACTAATTGAATATTAATTTTATCTATAAAACATCCATTATACATGAAATCAACTCCAAAAATATGAAAAAATGCATTCAAGTATGCACATATTCCATGAAAAAGGGGGCATTTTTTGAAGAAATTTGAGGTTTCTGGCATCTACAGGTGGAGTTTTGACTCCAAATTTGGTGTGTAGAATAATTATTAGTTAATTAATTATATAAAAAAAATTCAAAGTGATTGGAAAATTGAAGGTTATTTTTATTTCTACACAGACCTAAGTCTCTCAAAACATAGTCAAGAAGAAAGCAAGCTTGAGGAAGATGAGGCCTCCAAGAGCAAGATTCAAGATTTTGGTTGTTTCTAACCATTTTTTTATTTTTTAGGTATATAATGGTTTTTTATAATATTTAAAAATGTATAAATAACCATCTCTTATTATTTTGAATATTCCAAGAAGCTTTTAAGTGACAGAAGTTGGCTTAAGAGGCCATCTTACTAATCAAATAAATGAATTTTGGTATTAAAATATTTATCTTAGAGTTAAAATAGAGTTTAACATATGTCATATCTATTTTTTTATGTATAAATAGTATTATTAATTCAATCCATAAGTGCCACTTCATGCAAGTTGAGTTCAAGTGGAAGTTGACTAGTCTTTGAGTTCACATCTCTTTAGTTGACTAGTTTCATGCATCTCCCATGCTTTTCATGAAATTAAATACTTAAAATCAAGTTAAATATGGAGTTATATTCTAATTTATGGCATGATTTTTATGCAAGGAAAGTTGAAAAATCATCATGGGCCCACCAATTCCAATTCTATGTCAAAAGTAAAGGCCATGCAAATTTTTGAAGACTTGAAGAATTGAAGACTTTGTTTAATATTCTAAAATTAATTTATTATTGAGGCATGGTGTGGATTTTCATGAATTATTACTTGAGTTGACATCAAGATGGGTCCACCACTTTTACAACTCCTAAAAGAAGATTTATTGCAAGATAAAGAAAGAAGGAGACATTTAAAGAATATTGTAATTAATTTGAACTAAAAGATTGACTAGAGTTCACATCCCATTAATCTCCTCTTCTTTTTTCAACTCCAATCTTAAATATTTCTTTTATTTTCTATATATGTAGGTTTTTTATCCATTTTTTGGGGGATCCTTCTTTTGGCAAGACTAGACTCTGCCAAAATTTGAGTTTTGTAACCTTTTCAGAGAAATAAAAGATTGTTTCAGATTTCCATTACTCTGGTATGGTGTGTTAATATCAGTTTGATTTTCATATGTGGTAGAAATATCTCCCTTGTCAAGTGTTAATGTCACCTAGCTATTGATATGATATAATGCATGTTATGTTTAGTGTTTAATGTCATTTTTTTAAGCTGATAGTGGATAAACATTAGCTAGTTAGTGCCTTGAATCAGGCCTAGTTCATCATTTCCCTCTAGATTATATTAACTGATAAAACCTCTTCATGAAATTATAATGCATAGGATTCAATTGGAATTGTAGATTCAATATTTTCTTGTCTAATCAATGTTTTAGAAGATTAATTTGAGTGGATGAATGAGAAATATAGGTGTATCACTATTAGTAGAGTAGGATTTCCCTTTTAGTTTCCTTCTCTCCCTTTTCATCCCAACATTTAGTAGTTTAGTAAGTAGTGAAAAGTGATACATCAGAAGAGCTAGCCTCACCAAAATCTAGAGGTTTGATCTTAGTTCAGGTGTCCCACAACTTAGATCATTCTAATTTTAGACTAAGAGTGAACATTTCTGAGCCAAATATACAAAACCTTCAAACAAGGAACTATCTGGATAGCTAACACCTATCTCATGTAGTAATTTGATATGATTAAGATTAGTTGAACCCATAGCACATATCACTATTCTAGATAAATATTCATTAAAACCATGCTTTTAGGGTCCTATCTCATGTAACAACCCATTATAGTTAATATTGGATGAGCCCTCATCACAGGTTTTAGCTCCATCTCAGCATAGTACACATTCATATACATCACAACAGAGGCCACATAGTATTCAGTCACAAACAAGCAATTTTTATTCATAGCAGATAGTATCAGCTATAAAGCACATTCCTACATAGCATGAGTAGTATGGGCACTTATTTATATAGCTAAAAGGGTTCTAATAGTGATATAGCATAGTGTGATACAACATACATTTAGTTCAACATTAGCTCATAGCTTTACTTAGTAGGGCAATGATGGAGCCAAAGGTCTAGTTAACATTTATATTTTTTAGCCACTCTTGGGGAGGTAACATGCACACAGTTCTATCTTACTTTCCTCTTATACTAAAAACTAACATTCCTAATCCTAGATAGCCATCCCTAGCCAGAACTAGACTATCAAAATCCATACATTACCAATTCAATCCTATCTAATTACTTTACCAATAAAACATAATCAAATCTTACTCAAATTTATCCAATTACTTTATCAATCTCAAAAACCAAATTAAATTCATCCAAATACATTTACCAATCACCAAAAATAATTTTTTTTTGCTTACATACACTTACAATTCAAAATCAATAAGCCTAGTATAACAACATATCAAAGCATTAAATCCCATATCCAAAGTTTATCGAGCATATGCAAAATCAAAATCAATACTATATCAACCATTTCTAAAATCAACTACTTAGAATCAATATACCAACATGTTCCAAAATCCATAACATGAATACACATGAGTTCAAAATTAAACCAACACACACACACACACACACACACACACACACACACACACACACACACACACACACACATCATGAAGTTTTAAAAAATATATGCATCATATCCAAATATAACTCAATCATGAATAAGGGTCATGCCCTCACTCTCAGTCTCATTCTCCCCTCCAGTGCTAGTCCCATAATCCTATTTGGCACTCAATGATCCTCCATCTCCTTGAGCTCTTAAATTCCTCTTGAATTGACTATCCCAATCCAACAACTAACCATGCCCTTCACATAAATTTTCATATCATCACTGAAGATCCATGTAGTCATCTATAATCTTCATGCTCACCATGCCACAATTAGGTGGTGGCATCCTATGCCTATTAAGCTCTACTTTAAACTCATCCCTCTCTCCTGCTACCCTAACATATGTAGCTATAACTATAATAACCCAGTCAAATAAATGATCATATACACTAGCTATAACCATAGATCTCTCTATCAAACCCTCCTCCATAGCATCATCATGAACATACTGTGTCAACTCGATGATAGTCTCCCAAAACTCATCATCTCCCCTCCCCACCTCAGTAGGTGCCTCATCCTGAACACCTTCCACTCCACCTACACACATAAGAAGGAAAACATTACATTAGATATGTAATTTCAAAATACAACTCAAGCACAAACATAGAATCAATTGAGATATAATTATTGACTACCTCCCATCATATGGATCAACTCAAGATCATTGTATGTAAGAAAATCCACTCTATTTATGGGGTAAATTATATCCCACCTCTCCTTAGCCCACCATGTAGTATATCCCTCAATACATCCCATGTCATCCACATCAGGAACATCTATAATAGCAACTTACGCATCCATAGGTAAAGGTGCCAATTTAGCCTCAGTAGGTCTTGCATGAGCCCCTGCTCTCACTAGTGATTATGTACTCCTCAACCATGCCCATGCTATAGGAGGAACATCCTATAAAAATATCAATTACCTCATCATGTGCTCATACTAAAAGTGCTCATAAACTCTAGGCTAATGATCATGTAACTAAAATTTGACCCTAATATACCATAGTTGCTCTCCATCATTAGGCCATCCTGGGAATCCTCTATATGGCCTCCATATGATATCATGGGCCACTAACCTATCTAACACCCTCCTATAGTGATCTATCCCATAGGATATTATAACTAACTCACTCATCCATCACTCACCAAATAGATGTGGATATGCCCATCTCACCCTTAGTAACCCAATAGGTCACACAATTGTTATGTGCTCATATGTCCAATAATGTAACAATGTGGCTGCACCCACACCACTGCTAAATGCATCCTAAGTAAATCTATACAAATACCTATACAAGTGGCCAAGTATAGTCCTACCCCATGAGAACACTCTACCATACATCTGAATACTGTGAACCACCTTATGCATCCTATAGGTAATAGACACTCCACTACCATCCACTGCAACAAATGAGGCTAACAACACAACTAACTATTTTTGTAAGCATGGAACACTCAATTGCACAATTACTACCAAAACCACATCACTCTCACTACCTCAGTGATGTGCTCTTAGAGGCACCCCAACAAAGTATCTAGAAGCTTGATCAATGGCATCTATACCCATATCATCCTATAATATCACACATCTCCCACTAATCGGTAAATGCAAAATCCAATATACATCCTCCAAAGTAACAACAATATCCATAGTAAGAAGCTAAAATGTACAAGTATCAGTATTCCACCTCTCACATAAGGAAATAACTAGATACATATCCCACTATATAGTACTTAGGTCACATACATGACCTAATCCAACCTTATCCATCACAACACTCTCATCAACTAACAATGGCAACATCCTCAGTGTCTCCATAGCTTGGCCTTTATAGAACTCTCTCATTCACACATCACCTTATAAAATACACCATAAATTAGTAGATACATCAAAGAACCATGCCAAGTAAATTGCCAAACTATATAATATAAAATAACAAATCAAAAACTCTAAAAGTCATCAACAATAAACATTAGTATTGCAAAAGGACACTAACACTAGACAACAGCACTGGAACTTGGACAATAGCATTGAACCTTGGATAATAGTGTTGAACCTTGGATAGTAGCCCTGCCTTTAGGATAGGATAACTATAAATAGTCAAGTATCTTTTGAACCACTCAAAATAACTCAAAAATGACTAAAATAGGCTTCTAAATAGGCAAAAATCAAATGACCAGCTTACTCACTAGGCTAATCTCCTTGTCGGCCTCAATCTGGGCTACTGCCTACTCAAAATGTGTCACAGAAGGTGATCATCTCCTCAACATCTTGAACTACAAATCTCTACTATCTCAAACTTATCACTGCACAAATGAACTCAAAGTCAATATAAATTCCTATATCAACCAACTCTTCTATTCAAAAGAAAAACATTATTTTGCTTATAACTTGAGCACCATAACTCTATTTTACAAAGCATTTTCATCCTTAGAATCATAATGATGACAAATTCACCATAACACAATCTCTAATCTTTCACTAAGTCATCTACATATTATGGAATTCACACATCTTTCTAATACCTAGAAATACAAATTAGTTCCCACCAATCAACACTCATTTAAAACATCCAAGCAACCCAACCTATTCAAACAATCAATAAAAGACACCTTTCACTCCTAGTAATTCAATTCCACCAATTCAACACTAGACTCTTAATAAATTCAATACATACCAACCCAATTCTTATATATTCCACCATTATAGTCATCATTTTTGGCTCAACATCCTCCATCACAAATCTCATCCCTCTCTGCAAAAGGGGGGCATCATTCCTATTATTCCTATTTCTACACTTATCCAACACATCTATCTACTCTCATAGATGGATACACCATGGTTCTCACACCTCTAGCAATCAAATTATTAGGTACAACTTAGATTGGTCAAAACATATAGTGATTTAGACTACATGGTTTATTTAGCATGGTTTTTACACCTTCAATATTTAGATTATTAGCATTACTCAACTGATATTGGTCAAGATTATATAGTGGTTCATATCACATTGGGTCACTTAGCATTACTCAGTTCAAATTGGTCAATATGATATAGTGATTTAGATTACATTCAATCACTCAACATTACTTAGGACATTCAGAGGAATACACCTTCAATTTATAGATATATAGACTATCTAGATACCATATTTTGGGGCATGTACAATACTACACATCTCATGCATACATCTTCATACAACATGACATAGTTATAGACTAGATAGAAGATTATTGGCATAGTGCAAAACACATTGGTTTGATCTCTAGTTTTTCATATGGGACATGACACGATAGATAATATCACATGTGGTTATACAGATTTCTAGATTTTTTAGACTCATCATTCACATATAAAATTTGGGGGGCATGACACAAATATTCATGACCTTCATCTTCTAGTATTATACTGATTAGGATGGTAGGACTTACCATTTTATTCTCACACATTTACCAACATTTTTGGTTTACACCTAGGTATTACTCATGTTATCACCAAGTTGGATTGTATGATCATCTATAGCAATTGGTCCATAGTATTACTCAGACTCAGACCCAGGAGTTTATGTGGGATAGAGGATGGACATTAGTTTTAGACCTCTGAGCACTTCTTAAATCTAGTTCAGATTATTCAGATTTAGTACATAGGGCATCTATTACAGGGATTCCTTCTTTCTCTAGGCATTATTCAAATTCAATACAAGGGGAATCTATTATATGGATTCCTTCTTTCTCTAGGCATTATTTAGATTCAATATAGAGGACATATATTACATAGATTCCTTCTTTCTCTAGGCAATATTTAGATTTAGTACATGGGGCATCTATTATAGGAATTCCTTCTTTCTCCAGGAACTATTCAGATTAAGTACATGGGGCATCTATTATAGGGATTCCTTCTTTATCCAAGCACTATTTCAATTCTTCATCCACTTCTCTAGCTAAGAAGTTGGACCTTTTCTTTTTCACACTTATCTTCACTCAGGTAAGTTTAGGTACGCATATTTTTTATTTCTTTTACTCTAGTACATCATTTCATTACATCACTAGATTAAAAGGGGGGAAATGTATACACCCTAAACTGGTAAAAAAAAACACATATTATGTCTTTTCACAATAGTTTCATAGGATACTTCAACTAGAGAATATAACTTTTATTCACATTTAGCCATGTCCTCTTATTTGACTTGTCTTGGTCTTTCTAATTCCCCTAGACATCTTTATGCTTATTCCCGAACATCTTTAGCATTGCAAATTTAACATTTTTATGCTCAACAACATGATTTAGGTCGAGATCCATCCCATAGGTCCCATATCCCTTGGACAATAGTGCCCAAATAGGACTACAATGCTGAAAATCTAGGGTGTCCAAATGTTTGGCACTATTGTCCAAGCCCAATTTTGGCCCCAACAATCAACTTCTTCTATAGGATGAGTCTTACCCATTTTTTTTTCTTCGTGTCTAATTTTTTCAATGTCATAAAAAATTAATAAAAGTTTCCAAATTTTAAATAATGAATATCCTATATAAAGGACTACACAAGGCATTTTATATTTAGCACTTACTATTTTGGCACATTAGACTTAATAAAATCAATCAATAGTATAACATAGCTTCTTTACATCACACATAGATTTGCATGATTGATCAAGAAAGGGCCTAAGTGAAATTCATTCTTGCATCAATCATGCACATTGATTATGCACATTCCCTAAGGGAGAACTAAATTGGATCTGAGACCCTTGGCAGGAGGGTTAATATAGGAAACAATCAAAACAACTGGGGTTCTTGATTGCATGATCATTCTTCCCACAAACCAATTCCCCCACCCCCCCCTACCTTATGCTTTGATTTTACATTTTTGTTTCTATGCATGTAGGCTAATATAGGTATTGAATGTAGAAGATGACACATAGTGATCTTCGCACAGTCTTAGGCTTTAATATTTCATTGATAGGGTATTACAGGGATGCTAAGCAGAACCCAAAAAAGCTAGACCACTAATACAATAGCACTAGAAGTGGACACCAATGTTAGAAGTGGACTAAAATGCCAAGTATTAGGTTGTCTTAATTTTATCACTCCTATCCAATCCAAAAATATAATTTTGGGTCTTGTTTATGACAGTCTACCATCCTTGTATAGCACTTTCTAGACTCTACATCATCTATTTCAGCCCTAAATTATCTAAGTTAATATTTCTTTGTCTTCTCTTTGCTATATTAATTAAGTTGATCAAATTTTCAAAAAACTATATTTCACTACATCAAATCATAATTCTCCCCTTATTCTAGACCATTATTACTTAGGAATTAAACATCTAATTTCCTACAAGAATAAAATAGATTTCAATTATGCACTTCCTTTAGTGTCTTGCATTTTTATTATCTTTCTTGTTTGATCATTTTAATATGGTCCATTATTTTCAGCCCCCATGCCTTTGTTTTACTCTTTGACATTTGAATATGTCATTACTTATTATATGTTAACATTTGAATATGTTATTTCTTGCTTTATGGACATTTGACTAAGTTATGTCCCTTGGATTTTGTAGCATTTTAACATGCCCCTTATTTGAGGTATCCTTGGACCATTGTCTTTTGATTTTATTTTGAGTGCTCTTATGTGTGTGTTTTATTGCTTGATGAGATTGTATTATTACTATCTAGATGTTGCGATGAATTCACTTCATGCATCTTCAGCCTCGGTATGATCAATTTCATCATGATTTAAGGATATATACTTGGACATGTTAACTCTATATGCTACACAATACATAATTTTCATGGTTTTATTATCCTTTTTGAGGTAATATAATTACTAGTTTCTACTTCCATCACCTAAAAAGGGAGGCATGCCATGGAGACATGACTTCTACATTTATTCACATATTCAAATGCATTGGGGGCATGTTTTAAAAACACGCTCTCTGCACTTGTTTAATATTAAACATACCTAGATTACAATGGGGGCATGTTTTAAAAACATGTCCTCCACATTGGAACTAACACCAGTTCTCAGATTTAGATTACAGTGGGGGCATGCTTTGGAAACATGTTCTCCACATTAGCACTTATATTAATTTTCATAAAATATTTTCATTTATATAGTTTTCATATTTATTTATATATAGTTGGGGCATGATTTTAATCATTTTCTCCACACTTACACATTTTTAAATTTTCTAAATTGCATAGTTATATGATTCAAAGACACATTTGTGGCAAAATTCTATACATTGGTACCATTGGTGTACATAGTTTCAACATGAGATATATCTAAGGTACATATCCTATGCAATGTGCACCTAATATTTCAAAATCCAAATTATTTTTATATTTAGAACACTTCTATGGACCGTCATCACTCACCAGGTTGGAATTTTATGGATTGTATTAAGATAATCTGCTATAGTAGTTGGTTTAATTTTGATATGGTTGAGGTTATTTGATCACTTAAAATTTCCAATTTTATAGGTTGGAATTGATTTTATCTTATAGAATCACCAATTTTATAGTGTGAGTTGACTTGGTTCACTCACACTCACCAAGTAATAAGTATGATTGGGTTGCATGGTTGAGCTAGCCTTAACTGCTAGGTGGCAATCCACCTCTTCTCCAAGGTTGGGGTATATTCCCTCCTCTCTCTCCCTCTTTCTCTATCTCCCCACTTATATATATGCAATTTTTGATTTATAGCTATCCTAATCTTGGTTTGAGTGATTCATAATGATACATATTTCAAATGAAATTTCCAAAAGATAAGATAGTTGTATACTCCTAAACCTTGACCTACTTAAATTTCAATCATTTCAATACTTTTAATTTCATATTATAAGCACTAATTATATATTATAATGTGCTCTTAGTTTTAGGTTAGTCACCATCAAAGTACTCAAGTTGGGATCATGTAAAGGTAAGGTGTGTTATACACACCCAAGTATGCATTTTTTCTCATTTAAAAAAGTAATTTCATTATTATAATAAAGGGGGATAAATTTAGACAATAGTTATGAATTATATAACACCTTAGTCTTGTACATGTGGAAAATATAGACCCTAGTTGTTCCTCTTAGTTCTAGACCTTTCTCACTTTTGCAAGTTTCGTATCTACTATCTCTATGTGCCCCATTGATTATCTCTTTGTCTAAACTATGTATTCTAATGACTCAAAAATTTTACCTTGTCTAAAATGTTATTAACCTACTTATCTTCCATATCTTCAATTTTTATATGTACACCTATTTTCTAACTGATTGGACACTTACGTCCCAGTTAGATGCTTACATTGATGCAAGTGTTCTACCCTAACACAAGTGTTCAGTGCCCTAAAGTCATCCATTTTTTGAATGAAACATATCCTCAAGGTTGTCTTAAGTGATTTAATGTGATATATCCTCCAATATGTTTAGTATAAATATATTATCAATCCTTATTCATTTCTCATCTAGAAAAACCTAGCAACTCACAAGGAAATTTATCAAAATCATTCTATTAAGAACTCAAGTGAGCAAAGCTTCCATATTATCTCTTATTTCCATATCAGTCATAGGGACAACACATTTATAGATCTGAAGTACTAAAGGATCACTCCATAAAACACATTTTCTAAGTTAGAAATTAGGTTATTGTTATATATGTTTATCACACATTGCATGATTCACACACAAGTCAATACACATGAGAGAAATACGTAAGTCTAAATCCCTCTTTGTAGTATTGGATATGTAGGTAGTGGTTGTTGACAAAGGGGCCTTTTTGGTATCTTGACATCATGTTCCCACTAACCCATTTTTTCCAAGGTCACTATGAATATGAAGAGATACATTTTTATCATTTGACAAGGAGCAACAATCCATGACCTAGATTTGAATGCACCATAACTAAGTATTTAAAATTGATATATAACTACTTAAGGATGATGCATGACATTGATCATGGTATCAAAACATTAGGGATATGCATTATTTATAGATCATGATATTGTAAAATGAGAAATAATAACAAACAAGAGTCATGTCCACAACTCATACACAAGGAACACATAAAATCACACAAAGCAAGCAAGAAGGCCAAGGGGACACATAAAAAGGGCACATTAAAATGTCATTTACACATATAGAAACACACAAAAAGGATAAAATCCACAAAAAAGGATATGTTCGTGTTGGATTAAGTTGTTTGCCTTATCTCATGTTTTCTATGTGTTTTATTTGTTTTAAGCATTATTATGTTTTTCCACCCAATTATGTGTGGATATTAACTATTTTTCTATTTTAGGCATAGTGAGTTTATATCCCTAGATTATATATTAGCTTGATCTTATGGCTATGAATGATTTTCCTTTCCTATATAATAAAGGGAATTTCATTGTATTTACATTAAATTCTAGAGATATTATTTGATATTGCTTTTCATTTCTACCTATCAATTTGTAAGTCTATCTTGTCTAATTCTTCTTGTGACATTTTTGTTGTTAACACCTAGGATCTTAGTGGGTTGTAACACTTTGTTTTTTATTATTTTCATGGTAATTAGAGTGGTAGGTGTTTCATCCATCCATTTGTGAGTTCATTAAGGTTGCTGTAAAGTTTTTTAATCTAGACTTTCTTCGTATTTTTTTGGAGTGCATCATTTTATCTATGGATCAGATCTACAGATCATTTTTTGGGTGAGAGGAAGAGGTTTTGTACTCATGATTTTTTCCTTGAAGCATAGAAGGGGTTTTTTGGTGTGAGGGGAAGAGGTTTTACATAGGGTTTTTGTGTGAATCATACTCAACCTAGTTTTTTTCTCTTGGGTCATTTTTATTTCTTGGTGGTTTTTTCCTAAGTCAACTAGAGTGATGTAATTTTTAGATTAGCCACACACATCATATCAGCAAGTAGATTGGCATGGTTTTTATATCTCTTTCAAATAGTAGACTAACATCCATAAGAGTGTCAATTTTAGACCAATAGATAGTGACAACTAACAAGACTTCAATTTAAGACTAGTAGATAGTGATGGCTAGCAGGATGTCAACTTGAGACCAATAAATAAGAGCACTATTCACACATTTTTTCATTTCCCCTCATCTTTAGCCCCTTAGTCATATGGTATGGTCTTATGGGGGGGCTTAATTTTTTTATTTCTACTAGTGAGGGATTAATTCCCATGACTAATTTTTTAAATCTCTACAAGAATTATTTTTTCTCCAAACATTTAATTTTTTTGGTGTAATTTTTATTTTTGACCCATTTATGAAAAGAAAAATTGTAAAAACTATATATTTTGATCAGTAAATTGAAATTGAGTGTTTTTTTTAAGTGTATGTTTTTATGCATGATCTATTGGTGTCATTTATTTATATTAAGTGCACTAAAATATAAAGTGCCAAAATTTTAGAGGCTCAATACAAAGTCTCTTGGGGGTTGTCTTAGTTTTGATTTTTGCACCCATTTTGCATTATCTTTATCTTCATAGTTTTATAGAATGGCTTACTATTTTACATTATATTAATGTAGTCATATAAAATTCAAAAATTGGTAACTTGAGCATGGATAATGACACCCAATCCTTAGGTCCCTTTTGCTTGCTCTCATGACCCTCTTAGGCTTGTTTTCATTGATTCCCAGTCATATGTGGTCTTCCAAACTTAACCCCAGTTGAGTAAAAACCCTCTCTTTATGATTAATACATCCACCTAAGTCTAATATACTTAGGATAATAGTGCCAAAGTTAGAGAATAGCACTGGACCCTAGGGTGTCCCCTTTTTAGTGCTCCTATCCAATCACATTTTGAGCCCAAGTTACCATTTTTCCCTGGTTCCTCTTGTTCATTATGTCAGCCTAGTCCAATTTAATCTAACCTACGACCAATAGATCCCTATAAAATCCCATTCAAGGATCATTTGGAAAGGGTTGGAAAATATCACTCAAACAAGCAAGAATACAAGTAAGACCACTCAAGCAATCTTCCATATTCTTTACTTTATATTTATCATATGGAAAAAAATTCAAGTTTATCATGCTAAACATGTTAGAAATGTTATGATTCATGTCAAAAGTTTCTATACATTCATGCACAATTTCATGTTCTCTACCCTTTGCTTTCTATCTCTCATGAGAATTTTTTTTAAGACTATCTTGTAAAATATATTAGAAATGTCATGATTCAAGTCAAACTTTTCTATGCATTACTGCACAATTTCATGCTCTTTATCCCTTGTTTGATATCTATCATGTGGAATGTTATTTATAATCATATTATTATACATGGTTTCTAATTAGATGTATCTAACTCTTTGGATAATTTTAAATATCTCCCTGTCACTACTAGACACAAGCAAACACTAATGGGTATATCCATCCCTCATTTCTTCAAACTTAGTTCATCTATATTTTATCCCGCACCTACTACCAGCTCTATGCCTATAGTAGAATATGTGGTACATGCTATCACCCAAGTTTATAAAGATAGGAAGTTTGATTACACCCATGGTTATAGCTTTATCACTCAAGTTAGCACCCGTTTTGATCTAGTTTTAGCTCTTCCACCTATTATAGTTCTTCCTCTAGTCTAGATTCAGCCACAGTTGAGACCTTTATCTCCAACACATAGGGTTCATAAACCTCTATAGCTTTAAGATTCTAGATTAGCTTCTAGCTATAGTATTCACACCTAGATTAGTTTCATTGAAATCTCATGCATCTACACATCAAACACATGTTTAGAGAGCTTATCCTACTTCTAGATGGATCCCTACGAGCCCTATAATTGCATCCACCTCTCAAAATTATAGAGGGACCCCACAATCAGTTTCTACTTTAGGAATTTTAGAGAACTTATAACATACATAGCTTTTAGAGACACAATCTCAAAATTTCCATTTTACTTCACGATCATGCATGATACTTCTTGATATAGGACAACATGATAGGGAGTCTCTTATGAGACTCATCGGTTAGTATCATCTCTTCTTAGCCTTACCTATACCTAGTTTCTTATACTTGCTTGTACATAATCTCTTCTGCTTGATTATACATATTTAATTATTCCAAAAATATAAAAATAATATAACATTTCAAAATCTAAAAACATTCAAAAATGTCAAAATAACAAAACATTTCAATTGTATGCATTATCCATGTTTTACACTGCTACTATTATGCTAGGACTTACATTTGATATTTCATGCTATTGTATTTCAATTTATCTACATTAACATGCTTCACTTTTTCTTCTTTGATTATGTGTAGTGATATCCAACTCTTTGATTGTTTCACTCTACCCATTGAGGGGTCATCCTACATCTACCTTTGAGACACACTTTGATATACATACCCACTAGGGTCATCTTCTACATGACTACACCATCCAAGTTATGTCATTCCTACACTACACACTCCAAGGTATCTTACTAATGTGTATTACTTACTAGATTACTATATTAACATTTCATTAGTATCTAGCACTTGTGTATCTCTTAGCATATACCTAGTCTTGTACTAAACATGTCTTGCATACTTTCACTCTTGCTTTCATTAGTTAGATGTGATTCTACCTTTATAGTTATTACATGCTTTCTCTTCTTACTTATCATAGCTTTTTGGATTACATTTCTAGTTCCTTCTTGTCTCCTATATGTGCCTTAGGACATTTACCAATGTCCTCTTCTATTTATGTGTGCCTTAAGACATTTGCCAATTTCCTTTGCCTATACTCCGTGATTGTGACTTCCACACCAACTTTTTTGTTTAATTGTATGTGTATATAGAATTTGAACATGATTTGTATGCTTTTTTTCTAGTTTGAGTGACTTGTACCCATGTCCCTTGTTTACTTATCCCCTTGTCCACCCTTGTGTGCATCTTACTTTTTTCTTTGTGTGCTTGTTGCTTGATTGATTTTGATTTATTTTAATGACATGATCCATATCATGCATTTTTCATGTTTTCTTAGATGCCATGATGGACATCATACTCCATCCCTACAATTAATAACTAACACTTTCAGTTCTAGTTCAGTACATTGCACATGATATTACATTGTTACATCTATCTAGGCATACTCATATTGATCTAACAATCTCTCAAATCAAACCATGTTATATCTTGAGATATCTTGTTGATTATCATTTCTATATCATGTATATTTCCATCTTAACATGCTTGTAGGGATTCTTCTTGTAAGGGTAATCATTGTAGGGGCCTATTCCCACCCTCAAAAGAGGGGGAAACAAAAAGGGTTTTTTTTTATAGAGATAAAAAAAAAATAGTTTCAAAATAACCAGAATAACAACTAGTCATCAAACCACTCAAAACAAACCAAGTAGATAGTCAAGATTCTAGAAAAGTGATCATTTTCATCCCATGACAATAGCGTTGAGGTTGTAATATAACACTAGACATTAGGGTGTCCATTTTTTAGTGTTCTTATCCAAATAGTATAAAAACAAGTTTTCCAAAAATAGGCAGAAAGGTAGGTTTAGCTATAATTTTGCATAATTAGACTAGTTCAAATCAACAATTTTTAGTACAATTTTTTTAGATAATATAGATATAGGGGGCATCATGCTAGGGATTATTGGTCTCCACTTCTAGTTTTAGATATGGCAGTTGGTATAACTTCTAGATCATAATCCATGTTTCAGAAACCAAGGATTGGGGGTAGATTGCATAGCACTTTTGTTTCTTTTATTTCAATTTTCAGCATTACCCAGGAATTCTTAGTTGTTACATGCCTTATTCCCTCTAAAAGTGGTTGGCATCATTTTAGAGTGGATTTCATACAAGCCTAACCTCGACATTCCTAAGTACCTGATTTCCTGAGTGGCTTCCACATAAGCCAAATTTTTAGTTTTGGAGTGGCTTTCATACAAGCATAATCTCCATCTTTTCTAAGTTGGCCAACATTGGCCTAGTTTCCAACACATACTCATCTATCCATGCCACATTATCAAATTTACAAAACATTCATGGGCTTCAGGAGCCATCTCATATGACATAATTTTTTATATCAATATTAGTTTATAGCTTTAGTTCATGGGGCAACAATGGAGCCAAAGGGCTAGCCTTTGTATTCTTGAGCCACCTATTCAAAGGGATTGGACACATAGTCTAGACATTGATTATCACACACATGATCATCTATCTTCACTTAGTTGTGATGATGGAGCCACCAGCCTTTGTATTCTTGAGCCACTTTCTAGGGAATTAACCACTCATCTATGTTCATGATATAATTTTTGGTATAGCATCATCTAATACACCCAATATTACTCAACCTTACTTAGTATCACAATAGGTTTTGTATTGATTTGTGTACTCAGTGAAGTGTATTCATTCCTTTCTCTTCCTCTCTCTTACTCAGCTTTGTATGTTTTTGTCTTATATTGTATATAATAAGAACTGATCTACTCTCTATTTCCCTTTCATAGATTCATACTTGCACAACATGTTCTCTATGCACTATCCAACATTACTTAGCATCACACAAGCTTCATGGGCTTCACATTTACAGGTAAGTTCAGGTACGCTTTCTATTTTCTTTTATCCTAGTATTTCACTTTGTTGCATCACTAGAATAAAGAGGGGGAAAATGTAGTCATATAAAATGCAAAAATTGGTAACTTGAACATGGCTCATGACACCCAATCCATAGGTCCCTCTTATTTGCTCTCATGACCCTCTTAGGCTTATTTTCACTATTTTTAAGTCATTTTTGGCCTTCCAAACTTGACCCTAGCTGAACCAGGACCCTCTCTTCATGACTAATCCATCCCCCTAGGTCTCATCTACTCAAGACAATAACACCAAAGCTGGCATATAGCATTGGACCTTAGGGTGTCCCCTTTTCAATACTCTTGTCTAATCACATTTTGAGCCCAGGTTACTAGTTTCCCCTAATTCCTCTTATTCATTATGTCAACCTAGTCTAATTTCATCTAACCCATGACCAATATATCCTTATAAAATCTCATTCAAAGATCATTTGGAAAGGGTTGGAAAATATCATTCAAGCAAGCAAGAATACAAACAAAACCACTCAAGCAATCTTCCCTATTCTCTACATATAACCATCTTATATACTTTCAAGATAATTCGAGTCTTTAGACTAGTCCCTAGTCATCTAAAGCATACCTAGTATTAGTATTTCTTGCATATCATTCACTATTTCACCAAGCACTCTTAAAGGGAGAACTACATATGTATTTATCCCTCCTCAGAGTATTGGTATGTAAGCAGCATACCCACACATGGGGTGTGAAGCATGTCTAGTGCATTTTACACACACTAACCCATTTTCACCATTTGCCAAATTTTATTTCAAATGCATAAAAGATACAAATAAACAAATAATCAGCTCTACAAAAAGCTTTGTTGATAGTGAGAACCTAAAAATTGGTACAAAAACTCACATTAAGTAGGCAAACAAAACCTATAAATCTTAGATCTTGAGGACAAAAACATCAAGGAAGGAGTACAGAGCTAGAGCCTAGGGTGTCTAGTTCTAATGCTCCTTTCCAATTAATAAATGAAGTTTAGGAGCCTATTTATGATAGTATCCCAATCTTGCATGCAAATTTATAGACCCTGTCTCAGTTGGAATAGTTTAGAATAAGCTATGTTTAATTTTCTCTCTTTCTCACTATTATTTTTAGAAAAGGTCTAATTATAATTTAATTTCAAAAATTAGTGTCTTTAATTAAGAATATTATTTACTAATTTATCCTACTTAGACTTGTTTATTAAATAGGAATAAAACTTCAATATTCCCAAAAATAATAAAATCAATTAGTGTGAACTGTTAACCACACATGGAGATCAAGAATAGAAACAATCATTAAATGCAAAGGATTATGGGCCTTAATGACTAAAACACAACCATTATTCACTAGGGAATATGAGAATTTTTAGCACCAATGCAAGGTTTATGAGTGTATGGGTTTGACAAGAGCTTATGTAAGTGATATTTTCTTATTTCATTTGGAAGAATGTGACTCTCCTTTCAAAATATGGGAAAAATTGTAGGGTTTATATGGTAAGGTGGATCACATGAGGGCCATGCATTGAAGTATAGATCACTTCTCTTAATCATGAAGATTTTACATCCATTTTATAATATATTACTAAGTTCAATCACTTGTTGACATAATTTAAGGGGAGTGGAAGAGATAAGAAAGATAAAGAATGTGTTTACCTAATTATTTTCAAGTTGATAGGTCCATTCCAAATATTTTCTTCTACACTTTTATCAAGCATGGATGACTTGGGTGCCACATTTAAAATGTATGATTTAGAGTAATTTTGTGAAAGACTTACTAGGGAAGAATCCAAATTGTCTAACCTTAAGTATTCCACCTCTCAAAAATCATTAGTATCATATAATCCTAAGGGAAATGAGAAATCAAAAATTAAATCCAAGACCACTTGTTTTCCATCTCAAAGTGCCACTAAACCCAAAGATAATAACTCTAAACCTAGAGAGTCTTATAAATCCAAGAATAAGTCTATCTTTTCATGCTCCTTTGTAGTTGGACTGGTCATATATAAATTAAGTATTGGAAGAGAATGAAAGCCTTAGAGGATGTAGTCAGAAAACATAAGATATCTATATCCACTCCACCTCCTTCCAATGAGCATGGATAAATACTTAATGTTATTAGGAAATGCTATTAACCTATTACAAATAGTTGGGTTATAGATTCTAGTTCTTTTCACCACATGACTTCTTTTAAGGAGTCTTTCATGTCTCTTGGTTTGAGTTCTACTTACAACATTGAGGTTTTATATTCTTCCTTTATCATGTTAAGGGAGAAGGTGTCATAAAAATTGATGGTGGAGGCATAAATTATGCACTATATGTTCTTGACATTACTACCAATTTGATTTATATTTATCATATTTTTCATTCCAGTCAGGGTAAGACAATGATTTCCACACCAAAAGGGACTAAAATTTGAACCTTTTTGGAGCCTCATTCACTCGGCTCACAAGGTGTTATGATCATAGTTCCTAAATATATCACTTTGAGAGTTTTGATGAGACTTATTCTATGGGGACATGCTTGGTTTATCATGCCTATTCTAAGAGTAAGCCTTGGCATGAGAGATTTGGACATATTAATTATAGATATTTGAAGGAGTTAAAAACTCATGGTATGGTTGATCATATTCCTAGAGTTTATTATTTTGATGAATTTTACCCTAAATATGCATTAGGGAAACAACACCAAGATCCATTTCCTAAGGGTATGTCCAATGGATCTTCTTCACCACATGGGGTTGTGCATAGTGACTTCATGGTATTTTTCTACTCCTTTCAATGGAGATAAGTATTCACTTACATTTATTAATAATTTCTTGACATGTACTTGGGTTTATCTTCTCAGGTATAAGAGTGAAGTTTTTTCACACTTAAAATTCTTCAAGGCTTGAATTAAGAATCAATCTTCTAGTTTCATAAAGAAGCTTTGCACTAATAATGGAGGAAATACTTCAATAAAGTTTTTTATAATTTTTTGGTAGGTTATGACATTATTCGCCAACATTTTATTCATTATAATCCACAATAGAATGGCTTAGCATAAAGGAAGAACCAAACTTTGAAGAAGATGGCTAACTGTATGATGAATTTTTAAGATTTACCTCTTATATACTGGGTAGAAGTAGTTAATTATGCAAACTATAATCAGAATTGCATACCACATAGATCACTTAAGAATTTGACTCTAGAGGAGGCTTGGTATGGAACTAAGCCTGATGTCTCATTATTTTAACTCTTTGGGAGCCATGCTTGGGATTTTTTTACCAAATAATAAAATTAAATCCTTAGATAAGAATGACAAACCCTTGATCTTTGTATGGTATTGTGAGGACATGACATCTTATCAAATTTTAGATCTTGATACTTATGATGTTCATTTTTAAACACATTTTCAGTTTGATGAACATTTCTCTTCTCATGAGTCCGCATATTCTTCCATAACTTCTTCTTCTTTGATTCCATTCATTGATTATTCTTCACATCATATTGAATAACCCTTATTTTATGAGGTTATGGATGTAGACTTAGATGTGGATCATGTTCCCACTATTCTTAAGTGGGCTCATACTATAGTTTTTGAGGCATCACCTTTCATATAGGATCTTCCACCCACTAGACATCATTATGCACATTATATAGGTTCTAGACTTTTTTGTCATGAATTTTATAAGGATACATAGTACTTTTGACATGATCAAGGGATACAAGAGTGGGATGATGTAATGATAAATGAGTATTCGATGAAGAATCATACTTTGGATTTGGTCTCTCTTCCTAAGGGATTAAATTTGGTTACGTGTAAGTGGATATACCACACCAAATATGGAGTTGATGGGTCCATTTATAAGTATAACACATCCCTTATATTAAATGGATCCTCACAAGTTGAAGGTATTGACTTCTCTGATACTTTTACACCTATTGCCAAGATGTATTTTTTGCACCTTATAATTCCCTTATTACATTACAAGGTTGGATAGTATACTAGACAGATGTAAAAAGTACCTTATTACATGGAAATTTATAGGAGGAAATTCAAATGGAGAAACATCTTGGGTTTGTTCATGATTATTCACTTGTTTATCAGCTAAAAAGGTCTCTCTATGGTATCAAACAAGGTCCTTGGGCCTATTATGAGAAGATGTAATATTTTCTTCTATTTATTGGCTTTATTTGCTATAGATCCTACCATATATATATAGCATGTTGGAGAGTATATTATTATATTAGTTATGTATGTTGATGATCTACTTCTTATGTTTATCTCTTCTTCTTAGACTTAGGCTATTCAATATGATCTTTCAACATAGTTTGATATGATAGATCTCTCTCTTTTACATTTTTTCCTTGGTTTATAGATTTCTCAATCAAAATTAGGGATTAATTTGAGTCAATAAAAGTAAAAGCTTGATATTTTTCATCAATTTGGCATGGTTTATTATAATACAACTCCCTCTCCTTTTTAGTCTGGGTTCACTCTTAATTCCATATGCACTACTCCTTTTTCTTGTCCTACATTATATAGGCAACTAGTTGGAAGTCTCTTGTACATGACCCATACTAACCTTGATATTTATTTTGTTGTGTTGTATCTCAATTTGTATATGATCTTCATGATAGTCACTAGTAGGCTACTAAAAACATTTTCTGATATTTGTATGGAACTTCCCACTTTGGATTACACTACACCAACGGTTATACTTAGTTGGTTGGCTATACTGATTTAGATTGGGCAGGTTCTATTGATGATATGCATTCCAATTTTGTATATCTTTTTTGCCTTGGTTATTATCTAGTTGTTTGGGCTTGCAATAATAAATAGGCTATTACAATTTCATCTATAAAGGCAGAGTACAAGGTAGCAATCACAGTGATTCAATAGGTTCCTTGGCTTCATCATTTATTGATAGAGTTTAGATTCACATAGGATTCACCTACTATACTTTGGTGTGACAACCAAAGTTCAATTCACATTTATCTCAACCCTATTGAGCATTAATAGACTAATAATATTGAGATTCACATGCACTTCAGTTGTTAACACATTCAAGATGGCGTTCTTTACTTGGAGAAAATTATAAATCATAAATAAGTTACCAACATTTCTATGAATCCTTTTATAACACCTCATTACCTTGAGTTGGGTGGCATGCTTGGGGTTTTAAAAGTTATACTTGGGGAGTGTTCATGATGACATGCTCCTTTAATTTCTTCATGGGTATATTATACATGAGTACCTGATTAGGCCTTTTTTTTAGGACACATATTATAGATATTCCACTTTATATTTGGCCATTTTATCCCCTAAATTCATTTGAGGGTGGAGGACTAGAGTAGTTTATTTACCTTAGCTCATGTTTCCTAGGTGATTTATTTGTTCTAATCATTATTAGGTTTTTCCACCCACTTAAGTGTGGATATTAATTGTGTTTATATTTTAGGTATACTAGGTTTATATCCCTAGGTTATTTCTTAGCTTGTTCTTGTGACTATTATTGATCTTACTTGCCTATAAAAGCAAGACACGTCTATTATATTTGCATGAAGTTCTGGATATATTTTATGATATTGTTTTTCATTTTTGCATATCAATTTTCAAGTCTATGTTGTTGAATTATCATTGTGATGTTTTTGTTTTTAACACCTTATATCTTGGTGTCTTAGAATGATTTGATTTCCATTCCTTTTATTTCAAATGTCCACAATCCAAAGCAATACATACACACAAAGCATGAAGAAAATAATAAAACATGATAAGAATGTATGAATAAGTGAACTTGAAATACACAAGTAATTTATGATATTATTATATTTATCAACTCATGTCTCTAGTAAGATATGAATGTGAAGCAAGTGAGCAAAAAAGGAAATATTTTATGCAATGTATTGTATTATAGTACAAATAAAAGATGTAGTCATATCATGATAAAATATGAGTACATGATTCCCATAGTGAACTTGTTATGATGTAGAAAATTTATATAATGCATGTGAATATTTTGGATATGGGAAATTAGAGCTTGTGTTCACTAGGGACAAGTCTAGTGGAGTTGGATAAGCATGAAATGTGGTATGACCTAGGAGAGAGCAATTTTGCCTTTGTAATGGTTTTTGATTTGAGATAATATCAACACCTACATCTACATCTAAGGTGATAACCTATATGTTATATAACTCACTCAATTATACTTGTGAATCATATTTGATATAAAACTAGGTATAAATAAGTACTAGATATATTGAATCAAAAATTAACTAATATAAATTAACAAAACATATGATGCATACATCTTGATTTTTATAATTTTCATAATATTCTATTTTTTGTATTTTTTAATATCTATAATTGAAAAAGGAACATACGGACCAATGAATCCTATAAGAGCCTCATAATTAGTAGTTTGTGTATCTAATATGGGAAGGATTACCACTCATGAATGGAAATTATCATGCCACTATGAAGTAATTATTCTCAACTTAAAATTAGAAAATTGATCTAGATCTATAATATAAGCATCATCATCATGATAATCTGAAGTATGTTATGTATGTTGTTTAGCATTGTGAAATATAACAATCTTTGGAACCCATCATGGATTATAATAACTTTGTGTTGGTTTTATTAATGAAACACTCTTAATGTCTTGTAATACCAATCTAGGACATGCCAGAGTGGAGAGTGGCTCTCTAGCATTTATGAAAAATCACTGATTAAGTGGATTTTCAAGGATAGGTCTCCTTGGAAAGTTAACCCCTTGATTTTGAATTCTCTTAATGGGTTGAAATTTTTTAGGTTATTCAATTGAAATAATTTATGTAGAAACAATGACCTTTGGTGATAGAGGGTATTCATATTTAATACCATGAACTTTGATAACCTCATTATCAAAAATATATTTCAAACATCTATGCATTGTATAAATAACTATATGAAGTTTTTGAATCCAAGGACATCTAAATAACATATCGAAGACTCCTGTAATGGGTACTACTAAGAACTTGGTGGGAACATGTGTTAGACTAGCTTATAGTGGTAATGTGATCTCACCAATATAACTCTAATCATGTCCATTTAATCCCTTAAATACTATTCTCATTGGAATTATATCATTATATGTGTATCTAAAATGTACAAGAAGTGTGATATTGCCCATATTCACAGTTGAACCATTATCAACCATCACAGTCTATATAGGTTGACAATAAATGTAAGCTTTGATGAATAAAGAGCATAAATAAAAATCATCATCAAATACCTTATGATCTATGAATGTGATAAGTGGTCTAGATAGCTCTAAAACATGATATGTACAAATAATTCCATTTAAAGGATGTTGTGCCTATGTATTAGGATGACAATAAAAAACTAGAGCATGTGCATCACATCTATAATGCATTTTCTATTTATCTACTATTTCTTAATCTATGTGCTTAGAAAAAATATCACTAAATATATTCATGGATATACTCTAAATTGGTTGTGCCTTTGTACTATTGGTAGATGTACCCACATCAATGTTCTCATCATCAAATCTTGTATCTTATGTTTAAAATTGATGCATATATTGGTAGTATACCTTGATGCTCTATGAAAATCATGGAAATAATTTGATTAAATACTTTTGGAAGAGGTTTAATCACATCAACCTATTTAATGGGATGGATCAGTATGAAGTTCCATTTTAGTAAATTTTGTAACACCTTGTATGGAGATTCTATAAAGTTGGTAAAATATTTCCTTGGAGGAGTTGATAATACAATATGCAGTGTAGGTTTTGAAATTGCATTCACTTTTGCATTTTTATCACTCTTATATTCACTTGGTGTCACTTCATATGGTGTCTTGCTTGGATTCTTTGAATGAGAAGGATAAACTATGTTGGTTGCATAATTTAGCTTATTTATTTTCAAAAACTTAACCTCTCTTTATGTAAATGTGTGACATAAATGCATGAATGATAACAATTTCTTTAAAAAATTAGATTCATGTAGAGGTTGAAACAAACTCTATTTCAAGATGTCTTTAAATTGATTATCTACCATAGATTTGTCATTTTGGATAATATGTTCTTATATGATGAAACATCTTCTATGATAGGCTCATTGGATTCTTGTTTGATCTGAGCAATTTGAGTATATGAAATTTTTTCACTTATGTTAATTAAAAATGTGAAATGAGAAAATATACAAAAGGATTGAATATGTGAAATAAATCATGTGGTAAATTATAGGACCATATTAGATCACATTCTTTTAAAAATCTAGGAAATAAGTTGGTCAAACACCTATCATTAGATGCATATCAAAACATGCTACATGAAATACTCTCAAATGTTTCTCAAGGTCACCTTTTCCATTATACAATGTAATCTTAATTGTCACAAAACTATTTATTTAAGGACATACTAAAATATGTTAAGCCAATGGACTATGTAATAACTATGAATAAAGTTCTTTATTTGGTTTCAAAAAACTTTGTTTCATTTGCAACACATTAGTTTTTAGAGATAAAAGAGTCTACATAATGGATATTACATCAGGAATATAATGTGTGCTAACCAAATACATTGTAAAAATTATTGAGTAGAGATTGGCATATTGATCTATTAAAACTATTGGGTTAGCCCCATAGTAGATTTTGGTATGAAAGTTGTACCAAGTGATGCATATTAATAAATGGAACCCATATTAGTGTAAGTTTTATAGGTTTGTATTTTATATGATTTATATATTTCTTCTCTAAATTTAAAAAAAAAATCATCTTCCATATTTGGATTATTTGAAAGAAAACATTTTAATTGTCTTTTAGCTATGTCTCCAAATCTATCAATTAATTTTTCCATGATGTTGTTACCAACTAGAATATGAAAATTCTCAACTTGAGTACCACTTAGTTTATCCCTTATTCTAATAAAGGAAGAAACAAATTTCTTGGATTGTTTGAAATAGGAAATATAAACTTGGAAGATTATTGTTAACAAAGAACTTACCAAATCTAAAAACCTTGATAAAACCATTGAAAATAGTAAAAAAAAGAAAATAAAACCTAGAAACAATGATGGTTAGGGTTTGAAATATCTAATCAATAGAAGGGTTCACCAATATGTTTTATTAAAATCAATGAATTAAGCAACTATTAATACAATTATGATAAATTGTTGAGTATAATCAAAACATATAATATATGCAATAAATCACACAAGACTAATTTAGAACTTACTATTTTTAGAAATATCATAAAAGGAGAAAGTACTAAAGACAAATAAATTAGCTATCATTTAGATCTGATAGATAATAATAGAGTCTATGTGATTGACTATGGGACTGTGTGAGGTTTCTATAAATTAGGAATAGGGATCCATTTGGATATAAGACAAGGTTACACCATTACCAATGTTAACCTTTAATCTTGTCTATAGGGTGTACCAACATCTTGTATGTTTTTCCATCTTCATTAATTTTTATTAGTGTACCTTCACCTTTAGGTTATTTATATATCTTTGTGATTGCTCAATTTATTGCAATAACCACTATCTATCTTCTTCTTCACTTAGAACCCTAGCTCAAAGATAGTGAGGAATAAACATAGTACATAGGAAAAAGGGGTTAATGGATAATGTTGTTCTTGACCTAAAAAACCCCATGTTGAGAATTGCCTTCATACCAATACATTTAAGATGGGTTAAACTCCATGTATTTCTCCCATGCTACAGTGGTGTGTGTGAAATACTAGTGTTATGTTATATGTTAGTGCAATATTAATATAATTAAGTGATTGAATAATGACTTGTCACCTTTTTGGTGTATATAAACTTATCTCAAGGCTAATTAAATGGTATGGACTCATCATTAATAATAATAATAGGCATTTTCCTCTCAATGTATAATCAGAATAATTCTAGTGTTTACAATATAGAATCCTCTTGCCAATTAGAGAACACATGAATATAAAATGTGCTTATATGGTGGTATTTTGGGGATTACATTGAATAAGACTTGAAAAAACATGCAATATTACCCATTAATTAAATTTTAATTTGATAATTTAACTATTATTTTATGGGAGGACAAGATTAATGGATTCAAACACTACTAATGAGAAAGATTATCCTAAAAGAGTAGCCTTGCCTAAAGAGTAGATAAATCTAAATTGGAAATGTGAATTAGTCTGATAGTGAGTGTAGGTTTTTCGGAGTGAGGAATAGTAATGTTCATTATCAAAGTTTGCTAAGGATAGAAGCCCATCCACATATGAGTAGAGGAATAGTGGTTTGAAACCATGTAATTAGGTATAGGCTAAGTATGCATAAGGAGTGGTCACAAGTGCATTATTTTAGCATTAAATGTTAATTTTAGTGACTCAAAGTAAGAATTATGGAGTTATATTTTTTGTATGCTCGTTCTTATTAAAATTTATATAAATGGTTGGATCTATATTTTCATCGATAAAGGTTATACACTTTCGTTGGGAGGATATAACCTATTCAGGTTTCTCTTGTTGGAATTTATTTTTTAAGATATGGGTATGAGTAGATTATGTATCTGTAGATATGGAAGATATGGTTAGATAGTCTTATATTTTTGTTTGTTATAGACATTTTATTTCCTATATATGCTTTGTGTAGGTTTTTTACCAATGGTATCTTAGTATGTCAGTAGTCTATTTTCATTTTTTTGTAAGAAATTTTTATATTAATATAACAAGAGGAAGGGACCCCATAAGCATTTTTTATCAATCAAAAAAAAATTATCTAGACCAAATTATGAATTTTCAAGGAACATATAAAAAACAAATAATTTAAAAATTAAAAAATACATAATACCAAATGAATTTATAATATTCGATGGATATATTACTTAGTCATATTGTGTGTGTGTGTATGTGTGTGTTTGTGTGTGTGTGTGTGTGTGTGTGTGTGTGTGTGTGTGTGTGTGTGTGTGTGTGTGTGTGTGTGTGTGTGTGTGTGTGTGTGTGTGTGTGTGTGTGTGTGTGTGTGTGTGTGTGTGTGTGTGTGTGTGTGTGTGTGTGTGTGTGTGTGTGTGTGTGTGTGTGTGTGTGCGCGCAGCGCTGCGCGTGCATGCGTACGTGCATGCATGCGTGTGTGTGCATGCGCAGAGAGAGAGAGAGAGAGAGAGAGAGAGAGAGAGATGAGAGAGAGAGAGAGAGAGAGAGAGAGAGAGAGAGAGAGAGAGAGAGAGAGAGAGAGAGGAGAGAGAGAGTGAGAGAGAGAGAGAGAGAGATTAGATCACATTGGGGCATATGAAATTCATTTTTTGCATATGTTACATATTTTATCATTTTTTGAGGTCATTACATTATTCAAATTAAATGAAAAATTATGTCATTTTGTATTTAATATTGGCACTAATTGGATTTGACATGGGAATATACAATGCATAAGTCACAAAGGTTACATGTTTTATATTTTATAGGTTATCAGGTTGATCATATGGAATGATAAATTATTTCATTCTATATCATGTGTTGGCACATATTAGATCATATCGGGCACATGAACAATTTTCATGTGCTCACTATTACATTTTCCTATTTTTGAGTTGGCACTAAAGGTAACATTTTTAATTTAAAATCAATTTATAGTGGTTGATTTAGTTTAGATAAAATCCCTCATATGGGGTCTCCACCTTTACGTTTTAAATTAGTAAGGTGAAACATATTTTCATCTTTAATCTATTATAGGTTCAATATCAATTAAATGAGAGTGTGATTGAGGTTTTATGTCACTCAAAGACTAAGCACTTATCCCAAAATTTCTTGGAAGTTTGTTAAATTATCTAGATAAGATAACAAGATTAAAATAAAATTATCTACATAGATTATATTGGATCATTTTAATATCCATGGTATCTCCACTCCTTGAAACATGAGCATACTCCATGAGAGGAAACATACTACATGCATATAGGTGTAGTTGTTATTTGAATATCTTTTGATTTCCTATTATGACTATACTTTGTTTTATTTGGATATTAATCTATAATATTAGATACATCATTACTTTTAGGGACACATGGACATTATGGAACACTGGGACAATGAAAATTATAAGTTCATAATCACAAACATAAACTTGCATCTCTTTATCCCTTTAGAATAATATTTGTAGTAACACTTAAATACTATAATAAAGAGGAGAATTTTTAATATTTTTAACATATATGAATGAATCTATATGCCATATATTATTTAATGAAAGGAGCCAAATAAAAATCTCATAATAAGGCTAAAAAATAGGAAATCTCATACAACCATAAACCAAATTAGGATTAAAAAGTTACTAAAAATTTAACAAGATAAAAAAGTAGCAATAAGTTAATTAAGATTATAAAAAATTGGCTAATTATTCTAATACCCTCCCTTAATGAATGAAGTAGAAACAAATTCAAGCATATCTTAGAATTTTACATATTTATCTTTACTCAAAGGTTTAGTAATTATATTAGTTAGTTTCTCAAAGGTAGGACAATAATATAGACAAATGTATTCATTATTAACCAATTATCAGATGTAGTTGTGATGAACCTTAATGTGCTTAGTCATAGCATGAAATACTAGATTATCCACCAACTTTAGTGCATTATGGTTGTTACAGAAGATAGGTGTGAGTGTTGATGAAACAAGTCAAATATCTTCCAATATTGATTGAATCTAAATAAAATCTTGACCTACATGAATAACTATTTTTTACTTAGATTCAATAGAATATTATGCAATTTTACTCTAAACCTTATTCTACCATGAAAATTCTCTTGAACCAAGATTAAAAACATAACATGTAGATTTTTTAGAATCAACAGATCCTATCCAATCTAAATCAGTATACACTATTAGCTCAAAATTAATAGATTTATTATATAAAATTCCAAAGTCAAGAGTTACTTTGACATATCTAAGAACTCATATTTCATCTTTCCAATGTTATTCATGTTGTTTAGTCATGAAGTTATAAAGATAATTCACTTTAAAACATAAATTTGATCTAGTTGTAAGATAAATCAAACTACTTATTAATTTCTTATACATTGTTTCATGGCCAATGACAAATCAATGTTAGTTGAGATTTTTGTCCCAACTTTCATAGGTGCAAATGTTATATTATAATTATACATTATAAATTTTTCTAACAAGGATTTGGAATATTTTGTTTGAGATACAAAAATTTTATAACCAGAATTATAATATTTTCAAAACTCTACACCTAAATAATATTAAAGCAATCTTAGATTAGTCATTTCAAACACATAATTAATGGCAGATTTCACCTATTGAATCAAAAAAACATTACTTCTAGTGATGGAAAGATCATCAACAAATGCAATTAGAACCACTATGTCATGACAAAGAAATTTAACATAAAGAGTTTATTTTGCATAGCATATTTTAAAATTAGACTCTCTAAGATATTTATCAATTTTGAAATTCTAGGCTCAAGGAGTCTACTTAATCCATACAATGACTCCACTAACCTAAAAAATGGATGTTGTTTTCTAAGAATATGGTTGTACTATGTACACCTCTTTATCTAAGTCTTCATTTAGAAAATCACTCTTCATATCTATCTGATATACCTGCTAACCAAATTGATCAACAATTGCAATAGCCATTCTAAATGTTACCATTTTTTTAGGAGCAAATGTTTCTTCATAATATAATCCTTCCCATGCATATCCCTTAGAAATAAAACAAGCTCTATACTTATCTAAATAACCATCTAACTTAAATTTTAAGCTATAAATCCATTTTAAACCAATGGATTTATTATCTTGGGGTAGATGAGACAAAACCAAAGTTCCTTTTTTTATTAATGCATCATACTCCACCTTCAAATCAGATTCCCATTTAGTATTTCCCTTAGCATCTGCATTAGTATTTGGCTCAAATATTTTTGAAACATTTGAATTGATAGAAAAAATTACCTACTCAAGATCTTGCACTGCTTGTTTCCTAAATCTAGTGGATCTACTTTCCAATTATTTTTTAGTATCATTTTTCCAAGGATCCTATAGTGTGTTATAGTACCACTTTGCCTTTTATGTTGACTAGTTGAACTACTATTTATTTAACTAGATCCTTTCATGGAGTTATACTTCTATGGTACTTTAGTTATATAACTTGATTCACAATCATCAATAGGAAACCAAATATTACTAATATCATAAGTGTACTATCTTTTGTGAGATACAAAATTTTATCATCTCTTTTGACATCTCTATTCACTATTACTTTCCTTGTAGAGATATTCAGTAACCTATATTCTTTATAATTCTCACTATAGCCAAATGCGTGTACTTATTAATTTTTACATCTAAACCACTCTTTTCTTATATATAAATTAATGTAAAATTAGTGCAAAAAATAATAATAAAATCATTTACATCAAGTTTTATTCTTGACCATGTTTCTTCTAGAGTAATATTATGCATAGTTTTACATGGATTCATATTTAAGAAGTACATTTTAGTATTAACAACTTTTTCCCAATGATGATAAAGTAAATTTCTTATTTACACCATATAATGTGCCATCTACATGATAGCCTTTTTTCTTCTTTCCACTACTCCATTTTGATGTGGAATGTAAGGAGATGTATACTATGTGTGTATACTTTTCCATGGACAATATGCTTTGAACTGTTTGGAGATAAATTCTACTCTATTTCCATATTTAAATACTTTAACCTTTATACGTGCTTTATTCTCAAATAGTGATTTCCACATAACAAAGTTAGAAAAATGATCTATTTTTTTATTTAGAAAAAAAAAAACCCATATTTTATAATAAAAATCATCTATTATCAAAAATAAATAAAGGACTCTAGATACAATAGTTTTCATAGGACCATGAATATCTGCATGTACCAATTCTAACACATTATCTTGTTTCCATGCTTTAATAGTAGGAAGTGTTTTCCTAGTTTATTTACCCAATTGACATCCCTTACAAACATATTGATTTGTTGGAAATATTGTCATTGATGTCAAAGGTCTAGCATTATTGGTGATAAAGGCCCCATTGCATTTAATAGTGTTTTTAATATTCATATCTTGGCTAGTGTGTGTTAATATTTATTTAATATTAACGAATATATTTTTGGTTGCATATAATTCAAAAGAGGGCCCATGGAGAAGTCAAAGAGTCATGGGTTAAAAGACAAAAAAGGAATGGGATGCATTTTCTCATGAAGAGTCACCTTGAGGAATTCTGAAAGTCACCATGTGAAGACAAAAGAGGTATGGTACATTTTTCCATGAAGGGGACACTTTGAGGAATACAAAAATTCACCAAGATAAAGACAAAAGAGGAAAGGATGCTTTTGCTTATGAAGGGTCACCATATGACTTTTCAAATGCAAGGATATAAAGGGTCATGCAAGTTTGGCATCATTTTCCATGAGGATTGAAGGGTCACAAAGGGTGAAGGCCAAAGGTCATTTGGAAAGCTATAAATAAAGGCTTGAGAACCAATTTGTAATATTCAAGAGTGTGCATGGTTTGTATTTATTTTCAAAGAGAGAAAATTAGGATATATTGTAGATTTATATCATTTATTGAGTAAGCAACATTGAGAGATAGTTGTGTTTTATAAACAAGAGATGGTTGGTGCTCATGTGGGTTGGTGCTCCTTTGGGTTGGTGCTCCTTTGGGTTGGTGCTCACAAATAGTTGATTTGTTGGTTCTCGGAAAAGGGGGTGGTGCTCTTGTAAGGTGCATGCAAACTTTGTATTTTGAGTTGGTGCTCATTCATATACTTGAGATTGTTCTTCGTGGTTTTTTCCACTTTGGGTTTTCACGTAAAAAATTGGTGTCTCTCTCTCTCTCTTGTGTGGTGAAAATTATTATTTTAGTTTTATTGCATATCTTAAACGTATTATTGAGTGGTCAAAGAAAATAAATTAGATTAAATAAAAGATATATAATATACTGATTCACCCCCCTCTCAGTATATTTCATGCTTAACAATTGGTATCAGAGTAGGTTCCTTTTGAAAAAGTTTTACAGCTTGAAGAAATATTACGAAAGCATGATGGCTGGATCACGTGAAGGATGTTATACAAATAAGGCACATTTTTTTGATGGAATGAATTATGTTTTTTTAGAGAATAAGGATGAAGACTTATTTGATGGCCCTTGGATTCGACATATGGCAAGCAGTGGTGGAGGAATATGAAGAGCCACAAACACTTGTAACTACTCTAATAGAAAAGAAGGCAAGTGAAAATAATGTTAAAGCTTTAAATGCTATTTTATGTGGTTTATGTGAATTAGAATTTGTTAAAGTTATGAAATGTAAGTCTGCTCATGAAACTTGGGTAAAACTTGAGAATATTTACAAAGGTGATGGAAAGGTTTAGCAAGCTAAGCTTCAGACTTTCAGAAGATAGTTTGAGAGTTTGAAGATGGAAGAAGAAGAAAATATAGCAAGTTATCTCTTGTGAGTTGATCAAATAGTCAATCAGAATCAAGGTCTTGGAGAAAATTTAGAAGAGTCAACTGTGGTTCAAAAGGTTTTGAGATCTCTACCATTGAGATATGATGCAAAAGTTTTGGCAATTGAAGAGATGCATAATTTAGCCAAGCTAAAGATGGATGAGCTTCATGGTATTCTTACGGCATATGAGATGCAGACTGAATAAGATAAACCTTCAAAGAGAGAAGTAGCTTTCAAAACATCAAAGAAAGAGAAGGCTAAAATTTAAGAATCAAGTGATAATTCTAGCGATGATGAAGATGACAATGGAGCTCTATTCATTTGCAAGCCATAAAAGGGAATAGGTAAATATCAAGGAAAATTGCCTTTTAAATGTTTTAATTGTGGAAAGATTAGACATTTTGCAGCTAAATGCCCAAATAAGGGTAATGACAACAATAACGAAGGAAATTCTACATACAATAAGACTTTCAAAGGCAAACTCAAGAAGGGATTCGACAAGAAGAGTTTGTATTCTAAAGATCCTAGCTCAGTCAAAGGTGGAGTCAGTGACTCAAAAGAAGAAGAGATTCTTTTCATGGCCAAACATGAAGATGCCTCTGCAAGCAAAAGTATAGATGATCAAGAAGAAAAAAGATGAAGCTGAATTGAATTTGGAAGGAGAACTCATTTGCACCTTAGAAGATTTAAAATCTCTTGAAAAGAAGAATCAAAGATTAAAGCTCCAGATCGATAAAAATGAAAAGGACTCAAAGGAGATAATTGAAGATATACAAGCACACTTTGAAGAAGCCAAGAAGAATGAAGAAGATATAATGACACATATGAAAATAGTAAGTAAAGAATGTGAAAGGTATGTTATTGAAATTGCTTATTTAAAATTAGATCTCGATAAAATAAATAAAGCAATCAATGATAGAGAGAATAATGATTCAAAATTTGAGAATAACAGTAATATGTTGAATAAGATATTAGAAAATCAAAGATCAATGTCAAATAAGACAGGTATTGAATTTGAAAAGGAGAGAGAGTAGGTCAATACTTTTATAGATAAGGAAAACGGAAAGAGTTATGTTTAAGCTCTTACAAAAGAAGAAATAAAAAGGGAAAAAGTTAAGAATACAAAGGACATCTCAAACAAAGAAGGCTAGAGGGAATAGAGCTACAAAAGGTAATTAGGTCAAAGATACATAAACAGGTCCTATTTTTATGGTTACTATTTTTATTGTAATGGATATGGTCATAAGAAATTAGAATGTCGAAAAAGAGCTAATAGTTTAAAAAATAAGGAGAAGGAAAGTCATGCAGAATCAAGCAGAAGCCACAACTCTTTTGTTCCTCTATCAGGCTTTCATGAAGAGGCCATAATTTGTTACAAGTGCAACAACTTCAGACACATAGCCCAATATTGTATAAGTGTGTGTGATTCAGTCAAGAAGGAATAGAGTTTCAAGGCTCCATTCATTAATAAGAAAGTTTAGATAGGTTCTTGGAAAAAGAAACAACCTAAAAAATATATGTTAGTGCAGACAACTTTACATGCAAGAAATGAAGAAAAGTTATGGTTTATTGATAGTGGATGTTTGAGGCACATAATAGGAGACAAGTGTAAGTTCGTAACCTTAAAGAAGATCAATGGTGACATAGTGAAATTTGAAGATAATACTACTACCAGAATTGCTAGAAAAGGTACACTAAGTTTGGATAATGGTAGAACTAAAATTGAAAATGTTTTATATGTAGAAGGTCTTAAGCATAATCTTGAGTGTAAGTCAAATGTGTGATCAGGGACACACAATAAATTTTTATGAATAGGGTTGTGAAATTAGAAGAAAATATTCAGATGTATTAGTTGCAGATGCTCAGAGAACAGGCAATAACTTATATATGCTATCTGACATCAAAGGTCAAAGATGTTAGTTGAGTCAGATTGAAGAAAGTTGGCTATGGCACAAGAGAATGGGGCACATAAATTTTGAAAATATTTTCAACATCAGAAAAATTCAAGAATTCAAAAATATTATAAAGATTACAAAGCCATCTGACACACTTTGTGAACCTTGTCAGCATGGGAAGCAGGCTAGAAAGTGGTTCAAAACAAAAGAGTACTCGACCACTCAAATGTTAGAGCTTGTTCACACTGACCTATGTGGACCTATGATAACTCAAAGTAATCAAGGTGAGAAATATTTCATGTTGATTTTTGATGATTTTTCATGTTTGACTTAGGTAATGTTTTTAAAGAAAAAATCAGAAGCTTTTAGACATTTCAAAGCATTCAAAGCATTAGTTGAGAATGAAACTAGTTTGAGGATTAAATGTCTAAGATTAGATCAAGGAGGAAAATTCATGTTAGATCAATTTATTGAGTTTTGTGAATATTATGGAATAAAGAGACACTATTCAATAGATAGAACTCCACAACAAAATGGAGTAGTTGAATGGAAAAATAGAATAGTTCAGGAGATGCTGAGGACAATGCTAAATGAATCAAAGATAGAAGATAAATATTGGAGAGAGGTAGTTGCTACAATAGTTCATATTTAGAATAGATAATTATTGAGAGTAAATAGTGATAAGACTCCTTATGAGTTATGGAAAGACAAACCAGCAATAGTTGATTATTTCAGAGTTTTTTGCAATAGATGCTTCATAAAGAAAACTGATGAAAAACTTGGTAAGTTTGAATCTAGAATAGATGAAGGTATATTTATTGGTTATTATTTCAAAATTAAAGATTATAAATGTTACAACAAAAGAACCAAGAAATTTTTTGAAAGTGCAAGTGTCAAGATAGATGAAGATGGAACATAAAGAATTAGTGATCAAGTAGATATTCCTGAAATCATTGAAGAGGAAGGTTATGAAGAATCAGATGAAGATGAAGAGAAGGAGAAAAAGGGCACAAAAACTCCATCCAAATATGTTCATATAAATCATAATGAAAGTGACATCATCAGGGACATAAATGAAGGAATTCACACCAATAGAATGATAGTAAGTGAATCTGAGCAAGCAAGTTAATTTCTCTTTGTTATCCAAAATTTAGCCTAGAATTTTTTCAGAAGCTAGACATGATAAGCATTGGCTTAAGGATATGGATGAAGAATTAAATCAAATAGAAAATTATGATACTTAGAAATTAGTGCCTAGACCAAAAGATCACAATGTGATAGGAATAAAATGGGTTTATAGAAATAAATTGAATGAAAATAGAGAAGTGACCAGAAATAAAGCTAGATTAGTATGTAAAAGATATGCTCAGATTGAGGGAATAGATTTTGAAGAAACTTTTTGACCAGTGGCAAGGTTATAGGATATTATAATGTTTCTTGCATATACAGTGTTTAAAAATTTCAAAGTGTTTCAGATGGATGTCAAATCTACCTTCCTGAATGGGAATCTTGAAGAAGAGGTCTACATTGAGTAGCCTGAGGGATTTATTCTCTCAAATATTAGTAACCATGTATGCAGATTGAAGAAATCATTGTATGGATTGAAACAATATCCCAGAGCTTGGTATGTAAGACTTGATAAGTATCTACAAGATCAAGGTTTTAAGAGAGAATTTGCTGATAGTAATCTCTATATCAAAATAGAAGGTGAGCATCAATTTATTGTTGTGTTATATGTTGATGATATCATTTTTGGAGGACATATTGAAAAGATGACAAAAGAATTTTTTGATAAAATGCAAAAAGAATTTGAGATGTCTATGCTTGGAGAATTGTCATTTTTTTAGGATTGCAAATATTTTAGTCAAATAAATGAATTTTCATATCTCAAAGTAAATATACCAAGGAAATGTTAAAGAAATTTGGTTTTGAGAATTGTGCACCAGTTGGCACACCAACGAGTACAAGAAATAAGGTGAGTAAGGATGAATATTCACCTATTACAGATCAATCTTTGTATAGATCTATGATTGGTATTCTTTTACATTTGACAGCATCAAGGCCATATATCATGCATGTAGTAGGTATGGTTACAAGATATTAGTCATACCAAAATATAGTCATGTTTAGTTGGTGAAGAGAATATTTAGATATATCAAGGGGACATTGGATTATAGATTATGGTATCCCATAGGTAGAGATTTCACTTTGGTTTCTTATAAAGATTTAGATTGGGTAGGGTACTTGGATGACAGAAAGAGTAAAAGTGGAGGAGCTTTCTTCCTTGGTGATAGCTTAGTATCATGGCTAAGCAATAAGTAGAATTTAGTATCACTTTCTACAGCTGAAGAAGAATATATTGCAGTAGTATTGTGTTTTACTCTTGTGCTTTGGATGAAGCAAACTTTGGAAGATATCAAGGTAAAGTATGATGAACCTATTTCTATTTTTTGTGAAAACACAAGTGTTATAAATATTTTGAAGAATCCTCAAGAACAAAACATATTCCCATTAGGTATCACTTCTTGAGAGATTAGGTTGCATATCAATAGGTTAAGATGGAATATATTAGTACTATAGAGCAGATTGTAGATATTTTCACAAATGCACTACGAAAAGACAAATTTGAGTATCTACGAGAGAAGTTGGACGTAATTTCTTTTACTTCCTACCATTAAGGTTCATCATCATTTGAGGCAGAGATAAGTGTTAGATCTAAGTAGGCCCTTTGCTATTAATGTCAAAGGGGGAGAATAATAGGTACAGGTGTAGAAATAGGGACAAATAATAGATATAGGTTGCTATAGTAAGGAGGATTTACTATATGTTTTTTAGATGGTAGTATGTGTAGGTTTCAAGATGTGGCAGTTTCAGTTTGAGGTTGCCATCATTGACAAAGGGGGAGATTGTTGGAAATATTGTCATTGATGTCATAGGTATAGCATTATTGGTGATAAAGGCCCCATTGCATTTAATAGTGTTTTTAATATTCATATCTTGGCTAATGTGTGTTAATATTTATTTAATATTAATGAATATATTTTTGGTTACATATAAGTCAAAGAGTCAAGGGGTAAAATAATAAAGAGGAATGGGACATATTTTCTCATGAAGAGTCACCTTGAGGAATTCCAAAAGTCACCATGTGAAGACAAAAGAGGTATGGTGCATTTTTCCATGAAGGGACACTTTGAGGATTATAAAAAGTCACCAAAATAAAGACAAAAGAGGAAAGGATGTGTTTGCTTATGAAGGGTCACCATATGACTTTTCAAATGCAAGGATACAAAGGGTCATGCAAGTTTGGCACCATTTTCCATGAAGATTAAAGGGTCACAAAGGGTGAAGGCCAAAGGTCATTTGGAAAGATATAAATAAAGGCTTGAGAAGCCATTTGTAATATGAAAGAGTGTGCATAGTTTATATTTGTTTTCAAAGAGAAAAAATCAAGAGATATTTTAGAGTTCTATTATTTGTTGAGTAAGCAACATTGAGAGATATTTATGTTTTATACACAAGAGGGTCGGTGCTCCTGTGGGTTGGTGCTCAAAAATAGTTGTTGTGTTGGTGCTCGATAAAGGGTTTGGTGCTTGAGAACTTTGTATTTTGAGTTGATGTTGATTCGTATACTTGAGATTGTTCTCTATGGTTTTTTGCACTTTGTGTTTTCACATAAAAATATGCTCTCTCTCTCTCTCTCTCTCTCTCTCTCTCTCTCTCTCTCTCTCTCTCTCTCTCTCTCTCTCTCTCTCTCTCTCTCTCTCTCTCTCTCTCTCTCTCTCTCTCTCTCTCTCTCGTGTGGTGCAAATTATTATTTCAATTTTATTTCATATCTTAAATGTATGATTGAGTGGTTAAAAAAAAGATACTAGATTAAATAAAAGATATATAATATATTGATTCACCCCCGCCCCTCTCAGTATATTTCATGCTTAACATGATTTTATTGAATGGATGGAAGTCTAATCACCATTTGATTTTTGATCAAGACATTAAAATATTGGTAAATAATATGACCATATATTTCATGCCAAAGAGTACTAGTCTTCTCAACTATTGCTAAAGCATATTATTCTATTATTAGGATCTACAAGTTTGTATAGACCACTTTCCATTATACTAATCACAATTATTTCATCATCATGTGTAGTTAGTTTACATTTGTTTCCTTAAAAATTTACTACCAATAGTTTGTTTTTGGTGATTCATTAATGGATAAGAGATTCTTGTTCATATTAGGTACATATACAACATTATAAAATGTATATTTGTACTCATTATTAAATATTATTTATGTATCCCCATATATCTTAATATCATGTGTCCATGCATTACATTAGGAAAAAGTTTCATTACTACTAGTATCCTTAATGAAATCTACATACCAATATTGATGACATGTGTAGCATCAAGATACTCCTGAGTCAAAGTAATAAGTGCAAGACTCATTGGATTGGTCACATGATGCTACAAAGGAAAATATAGTAGATGCTTCCCCTTCTGATTCTTTGGTAACATTACCATATGTATACTTATTGTTTTAATTAACCATATATTCTTTCCACTTTTGACAATCTTTCTTAAAATGCCATGGTTTCTTACAATAAAAGCATTTCCATTCTACCTTCTTTGATTGACTTACATTGATTTTTGAAGATTCCTTGTTGAAAACCATTATTTTCCCTTTCCTTTTGTTAGTTTCAATATTACATTTTTTGTAGCTATTGATGTTGAATTAATTGAGTGTTATCTTCTTTCTTTCCGCATGAGAAGTGTTATCACCCAAATTTTCACCCTTGGAAGATTGTTCAAGCCTTCAAAATTTGGGGTAACATGGAGAAAACATAGGATATGGATGACCTTAAGGTGGATTGAATCTCTAGGTTATAGGGATATCTCCCCTTGATGTATCACTTATGATTATTAAATAATCTACCAACTTGATAGAAAAAGAGAGAAAAACCTACTCGAATGTAGGTGATGCAACAAAACAATTTGACCACTACCAACCAACTTCATGTGCACATCAACCATGAGACTAACCTAAACACACACTAATCCTAATCTAACTCTCTAAATTAGTACTTAATTATGGAGGTTATGATATATTCTTGGGCTAGGAGGTCATATAATGACATTAATGAGAATACAACTCACTCAACCTTCATACTTTATGTGGACACTCATTATGACCTATAAATTAGCTTTCAAATTGCATATGAGTGATATAAAAGTACAACATGCCAAAAAAAGCTAAGAAAAACAATTGATAGGATCAACTAATCGTATACACACACACACACTAAAACTAGTTAAATTAGGAGGTAAAACTAGTAGGTTATCATTGATCAAAGGCATGCAAATGGGCATGAATTCACCATACTTAGGTGGAAGATGTGTTACAATGCCAAAAGACATCATATATATAGAATGAGGATGAGAGAGAAAGAAGGAGGTATGTTGGAGAGAGATAGAGATAAATGTTAATATTCAGAATAAAATTACAAGATGAAAAGGGGTTAGAGGTAGTCACAATATTCATTTTGACATGTGTTTATCTCCTCTTGTAGTTGTTTCTTAAAAGTGGCACAAGAGACCATTTGTTTTCCTTACTATGCAATCATATCTAAAAATGCCTATATTAGCTCATCAAAGTTGATTGATACCTTGATATACCTTGAACACATAAATAAAATCCTTATGACCTTCACATCTTCCATCAATTTGAGTAATTCGTATGATGACATTTCAATGGTAATCATCACACAGCTCCTTAGGTGTCTTGAAGTCCACTAGTTCCACTATGCCTCTCCTTGCTCGAGAGATTAAAAACTTGACCTATTCTTCATGATTACACTCTATCTCCATGAAACTATTCTATAAGTCATAAAAAACCTAAAAAACTCATTTTTATCCATCAAACACTCACCAAGACCTCATTTTGCACCTTAAGCTCTCATTAGCTTTTAATTCCTTGTATCCCTAAAAACATGCAAAGCTTCTTGTGTAGAATAATATACAATGGTATTGATAAAATAAGGGTGTTTTTGAGTACCTAGTATACCTTTACATCTCCATTCCAAATTTCATGATTAGACATTGAGTGGAAGTTCGCTTATTAACCTATTTTCTCCCTCTAATTAGGCCTCTAGGCCTAGAAACTGATATTTTGCTCCATACAATTTCCAAAAATTTGAAAATTATATTAAGTTTTTGACTAAATTTCCCTATATTATGAACATGATCCATGCCAAATTTTGGCTTCTAAGGCCTTGTGTAGATAGGTAAACCATGAAATGGCCCAAAAAAACTAGCCTTTCACAAGCCCTTTTCACAATATCTTCAATAATCAGACCTATAATAACACTTTTAGGGTGACATGTACACATTTTTAGACTTTAATAGGATAATAAACCTAAATACATCCTCCCCAAAGGTTTTAATCTATCCATGAGGTCAAAAACCTTGTTTTGAGCTCAAATCCTTACAAAAACATAGCATTTAAAGTGTCCGTCTAGGTGTAGGTACAAACAAGTGTCATAATGAGGACCTCCTTGGAGTTATCAATGATTTTTAGGTGGTTTAAATATCAATCCAAATAATTTAAGTCACTTTTAAATCCAGTCTCTCTCATCAGGTTCTTATTAGGATTTTAGGAGGGTTTAAAGTAAATAAGACTATTAACAATTGGTCATAAACCCTATGGACTTAACTCCTGAACAAATGCCACAAAATTCAAGTAAAAAAGTGTCCTCAAGTAACCATAGGTGCTTAGGTTCCCATGAAAATTTTTTGTATATATTTTAGCTTGAGAAAGTTCTCTTCGAGTATTTATTGTGCCATTGGAGAGTGGTCTATAGTCTTAACCATTGTTCATAAAGGTTAGGGACATAAACTAATAACTAATGCCAAAATATTGAAGTATTGATAACCCTTCACCATACTTGAAAATTATTTGAGCCCATGAACAAGCTCAAGGTCACACTAAGGAAAATAAATTCTATCTTAGATTGTAACTTGCACTTAGAAGAACTCGAGAAGGTCTTATAAGCCTAAATGATATTTTTCTTGTCTTGATCTACCTATGAATCCCCCTATAGATTATATGCCATATTTTTTTAACTTCTCAATGTTTTTAGGTTCTCACTTTACCCTCAACAAACCACTTTTCTCATGAGTGTATACACAGGCCTGTTTGTGTGTGATCTTAAGCTTACTAAGCCTAAATAGACCTATCAACATCTACACCATTTTTTTTGACTTTGAGGCTCATTTGGAGTCATAATGGCATTATATTATCATTCCCATGTGATTTTATTCTTCGTATATACCTCATTTCTTTCAAACCAAGTAGGCACCCTCTCACTCTAGGTAGCTTTGTAGGTGCCAAATTAACTGTGTGTCTACAAGGGTTGAAGTGCATTTATCTTAATAAATTTATTTGATCATTATTTTAAGTTTGTTTGACCTCAAATGACTTTTTGTTCCTTATATATATATATATATATATATATATATATATATAAGATCCAACCCCACTATGTGTACTACATCTTCTTCTCAAGTTTAGAACCAACTTGAGATACTTAGACCAACCTATAGGTACTCATTTACGGTTTGATTGCATTTAAAGTTTAGAATCTCAATCCAAATAACTGAGCAAAAGAATGACCTTTGTTATAGTGTTGAGAACTTAGTGTCCCCTTTTTAACCTTCTCAACTTTTTAAAGACCCTACATATTCACTTGCATAAACCTTATTTCTTGTATATGTTTAAGACATGGTTGTAGGTGATGATTGAGAATATTTTGAGTGTTAAGCTTTGAAACTTAGCCTTATTTAACTAGATCATTGAAATTTTTATAGTGATTTAACTTCATTGAAGGCCCATTCATATGAAACCTAGTTTTCTCCAATTTTATTAACACTTTATTTTGTTTGATCAGACATGTATGCTTCCTTTATTTTGCCTACAACAAGCCTATTTGGGTTCTTTGCTTTGTCAATGCATTTGGCCATCACATGATACTATTATAAGGTTTATATCTAGTTGAATATATCTCATTTGTTTCATATATTTCACATGTATATCTTAAGACCTTTTTCATGCTTACTCAAGGCTTCACACTGCTCAAGTTTTCCATTCTACTTGTACATGTCATTAGGGTATCTTGACATTGGGTCTTAAGACCACACCTTCTCCATTTATCTTGAAACTATCCAAGTATATGTAAAATACATTTCCTTCAAAATTTAGGTTTTAAAACTCAAATCTTGATGTACAGTTTATTGAATTTCACATGAAAAGAGACCTAGAGGTTTGTAGACCTATAGGTTTACATTTTTCATGTTTTAAGCCTTGAATGGTGACTAGACTGATATATTTGATCTTGAGATAATTTATCCATTACCTCCTTACCTCTATTGTGAGTTAATTATGTTCATATCACTCTAATAGTGGAATACAAGACTTTTTGGAACCATCTTTGCAGGCAACATCAAAGAACACTCTTTAAGCATGGAAACTTGAATTCCACTTAGAGGATTGGTACAGAGTATCTAACCATGTCAGATATATTTTGATGAGATGAGAAGATGGTGAAAACATAAAACCATCTATTTTATGCACTAAAACTATTAAATCCCCCAAATCCTCAAATGCAACTTGTGACATATCACTCATGGAGTCTCCTCTTGTATTTCCTAATGTTCACACATGCCAACCTATAGGAAACAAACATGGAATGATTTTTCATAACCATAAATACCTCTTAAAACAATCATCATGCTCCAATGAGCTCAAAACTACATGAAATTGATGTAAAACATGAGCTTATGGGGTTTACTAGGTGTTTTTTACTACCTATTTTATTAGTGATGGTTCACATAGCTCAGTCCCTTAAAACCTAAAATATTTTCATGAATATTAATCCCATGAGGGTTCCCTCCTATTCCTAGGATAATTTGACCCAAATCCTCTATTTTTTCATGAATTAAGCATAAACTTATTGTCTTAGCTTGTGAAGTGCTCAAATAGGATTTTGACTATTTTTCTACATCTATTGACATCTCATCACCTATGTAAGCTCATTTTCCATGTGAATAAGTTAAAAACACACTATTATGCACATTTTCACTTAAATTTGGATCCTTTATACCATACTAGTTACTTAAACTCTCTTCTTTTGCATGATTCTCTATTTTTGGATGTTGGACTATAAATTTATCTGCCTCTAACCATCCTATGACCACCTTATGACATCATACATGTTATAACATCTATTTTAATGTTTGATCTTTGGTCAAATTCTATAAATGTTGGATTTAGTTACATACACTTTCCCCTCAACTTCACTTACCTTAAAGTTTGTAAAACAACCTTAACTTTTCCAAATAGACATAAAATATTCATGCAAGGTGATTAAGGGGTAAGGTGACTCGAATATCAACCTATAAACCTATGACACATTTTGGAACCACCTTTTCATACCATGGTGAATATTAGACTAACATAAGACCAACATAAAACATTACCTTAATTTTGTCAAATTAACCTTAAGTTATGCTAATAAGACCTCAAAAGACCATTTTAAGACCTCAAAAAGCATGGAATGGGATATGAACAAGGTTTTTAAGACATGAAAAGTAATTTTTTTGTTATATTGGTTGAAATTTTGACCTAGGGGGTCAAAATTGTCAACAAATTAGTGATTCATAGGGGTAGTATGCCTACAATGTTTATTAGACCAGTGGCCTTGTCCTTCCATTCAGAAATGGATTCACTTGCACTCAAACTCAAACTTGATCAAACTTTGACCAAGACAAGTTAGATGACTTGACTTCAAACACATAAACTAATAAAAACACATAAAGTAAAGGAAATAATAAAACACACATGTGCTAATAAATCACTTAGGGAAAACAAGACATAATAAAGTAACTAATATATACAACTAAACTAAACATATCTTCTTCCTCCTGGATCAAATGGCAAGTTACTTAGATCACTTCCTTCAAGTAGCATGTAATGGTGTAAGAGATCATATTTGGCTATCTTCTTGCTTTGTTGAGCCTTCTTCCTGACTGCCAACCCATGTGGCATGCCTTCTAATAGGTTTTCAATAATAAATAGATTTCCAATAAACACATATAAGTCCAAGACTTCAAACTCTACCCTTTGTTGTTTTTATTCTTTGACAATTATCTCCAATATGGTAAGACATTAGTTTTTAAGGCCTACTGTAACATGAACCTCACATGGATAGTTAAAGAAGCATACTTGGACTTTAGTATCTCTTGAAGGCTCTCAACCTATCCATCTACTATTAATAGCTACTCAAACTCAATAGATTGAGATGGACATGGTGGCATATTGGAATTATTGTCTCTAAGAGAGAGTTTATTGTTCCTTAAGGGATTGAGGCCAAAATATATCCACAGTGTCTTCCAAGAGTGTACCAAGTTTTATAAATGAAATGAGAGGTTGATAACCCATGTTGAAGATTTCAAACAAGTCATCATCTAGTGAGGTTGCCTCTTGAAAAGATATATTTTTAGGACTATTTCCTTTTAGCTTGTTGATTTTCTCTCAAAAACTACCTCTTACTACCTTAACCAACTCATAATCACCTGGTAAAAGTGAGTATCCTGATTCCAAGGCTTCAAATTAGTCTTCACAATGCTATTCAATAGCTTGTAACTCTATTAGGTCTCTTGATGAATCATCAAACTCTTCATTGCAATAAGATGTAGACTCATTTTATTAACTAATACAAGGAAGATCAAAGTAATAAATTACATTATCTTTCACATTTGAAGTACTATGAGGGTAATCTAATTGAATCTCTACTAAAATAAGCTCCTCAAACCTATCAAGAGGTTTTAATAACTACTCTTCTTGATCATCTATAGCTTCTTTGTCATGGTCAAATGACTAATTGAATATTGCAACCACTTCAATTTATTCACCTTTCTTATTTTCATTCTCAATCACACCAAGTAGAGATCATGAAATAAGCTAACATCTCATTTACCCTTTATTTAAATTTCTTCAATGATGTCTTCCTCATTCTTGAGAGTACCTTCATGGTCATCTTGAGAAGATATTATAGCCAATTGATCATAGGCCACACTCGCTTCTTCCTCATCATGTTTAAAATTTAAGCTACCCTTATCCTCACAAAAGGGAGTACCATTACAAATATCCACTTCACATGTACTCAAAATATCCTCATCATTACTATCCATTGATTCATTTATAGCTGGATACTCCTCTTCAATGTTCCACACCACAAGTTCTTCTTTCAAATGGGAGATGGTGGGAGGGCAAGGGAGTTCACTAGGTAGCTTAACACTTGAAAGAGTGTCTTTCCAACTAGGGCAATTGAAAGACATATTTGGAATATCTTGGGGAAGGGGAGGAAACCCTTATGCTAAGACTCTCTCATTCTTCCTTTTCCATTATTTAATTATATTTTCTAGATTCGATATGCCTCACTTTCCTTAGATAATTGGGCCCTAAGGAGAATACAAAATTGAAGAGTTTGAAAAACCTTATAACATGACAAGATTGTCCCTCTCTTGCACTTGAAGAGTCTCTCTCCAACTAGGAAAATTACTTGGTGTGGTTTCTAGGACATCTCTTTCTTGGTCTTGGGTGGGTATAGGAGAAGATTCATTTATAAGGGTTTGCATGGTGTAACTGGGAGTCAATTTGAAGAAGGCCTACAAGATGGAATGATCTTGGGTTCTTGAGGAAGAGTGAGTGTATCTTGAAGAATAATTGAAACCAAAGGAGGTTAACTAGGGGTAGGAGATGACGGTTGAGGTTGCTTGGGTTGGGTCTCTTCATTCTCCCACCTCACTAGTCTATATTCCCACCATTGGATCAAGATTATCATTTCCCAACTCATCAGTCATAACATATTGATTTTACTCTCTAGATATCACCCACTTGTCCCTCAACATATATACTGACTTCCTCATCATCTCTATGAGGTGAAAAGGTATCAGATCTCCAATATCTACTCCTCTAACTCATTTTCTCATTACCCATTCAGAATTTAGCATATTTGGTTTGACTGTCAACAAGGATGTGATATGGAAAACATAATTTTGAGTTAGAATTTGAGTATGAGGCAAGTATGACTGCTGCAAGTCTTGGTAAAGTGAGTATGTTGTTGTTTGAGGAGTACTTGGGGAGAAAACATGAATATTGTCATCTTGATATGAATAATATGTAGGAATAAATGATGAATCTTGATCAAGAGAGTAAGAATACATACTAATCATGATGTTTAGACACTTCGACTACCTATATCAACTGAGAAATACTTAGATTCACCATTGGTGCTTGAATAATAATTCCTCTAAAGGATGATATGTCAAAGGATAACACCAAAAATCCTTCAACCACTCTAGACCTTTATCTTATTGAGTTTACCAGAATCGTTATCACCCAAATTTGCACCCTTAGAAGATTATTTAAGTCTTATAAATTTGGGGTAACATAGATACAATCTTAGGTTGTGGGTAACCTTTTGGTGGATTGAATCTCTAGGTTATAAGGATATCTACCATTGATGTATTACTTAGGCTCATTCACTAATCTACTATTTTTTTAGGAAAATAGAGATAAACCTAATCTAATGGAGGTGATGCACCAAAATAATTTGACCACTACCAACCATATGCATGTGCGCATCAACCATGAGACTAACCTGAACACACACTACTCTTAATTAGCCTCTCTATATCAGCATTTCATTTTGGAGGTTGTGATAGATTTTTGGGCTAGGATGACTAATCAAGAGGCCATATAATGATAATAAGAATTAGACAACTCACTCAACATTCACACTTCACTTGGACACTCCACATGACCTGAAAATGATCTTTCAAACTTCATATGAGTGATAGAAAAGGACAAATGTTAAGGAAAGCTAAGAAAAACACTTGACAAGATCAACTAGTCATACACACACACTAAACCAATAAAAGGAGGAGGTGAAACTCAGTTTTGCATTGATCAAAGACATAAAAATGGGAAGAGCTTCACCAGACCCTGGTGAAGGATTTTTTGCAATGATAAAAGACAACATATATATCGAATGAGGAAGAGAGAGAGGAGGTACGTTGGAGAGATCCAAGGAAAAATTCCAATCTTAACAAGATAGTAACAAGGTGAAAAGGGGTTAGAGGAAATCAAAATATTCCTCTTGAAATTTGTTTATATCCTCTTATGATTTCTTCTTCAAAGTGATGCAAGAGATAATTTTCTTTGCTTACTATGCAATCATCTCTAAAACTTCCTCTATTAGCTGATCAACATTGATTGACACCTTGATACACATTGAAAAACTCAAGAAACTCCTTATGACCTCTTTGACACATTACATCAATTTGAATACTTCTTATGATGATAGTTCAATGAAATTCATCACACACTCCCTAGGTGTCTTGAAGTCCACTAGTTCCACTATGCCTCTCCTTGTTTGAGATCTTCAAAACTTGACCTCATCTTCATGAGTACTCTATACATGTAAGTTTTCTCTCAATCATAATAGACTTGAAAAAAATCACGTGGATCCATCCAACACTCACCAAGACCTCATTTTGCACCTTAAGCTCTCACTAGCTTTCATTTCCTTGTAGCCCAGGAAAACATGTAAAGCTCCTTGTGTAGAAGAATGTACATTAGTATTCAAAAACTAAGTGTAGTTTTGAGTACCTAGTATGCCTTTACAACTCCATGCCAAATTTATTTACCATACATTGAGTGTAAATACACTTATTAGCCTATTTTCTCCCTCTAATTAGGCATTTAGGCCTAAAAATTGAAATTTTTCTCCACATACTTCCCACAAGTGTAAGTTATTGATTTGATTTCCATATATTGTGACCATTTTCCATGATAAAATTTATTCTTCTAATACCTTTTATAGATAGGTAAACCATGAAATAGCCCAAAAACTCGAGCCTTTCACAAGCCCTTATAATACTATCTTCAAAAATCATACCTTTAAGAGAAATTTTAGGGTGACATGTACATATTTTTAGACCTAAATAGGTATAAGACACATAAATACATCCTCCTCAATGGTTTACATTTATCCATGAGGTCAACAACCTTGTTTTGAGCTCAAATCCTTACAAAAAATAACATTCATTACATCCATACAGGTGTAAGTACAAACAAGTGTCACAGTGAGAAAATCCCTAGTGTTTAATTATGTTTAGGTGGTTTTAAGAGCAATACAACCCATTTTAGGCACTTTAGAATCCAGTCTCTCTCATCAATTTCTTATTAGTTTTTTAGGAGGGTTTAAAGTAGTTCAAGTTCTTAATGATTATTCATAAACCTGAGGGCCTTAACTCCTAAACTAATGCCACAAAATTCAAGTGCACAAGTGTCCTCAACTGCCCCTAGGTTCTTAAGTTACCATGTAACTTGTCTTCATAGATTTAAGCTTAAGAAAGTGCTCTTTGGGTCTCTACTATGTCATTAGAGAGTGGTTTACAGTCTTATCCATTATTTATAAAGGTTAGAGACCTAACCCAATAACTAGTTCTATTATATTTAAGTATAGATACCCATTAAACATTATTGAAAACCATTTGACCCCATGCATAAGGTCAGGGTCACACTAAGCAAAAGAAAGTCTATCTTAGATTGCAACTCACACTTCAAAGAGCTCGAGAATGTCTTATAAGCATAAATGGTCATTTACTTGTCTTGATCTACCTATGAATTCCCATATAGGGTTTATTCCATATTTTTTCAAATTTTTAATATCTTTAAGTTATGACTTTACCCTCAAAAACCAATTCTCTCATGACTGTACACATAGGCCTATGTGTGTGATCTTAAGCTTATGAGGCCCAAATAACCCCATCAACATTTGCACCAATTTTATTGAATTTAAAGCTCATATGGAGTCATAATGACATTAGAGGATTAGTAAAATGTGGTTTTATTCTTTATACATACCTCCTTTCTTTCAAACCAAGTAGGCACCCTCTCACTCTAGGCAAGCCTATATGTGCCAAATTGATTATGTCTGCATGGGTTGAAGTGAGTCTATCTTAATCACTTTATTTGATAATTATTTTAAGTTTTATTGACATTAATTTTTTTTTTAACCTTGTATATATATTTAAGATGCACCCCCACTATGTGCACTTCATCTTCTTCTCAACTTTGGAACCAACTTGAGCTACTCAAACCAACTTGTAGATAGTCATTTACGATTTGACTGCATTTGGAGTTTATAATATCAATACAAATGAATGAGAAAAATAATGACCTTTATTAAATTATTGAAAACTTAGTGTCTTATTTTAAACCTTCTCAACTTTTCTAAGACCATATATCTTCACTTGCATAAACTTTCTTTCTTGTAGCTATTTAAGACATGTTGTAGGTGATGGATGAGAATATTTTGAGTGTTAAGATTTTAAACTTGGCCTTATTTAACTAGATAATTGACATTTTGATAATGATTTAACTTAATCCAAGACTCATTCATATTAAACATATATCTCTAAAAGTTTTTTAGGACTTTTTTTTATTTGATCAAACATGTGTGCTTCCTTTGTTTAGCCTATACAAGGCCTATTTGGGTTATTTGATTTTTCAATGAACTTGGTCATCATATGAGAGAATTATAAGGTTTATATATATCTGATTATATCTATTTTGTTTCCAATATTTCACATGTATATCTTTAGACCTTTTTCATGCTGACTCAAGGCTTCACACTGCTCAAGTTTGCCACTCTACCTGTTAGTGTCATTAGGGTGTCTTGACATTGGGTCTTAAGACCACACCTTCACCATTGATCTTATAACCATCTAATTATATGTAAAATAAATTGCCTTCAAAATTTAGGTTTTAAAACTCAAATCTTGATGCATATTTCATTAAATTTGACATGAAAAGAGACCTAGAGGTTTGTAGACCTATAGGTTTGCATTTTTCATGTTTTAAGCCTTGAATGGTGACTAGCTTGATCTCTTTGAGATTGTGATAATTTATCCATTACATCCTTACCTCTCTTATGAGTTAATTATCTTCATATCACTCTAATAGTGGAAGACAAGACTTTTTAGAACCATCTTTGTAGGCAACATCAAAGCACACTCTTTAAGCATGGAAACATGAATGCCACTTGGACGATTGGTACATAGTATCTAACCATGTTGGATATATTTTGATGAGATGAGAAGATGGTGAAAACATAAAACAATCTATTTTATGCACTAAAACTATAAAATCCTCCAAAACCTCAAATGCAACTTGTGACATATCACTCATGGAGTATCCTCTTGTATTACCTAATGTTCACATATGAAAAACTATTGGAAAAAAAACATGGAATGATCATGAATATTCATAAAAACCTCATACAACACTCATCATGCTCTAAGAATCTCAAAAATGCATGAAATTTATGTAAAACATGAGCTTGTAGGGTTTCTCAGTGTTTTTGACTACTTATCTTGTTAGAAATGATTCATACGGCTTAGCCACTTAAACCCTAATTTGTTTTCATGAATATTAATCCCATGAGGGGTCCCTCCTATTCCTAGGATCATTTGATCCAACTCTTCTATATGTTCATGAACCAAACATAAACTTATGGCCTTATTGAGCTTATGAAGAGATTGATTGGGCTTCTAACTATTTTTATGTATATGTTGACCTATAAACACCTATGAGCTCAAATTCCATGTGGATAATTTTAAAATCAACTATTATACACTTTTTGTCATGAGGGTGGATCCTCTTGGCCATATAAGTGACTTAAAACTACTTTCTTTTGCATGATTCTCTATCTTTGGATGATAGACTAAAATTTTATCTGACTCTAACCATACTATGACCACCTTATGACACCATACACATTATAATATCTCTTGAAATTTTTTATCTTTGGTCATATTTGAAACACATTAAAGTTAGTTACATAGACTTTCCCCTCAACTTCACTTACCTTAAAGTTTGTAAAACAACCTTAACTTTTACAAACAAACATAAAATATTCTTTCAAGGTTATTAAAGGGTAAGGTGACTTGAAGAGAAATATATGAACTGATTAAACCTTTTGGAACCACCTTTTCATATCATGGTGAAGACTAGACTAGTATAAGACCAACATAAAACATTACCTTAATTTTGTCAAATTAACCTTATGTTATGCTAACAAGACCTTAAAAGACCTTTTAAGGACCTCAAAAATCATGGAATGGGATATGAACAAGGTTTTTAATACATGTCAAACAAGTTTTTTATTATAAGGGTTGACATTTTGACCTATGGGGTTAAAAATGGTCAACAAGAAGTGTTTGAAATGTCTCAAAGTCTAGTGTTTGCATCTTTGTAATCATATTAAATGACTCCAAAAAGGAATCATATTATAGCATCAAATTTTTTATGACAATAGTAATTAAATATTTCTAAACCATGGGATTTTCCACCACTTTTACATGGCCTCATATGTCTTTCAACTGCATTAAGAATTTAGAATTAGACCCACGTTCTTGAATTTTAGTTTAAAATGATAAATACTTTAAATATAACACCCTTCTAGCTTCATAATCATGTTATTTTGTTTTAATAGGTTTCCATAAATATGATGCAATAATTGCATTCCAAAATTATGACATCAAATTATAATCTACTAAAACTTTTAACAACATTAAGGCTTCTTGATGACATTTATCATAGTTAGCAGGTGCATTATCTAGTCTACCCTCCTTTTCAAATAAATTTTGATCGAGATTTTGATATCACATATTATAAGTATTTTATGACTCCATAAAGTAAATATTTTTCCTTCTCACTTTTGGGAATCTGACAGTAATAAGTGTTGTAAACTATCCATTTAACCTAGTTTTCAACTAAAATAGTTAAATATGAAAAAATATAAAGGATTTAAAAAAATACTTTTGCATATGGATTCTACCCTAAAATTTGACAATGATGCTAGTTTTTATCAAAAAATTCTTAAAATTTACAAGAAATTAAATTAACCAATTTCTATAAAATTACCTAAAAAAGATAAAACAATTAAATCTCAAAATTTACACAATATTTTACAAAAAATCCTTTTTCATGCAAATGAGTACTTCAAAATAGATGATTTAGAAAAAAATAGCTATTTTCTCCTTATGTATTTTTGGCTATGGAATTAACCATGGGTTTTCAAGTAAATGTTATGCTAACTAATTGAGACTTAGTAAAGTTTTAGAATTTTACAAAGTTTTAAAAAATCAATTTTACCCTATATAAATATAAAATTTTCAAACTTTAGGCTAGAAGGAATGAGTTTTTAATGCACCGATAGCATCCTCCTTCTCACCTAGGTGCCTAGATCCTTGGTTGAAAAATAACAAAAAGATTTAAAAAATAGAAAGAAGATGAATTCAGCCACATGCCTTGTTTGCTATTGGAATGCCACACATAACTGTAGAATGTTGTATAAAAACTACCATAATTTTTCACATAGAGTTACACCACTTTTCTAAGGTTTTGAATATATATTTGAACCAATAAATGCACCATACTTATCCTATGGTGCCTTTCATAGATAAATATATGACAACGAGTTTTTAATTTAAACAACTATGCCCATGTTAACTACTTAGCAAGTGAACCAGGTGTTAGCCAAAATTGCTAACATAGGCCATTAGATTTCAAAAACTTGCTAATCAGGCTTGTTTAACTTTGTTGATATCCATCTAAAGGTTTTTGTCTTGGTCATGGTTTTCCTCATAGTAGTAAGCCCTATGTTGTTCTTTCTATCTTTCAAGGTCTTCTAGGGTGGTCTAGTCAAAAGGTGAGTCAAAGCACTTAGTATTCTCATCAAGTTACTAAATATGGTCATCTCCAAAGCATTTAGCAAAATTAGGGTAATTTTAAAGAAATTAAGGTAGTGGTTCTTTTTGTCTTAGACTTGTCCATGTCATTATACCTCAAGGGTCATTCTATCTCAAGGTCCAACATGTCCCAAGCTAGACTAGAGGTTAACAAAGTGATTTTAAGCCATTTTTCACTTAGTGAAGGTCATGCCATACTTATTTATGCTTTATTCTTGGTTAAAATTTCAAGATACTTTAGACTTAATGTGAAGGTGGCAGTTACAAGCATATTACATAATTTTTAAGGTATGATAATGTTTTTTTAAAGAGATTATGTTAGTATAATATAAAGTGAGGTATACCATAACTATTTTTATCCTTATCAAGTTCAAATCATTCTTATAAGCATTTTTATGACCAAAACAAGATAAAAGCCTTTCCATTTCTCCATCGGGTCACTTCTGCAGGCAGAAAAGTCAGTTTGTGATGAATGGTTCATGGAGGAGAGAGATTTTTAGGACCAATGATCCTAAGGGTAATAAGGTACCCCTATTCCCTTCCAAATTATGGGAAAAAATTAGAGATATATGACCTATTCTTTGTGAACAATCATTAACAAGATAAGGTGTCCAAAACCCCACAGGGTTAGTTTTCTCTTTCTACAACATTTTGGTATTAAATGAATGCATGGTGGTGGTTTAAAAACATCTATTAAATATCCTATATCCTATATAAAGTCAAAATTAGTGTAAAAATTCATGGATCATATGTATACATACAATAAACTTCATTGTTTTGATGTTTCTTGATCCAATAAGTAAGTTTTTGTGGTTTGGAGGTATCTACAAGCATGGAGATGATTGAATATAGTTATAAGTAATTTTGGAAGGCATATTATATCCTCCAAAAATATCCTTAAAACCCCATAGGGTCAAATGTTAAAGAGATCAACTTAGCATGCATGTTGATTGACTAGGTATGTTGCTTGTAGGTGATTATTAAGAATGCATAGAAAGGAAAAATAATGGTGCTAGTTTGACTATTTGATACCTAAAAATCATAGATAAATATATTATAATTATGTATGAGTGTTAAATAAGTTAGATAAGTGACCAATCTATCTAATGGTTATTCTGAGTAAGGATCTTATTGAAGGAAGTTATAGGCTTGTTGAGTATAAAGAGAGTAACATTGCCTTTAAGTTTTATTCCTTAATAAATCAATAGTAAATTTGGCTTATAATTACTGTTAGTGATATATAAAAATTGAGGAAATATCTATAAATATGATAAACTCAATCCATGTACATCTCTAATAGAAAATTGTAGGTGGTAGTACATTAACAACATTGGTTTGGGTTCTCTCATAGGGTTTCAAGTATGAAAGAATAAATAGTAGATTTGTAACTAGAGTGACATCCATAATGAATTTAATAGGTGTTCATCTTGATGATAAAGATATAACCAAGTCTCTCAAACCTCTACAGTATCATCCATGGTAAAAAATTGTGAGAATATATTTGATCATCTATGCCTTAGTAGACAGTGACAGGCCTACAAGTTTGAACAAGGGATTTCTATCAAAATTTGTGTGGTTCCTCATTAGTGAGGGTATTTTGAAAAGTAATACAACCTATAAATTTTTATAAAATATCATTTAGGAACAATAAAGGATAAGGGAGTCTAATTTCATGATAGTTTTGTAATAAATCTAGACCTAGATTGGCACCTCTAGGTCTACCTACAAGAATATGGATAAAATGCACTTATGTGTTAGAGATGAGATTTTAAAAGTAATGTTGAGAATGAGGAAAATTGATAAAGGTATCTTAGTTTATTGGATGCTCTCAAATTAAAATAAAACATGAAATACAGACAAAGAGCATAGTTGGTTAAAGGATTGTGTATGCTTATAAAATAGGCTTCCAAAGATGACCTTGGTATGCATTTAATAAATATAAGTCATATGTTTTTATCCATGGATAATTATCCATAAAAAAATAAATGCAAAATCTAAATTATCATCAAAACCACTCATGGTCATAAGGAGTAGATGAGTCAATTCAAAGAAACATGTTTGAAATAGGGAACCTAAAAGAGAGCTACATGCCTACATTCAAGGACATAAATAGAATATAAATTTTTTGTGTTAATATTTGGGATTTTATGATTATTAAATATTAATATACCATTAATAATTCCTTAATATTTATTATATGCCTTGGAAGGATAAGAAAACTTCAAAAAATGGTCACTAAGGTCATAATGACTAAACTGCCTACAAACCCTTATTATATGTCAAAATAGATTTGAATCCTTTTAAAGAATAAACTAGTTTAAAAATTTGTTTTTTGACATCATGAGAAGTGTTTTAAACCTTATTCAATCATTTATGATTAAAAAAATAGGAATTAAATGCCCTTTTCACTCAAAACTCTCTCAACCTCATCACACAAGCCTACAAGCCCAATAATGTCCAATTCATCATGTGGGAAGTATGAGGATGAGATGAATTGGGTATAATTACATTTGGAGATGTTAATAGGTTTTCAAAACTCTAAATTATTTTCATTATTTCACCAATTAAGGTTGTTATCTTTATGAACCATCGTTAAGAGTGTTGACACCCCAAAATTGCCAAACTTACCCTTTAAGGAGCTCAATGGAAGAAAATGATGGTTTGAATGGATTTTATGCACTAAAAACACCTTGAAAAAAATTTATAGACTTATAAGGCCTTTTTATAACCTATTATAGAAAATTATTGGCATGTGTGAAGGTGATAACATATGAAAAGGGCTTAAAATTATTGTTTTTGACTAGTTTGCATGGTTTTGGATGCATTTGACCTTTTTAATCAGTTAAAGAGATATATTAAACTTGGTCAAAGGTATAATGACATCTAAAAATACATTATATAAACCCCATTGTGTTTTATATGTTCTAAATTTATTAGACTAAGCCTAACTAGGACTTCTCTTTGCTTGTAGAGTGAGAGTAGGTTTGCAGACCTTCTTAAGGTCAATCAAGGGAATACATAACTTCATAGAATTCTTGTAGATATATGATTCCACTATTATAAAGATCTCTAAGCCTTAAAAAAAAAATCAGTTTTAGTGATTATAGGCAAGTTTAAAGGAGTTTATGCATATGTAGTTGGTTGATGTTATTGCAGTAATGAATGAGATGGATGACAAACCTATGTTTCACCCTCATGAAGTCTAAAGAGGATTCCTAGAAGTAGGATTATATCAAATATATCCCATAGAGAAATTGTTTCAACTTAAAATTCCCTTGAATACTTCTTATAATACTTTTATGGAGTTGACAAGTTGATATAATAGCCTACAAATAAGAAACTAAACTCTACATGAGTAATATGTTTATCCTCATTATCTTCTATGTTTCAAGCAAGTTGGAATGTGAACTTATAGGTTATAATGACTAAGATCAGAATGAGTAAATGTCTAAGATTAAGTTTCACATTAACGAAAATAGGATAAGCATTGAAGGGCCAAGAATGGCATGGGAAGTTTACAAGGATACCAATAATGAGACATGTGTCCAAACTTCAAATTGTAACTATTCTCCAAGAGATAATTGTAAATCCAAGAGGGAAAACTAGTTCCAAGAAACATCAAGTTAGTCATGATGATCTTGTATTCCATTCACCAAGAGGAACTACATCAACACTTATCTCACTACATTGAGAATAACATGACAACATATTTCCTACATATTTGGTGGCAAAAGAGTTTTATTTTGTAATATGTTTTATGCATATGACAACCATAATGGATTATTGACACATCTTTTTTCTTTCACTCTTTTCTTCTATAAAAATGGACCTTGTTTGGAATTTTAATGGATCTTCCATTTGAATATGGTAAATCCCTACTCCTTTGTAAGTATATGAATGAATAGAGGATTGATTTTGCCTCCTGCTGTGGTTGTGTTTATTGTAAAATTATGGGTGATTGATCTTGTTATGTGATAATTCAATTTTACATGGATTGTATCTCACTCCCTTACCTACATGTAGCTTTATCTCTCCCTTAAAGGTTGTAGTTAGTGTCATCAAGGGGTTAAGTGTGGATTATAAGTGGTAATCATCTTCCCTCCTAGTCCTCCAATGCCTTACCTATCTAAAAAATATTGATGTAAGAGGAATAGTTTTGGATTAGTGAATGATAAGTTAGTCCTATAGTTCATTATGAACCTGAACATGTGTGGTAGTGGTCATTAGTTTTGGTGAATCACCTCATTTTTTTTTACTTACTTTCCCTCTTTCCCTTTTCCTTACAAGCAATAGGTTTAGTAGTAGTTTGTGTTACTCTTGAACATGCCATTTTTTTAGTACCAGATTTTCCTTATGGATTTTACAATAGTGAATCAAAAATGCTTTCATTATAAATGTTTCACCACATCCTCTAAAAATTATTTTCTCTCATGCAATATCTTTTCTGGGTGAATTTATTTACTATGCTTCTTTTTTATGCCCTTAACTTATAGTGCATCTAGGGATATGTGTGGCTAGCTTGTAGATTACACACCTTCATAATAGCTTATTGTATTTCTCAATGTTCTTAATATGGTCAACCTATGGAATGACCATGGATAATTAGAGTATATATAGGAGGTAGAAGTTAGTCTTTTATCATCATAGCATGAATTATGTTCTTATTGCATTGTTATGGAGGTTTCCCCCTTGAAATGACTCAATCATATTATTCAATTATTCTACTCTTTTATCAATTTTTATTGTGGATTTGTTTATTCTACTCTTAGTTCTAGCATATATAATTATATTTTTGTGAATCATCTAAGTAATTTCCTTACAAGTGGTATCAAATCCTCCATCCGGGTTTAAATCATAGAGTAGGTGGCTACACTAGCATGGTAGTATTTTTCTAAGGCTCATACATGCAGGGGATCCTAGTGTACATGCAAAAATCTAGCCTAGAGTATGGACTTTAGAAGCATGGTGGGATGTTATGTTACTGATGTGTGGATTTCCTAAATGCCTCAAGATTTTGGTATAATGGTTCATTACATTTGGTATTAAAACCTCCACCAAGGTTCATGTCATGGAGTGGGTGGCTACACCAGTATGGTAGTGTTTATTTTGGGCTTATACATGTGGGGGATCCTAGTGCACATGGATAAATCTAGCCTAGAGTCTAGAGTTCATAATCATGGCAAGATGTTATGATCTTAATGTGTAGATTTACCTAATGCCTTAAGGTTTTGATGTAATAGTTCATTATATTTGGTATCAAAGCCTCTAATCAGGTTCAAGTCATGGAGTGGGTGGCTATGCCAGCATGGTAATGTTTGTTTGGGGCTCATACATGCTGGGATCTTGGTGTACATGCACAAATCTAACCCAGAGTTTGGACTTTACACAAATCTAACCCAGAGTTTGGACTTTGGAAGTGTGGTGGGATTTTATGATCTTGATGTGTAGATTTCCCTAATGCCTCAAGGTTTGGGTGTAATAGTTCATTAGCTTACTGAAATGTTATGCTATAACAAGCAATATCTTTTGGTAAAAACTATGTTTGATGTTAGGTTATGATTTTGAAATAGTGTAGAAGGAAAGAAAAGAGAATGTGGTGGTAGATGCCCTTTCTCAGGTATGATGAATCAGTTGAGTCATTGTTACACACCATGACCATATGGTGGGTAGATTGGATAGAGAAATCGAGATCAAAATGGGAGAATGACAAAGCTACCAAGCATTTGATTCATAATCTTCATCAGGGTTCTAATGAATCTTAAAAAATTACATGGAAGGGGAACACATTATGGTATAAAGATAGATTATACCTTTGTAATCATTTTTTCCTTAGACATAAAATTCTTTAGGAACTTCATACCTCTCCACTTGGAGAACACTCAAGATTTTTGATAACATATCATAGAATAAAACAATATTTATTTTGGGAAGGACTCAAAGTGGATGTTAAAAAGTATGTGGTTGAATGCATGGTATGCCAAAAAAATAAAGGTGAAATGATTAAGACCCTAGGTCTGATGTAACATTTATCCATCCCTAATCAATGATGGGAAGAGTTTTACATGGATTTCATTATGAGGTTACCAAGGTTTAAGGGTAAAAAATTTATCATGGTATTTGTGGATTGACTCACCAATTATGCTCATTTTTTATTCTTATCATAATGATTTATTGTTAGTATAGTAGCTTCTAATTTTCTCAATATAGTTCAAAAATTACATGACACTCCAAAGGTCATTACAAGTGGCTAATATCCCATGTTTATTAGTAATTTTTGGACTAAATTATTTACATGTTTTGGTATATAGTTGGCTCATATCTCATCCTATCGTCTTCAATCTAATGGATAAATAGAGGTATTCAAAAAATGTCTTAAAGGGTATCTTCATTGTTTTGTTTTTGATAAATAGGACAAATGGGTTCATTGGCTACCACTTGCTAAATTGTGGTATAATACTTCTTCCAAGATGTATCCCTTTGTGGCAATGTATGTGTATCACCCTTTATCCATCACTTTAATTTTTATAGTGCATCCTAAGGTTTGAGATGTTGAGGAACACATTCACCATCAACAAGAGGTTTTAGTCAGTTTGTGAGAGAATTTAATAATGACACAAAATCAAATGGAGCAACAAGTAGATCAACACTGTAGTGAATGAATTTTGACATATTTGAGTGGGTCTTTATGAATTTTCATCCATATAAAAAAATGTCTCTAAAGAAACATAAAAATAATAAAAAAATATCACCTAAATATTATGGCCCTTACTAGATCTTGTAAAAAATTTGTAGTGTGGCTTACAAGTTGGAATTACCCCTAGCCACTTACATACATCTAGGATTCCATGTATCTTACTTGAAGAAAGTAATTGGACATAGAGTTTCCACTTAGACTAAGCTACCTGCATTAGATGAAGAAGGTAGATTTATTCTAGAGCTTGAGGAGATCCTTCACATGTGCACTAAGAAACTACATATCAAAGCCATTAAGTAGTATTTGATCATATATAAGAAATTGCATTTTGAATATGCAAAATGGGAGGATGAATCATTACTAAAAAAAATCCTATTTTGATTAAATGTTGAGGACAATAATATTTTAAAGGGGAGAGGCATGTTATGCCCTTAACCTATAGTGCATCTAGGGATATGTTGGGTGACTTGTGGCTTACACACCTTCATATTAGCTTATTGCATTTCTCAATGTTCTTAGTATGGTCATCCTATGGAATAACCATGGATAATTATAGTCTATATAAAAGGTAGTGGTTAGTCTTTTATTATCATATCATGAATTCTATTTTTATTGCATTGTTATGGAGGTTTCCCCCTCGAAGTGCCTCAGTCATATTATTCAAGTTATTATAATCTTTTGATAATTATTATTGTGGATATTATTATTATAATATTAATTATATCATATATAATTCTATTATTTTGAATCATCTAAGTAATTTCCTTACATTTTTACCTAACAAGATCTCCCTCATAGAATTTTCTCGAATCTCTTCCAACTGTGATCTATGAATACCATAATATTTTAAACTTATATGTAAGAATATATCAAATGTATATTATTACATGAAAGGAGCCAAATAAATAGCTCACAAGAAGGAAACAAAATAGGAGATCCAATACAACCATAAAATAAATTAGGCTTAATAAGCTAGTAACAAATTAACAACCTAACAAGATCAATGAGTTAACCAAGCTTTTAACAAATAGGATAATTAAAATAATAAGTTTTAATTAATTTTAATTTTTTATAATCCTTGTTTATATAATTTTTTTCATGTGGATTTACATATATATGTCCTTAGTTAAGAATATGGAGCTTAATGGTGCATTTGTTTTAGTCTCTTGTCCTCTTCATTGCTTTACTTGGTTACACAATCCCCTAATTTATTATTTCAAGTATGAAAGAATAAATAGTAGATTTGTAACTAAAGTGACATGCCTAATGAATTTAATAGGTTTTCTTCCCTATGATAAATCTCTAACCAGGTCTCTCAAACCTCTATAGTATCATCCATGGTAAAAAATTGTGAGAATGTAGTTGGACATGCATGCCTATGTTTGTGCCCTCTTTATATTATTTATAATGTAGGAAATGTTTGGATAGTCATCAAGGATTGCTTAATCTTGCTTCAACCCAATCCAATAACCCATTTTGTAGGTTTGTTTGATCAAAATTACAAATATATAGTTTGAAAAAAGATAAGAAAGGCTAAATTATCTATACAAGATCAAAAGTGATCAAAAATATAAAAGACATCTACAAACATAGGTGTACATGCTTGACAAATAAATATTGCCTCAGTCATCTCAGATGAGTCCATCTAAAAGTAGATAAATTCATAATTTCATGGGTGTCTAATAAATTTTTAAGGTGTAACACATAGTTTTCACAATATGTTCTTGATCTGAGTCAATATAGAGCTATTTTAGATTTCATCTAACGACTATAATCAAATACATAAACTAAAACTAAGTTATTTTTAACCAAGTAATTATTATCCTTTGGTTTATGTATTATTTATATATTTGGCATGTGCATTAAATAATAGGTATCAATTATTTTTGAGTGATGTTTGATGTAAATTATGTAATCTTAATGTTGGAAGTTTCATTTTTGTTTAGATACACTAAATCCAAAATAAGGTAAAATAATGTATGGTTATAGCCATAGTGTATAGTATTAGTCATTGAGTATGGTCGTAAGTAGGCTAATGTTATTTTCCATAAATAAATTTCATGATTATATTTCCATGTTTATTTAATCCAAACAATGCACTCACTTTATTTGGATCTGTTGTATATTGTCTGAACAACCTTTAAAAACACAAAGTATGAAAGGCAATATAAACTAATCATAGAGTCTAGCTCATACGACTTTAAAAATAAATGAAACCATATGTTTATATTATAGTGCAAGCATCCTAACTACCATTATGAACTATTTATGAAAAAATCATGAAGATATTATAATAAGCATCCATGTTCTTATGTATGAAATATGAAAAATTATGTACCTAAAAATATACAAATATTTTTTCAAGCAAATCAATTTCCATACAAATCAATAATTAATGAACTGATAAAATAATAAGATGAAATAAAGATAAGAAAGAACACACTTGGTTTATGTGAACTACTATGTCATCTTTGTGAAATATAAATCTATGAATTTTTATCATCAGTAAGTTTACATCTCATTTATGAGATCAATTGAATTATTTCTTACAATTCTTTTTTGACCACATCCCAATGTATGATAAAGTATAAGTGTGCCTTATATATATCTAGAATTGTTGTGTATCATCGTGTAACTAAAGTATAGAATAATTAGATCACATTTACCCCTTTTTTGGTTTGGGATGAACCTATGCATCACATATCTAAGAATATATGGATTACACATTGTATAAATGAGAACAATAAATTTTTTGATGTATAATCATAATAAGATGTCATTGTTAAAGTGTGTGTGTATAATTTTTTTTCTATAATAATAAAAAACTACATGACCATTAAATCACATCCATGTAATAATGGACTTTAGCCTATATATATGTAGGTATAGATATTATAAGTAACATATCATCATGAAAGTGTATATATAATATGCAATTTGACTCATATAATCCTAAATGAAAGTAATATATGAAAATGTGGTAATGGTTTGCCTCTATATAGGATAGGTATAATCAATATAGGCACAATAAATTGAAGGTTACCCCTATATGGATAAGATATAAGCATTAAATGAAAAAAATAGTGCAAGAGATATAATAAATGAGAGCATAAACACTAGTATACCCAAATTTGAAAAAGATATAGGTGTTAAAGTGATTTAACCTTTTAGGGTTATGGATTTTAAGCCCTAGGTTGATAAAATATTTTAGTATAGTAAGTTAGGGTAGAAATATGTAATAAATACAACCAATGATTTTTAACAAAATTGACCTAGTTTTACCTTTCAAAAAATAGAAATAACTAATGTAAACAATGATTTGACTGGAAAATGACTAAGATAGAAGATATGGAGGTTGAAAACTAGGATAAAAACTAATTTAAGTGGCATAGACATGATCCAGGTGTTATAACCCTTCCTAGATAGTAGTTCCATAATTGGATAGTAGTTCTAATGGAATAAGTGTCCATATTTTGGAACTAGTGTCATATACGCATAACTATTCCAATATTCTAAGTGCACCTATGTCTAAGTATGCAAATCCCATTCTGATGCACATGAGTTTTGATTCCTTATAGGTGACCTATTTTAACTAATTATATATGCAAAACCTAAACCTCCATGTTGTTATAGTATCTATTTGGCACAAGTACAAAGTGTGTTTTTATTGGGGTAGGATAAACATCTTAAACACCCCAATGTGATGAGAGTTTCTTACATACCAATACTTCAAGGAGGGATCAAGCTTGGGTAGTTATCCCCACCTAAATGCTAGTGTAAGTACAAGTGAATCTAGTACGAAGGGTGGTTTAATGTTTTTAAGTGTGATTGAGACTATAAATCTAAGTAATCTAAATTTAGGAATGTTTTAGATGGTTGTATGTATAATTAGGGTAGAATAGGGATTGATAACCTTGATTGTGCACAACTTATTCTGAGGTTACTAATATAATTTGCATATAATTTCCATTTAGTGGTTAAAGGGATAAAAGTCATATATATAAGTATATTGGTAATAAAAAGGTAGGAAAAGGACAATAGTTCCCAAATTGGGACACTAACACCATTGGTGTTACTATCCAAATTATGGTGCTAGTGTCTAAGGGGCATAACCTAAACCATTAAGGGATAAGATGTTGAAGTAGAGGTTTAGGACTACTTTATGGATGTTGAGGGACATGTGCAGCCCACACAAAGGCTATATAAGTGTTTAAATAGGACCTAAGATAGGTTTAAGACTAAGATAAAGATGGGTGGTCTCAAGTAACACTCTTAGAACTCAAGTGTCATTTTTATATTATTACATCCCCCCCAAAATTTATTCTATAAATGTACCAAAGTGTAATGACTAGAATAAAATAGAAATAAGTGTGCTTGGACTTACCTAAGAGGTGAAGCCTATGAATTTGAATCTAAGTATGTGAATCATGCTTCATTTTTGCATCCTATAAATGAAACATGCATAGGTCATTCCTTACTTAAGATATATAAAAATCAAAAGACAAAACTAAGTGAAGATAAAAGAGAGAGTAAAGGAATGAATACACCTCACTGGCTACATGAACCAATGCATAAACCTAGTGACAACCTATGTGTGTGTAGATAGTGATTAATCGGTGAATAACTTGGCCTAAGTTGATGGCTTAATCAATCCCCATGTGTGAGTGGCTCAAGAAATCAATCCAATTTTGACTCCATCATTTCCCACCCCTATTTAGTATATAATGACATGTGAATGTCTTGGATTGGACTGATGGTGTGTCCAACCCTCTCATGGAAGTATCTCAATAACTCAAGTAGAATATGAATCCATCATTCCTACCCATGTGTAGTAGATTCATCTAAAATTGAAATTTCATGATGTAATTTAAGATGTCTAACTATAATTAGAATTATATATGTCATATCTATGACCACTCAGGAACTCTATAATGTAAAATGGCTTTAGGCTAATTGGGAATATTAAGCAGCTCTGAGCCACTTGGGAATGCCAACCACTACAGATGAAGTAAGGCATCAATATGGTATATAATTTGGAATATGGTGTCTAGTGTATAAAATGTAGAGAATTACATGGATTATTCCTTCTATCTAATCAATTAGTGCATAAGTGATTAGACAAAAATAATGTGCCATGCATATGCCCCTAATTATGATATCTAAGTATATAGATTATAGATTGAGTTGTAGTAATCTATATTTGAGCATCTAAAATGAAATAGAAATTATCATGACATACATGATACCCCTAATATGATTAAATTGGTATAAATCTAAGCTAAATTGAGCCAATATTGGTAATCTATAATTGAACCTATACAAACTTGGACTGCACATACTATACTTTTCTAGACAATCAAGAGTTTCCTAAAACTGAGGCTACTGGATAGTAACACCATATCTTGGATAGTAGTGCTAATAGTGCTAGTGTCAAAATTTAGGTGATAATTTCCAACTATTATAATTTCTCTGTGGCTTAAATTGGTCTCTATGTCACTATTTCCCACTATGTTTTCCTAAAACTAATTTCTTTATTTTGTGCCTAGGTGCTGAAAACTATACTCTGAGTGCATTCAATAACCTGATCTTAGTGACAAAACTTTGTGAATACCCCCTCTTTTGAGGGTATTTTTTAAACCTGTGCAATAAATTTCCTCAAAATAAAAATTGCTAAAAAATGTGTTATCTAGAGCATATATGATATATGCATAATAAACCAATTTAATTTGTATACATAACATCAAAATGTAAGATATTTTGAGCATAAGTTTGTAGTTTATGATGTATGCTAAATTTAACATTTATAAGTATTTCAAGATAGATATAACAATGTATATTAATATTAAATATAAGTAATAACTTTGTATCTACCTAGGGGGATGGGGCATGATGTCTATCACGACACCCAAGTAGGAAGGGGAGATGCATGAGATCCATCATGGCATCTAAAATTGGAGTGTGTAAAAAGAAAAAGAAAATTGCCATGTCCATGATATATACAATAAAGCATACATAAAATACACATAAAGCATGCAAATTAGGCCAAGTGGCCACAATACAAGGGACATGGGAACATGTCACTAAATATGAGAAATAAAGACATATAAGGACATGTTCAAATGTACACATATGTAAACAAAAAGAGATTTGACTTAGATCCACATAGAAGGACATGTTTAAATATCCATAAACATAATTGGGAAGGTACACATAATGACATGGGCACATGCCCAAATCATACATAAAATGAGAATAAGTTGGTGTAGGGCCATAGAGTAATGGCATATTTAAATGCCCTCAAATAAAAGAAGCATAGAGACAGAATCAAGTCTAAAATAGGAAATATATAAATGAAAGTATGCATGCACATGTGGTAAAAATATATTTAAGAGTTAAGATGTACATAATCTAAGTCTAGATTAGTAGCAATCAGAAAAAAATCTAAGTAGGTGTAGGATGATCACTATCAAGATATAACAATGCTAAATCTATGATGTAGAGTTTAGAAATATGTAACATGGTAATCAAAACTATGTATATGATGCCCCCAAATGGGTTAATCTATCTATGTTGAATCAATGTATCTATGTATATGCCCCCAATGGGTAGATAGTATAAAATATGGATTTGTGTAGTGGACTTGGGTCCTGTAATTATCTACAAACACTTGACAAGAACAAGTGAAGCATGTATGTATGATAAAAACTAACTATACTAAGATAGCTAACATATTAATGTCTATAAAATATAATAAGTGTAAACATGACAATGCCTATGATATATAATTTTGTATTTTTTGAGTAAATTTTGAATGTTTTTATGTTTTGGCATATTATATTATTTATATATTTTTTGGATATAAACTATGTATAAGTAACATGAAAAAGAAACTATATATAAGGATCAAGAAATAAGGAAACTATGCACAAGAAGGAAGGAACATACTAACCAATGAGTCTCATGGGAGACTCACTATCAATGTGGCCTATGTCAAATAAAGGAATAGTAATCATGTGTGATGTGTGAAAAGGTAAATGAGGTGACAAAACATGTATTAAATGGTCTATAACTGAAACTACCTATAAAATGGTGCTAAGAATCTATAAAGCTGACTAGAGTATCTTATGAACTATAGGGGTCTTAGGGACATGTTAAAACTCCAATAGAAGAACATGGTTTAGTTCTCTCCATGCTTAGGGTAACATGAGACTGATCCAAAGGTTGTGGGTGACCTATAAGAGGACCAAACCTCTAGTTTATGGGAATATCTCCCTTGGTACAATAACTTAAGCTCAATTTCTCAAACATGTTGATGTTAGGATGAAATTAGGTAGAGAATATGCATAAAAGGAAACCTAATTCAAATATGGTGATGCAATAATATCATTATCCACTCTATTTTCCTTAAGCAACACTAATGGACTAGACAAATAAATAAGCTACTATCTTCAACAACTCATATGAAACAATGTTTCACATAGAGGTTGTATTAGGTGGATATAACATGAGGGCCATGAAAGGGAGGTTTGATCTTAGACACTAGTCAGAATCTACTTCAATCTCAATCACCAATACCTTTTTCACACTATGTGACCTACACAGAACACCTACTAGTGTCTATGTGATACAAGGACTTGCAATGGGAGATAAATCTAACATATATGCATATCAACAAGAAAATAACACATTAGATACCAATATGAAGGAGATGAAATAGTTCATTTATCAGTCCAAGAGGTTTATAAAATGAAAATCTAGGTAGATTTTCCTTATACCCAGGTGAGGGATAGATACAATGGCGTTAAGGCCTAAATATATAGAGGAATGAGAAGGGAAAGAGAAGTAAAATGGCATGAAGGTGACATGCATAGTTCATGAATAACCATAGTACCCTCCATCATTAGTTACAAGTAGTTATAATAGTCCCTCATACTCCGTCCATATGTTGGTGGTCTTGAATGGGTAACTTTGGGCATTGAAGTGGAGTAAGGAAGGCTAGTGTAGACATAGTTAACCCATTTAAGGAATAGTCATGCCAAATATGTTCAAACACCTCTTACTTGGCATTTACAAACATTCAAGTGACTCAATTAAGTTCTTCATGAAGCATTTAGTAACCCATCTTCCCTATCATATTGACTAGGTTCAAGAAACTACCCAAATCCTCCATAGTAACTAAGGATATTGAGCCTAATCACCTTCATGTATTAGTTACCATGGTTTAATTACCTTTCATTAACCCTCCTAACATCCCCTTTATGCCATTAGTCCTCCTCTTATTTGACTAGGTAGGTCACTTAGGCAATTAGGTCTAGTGGCTTAGTATCACATGTTTAGATGGACATAAGAATTGAGTAGGGCCTTAAGAACTAATAATTTATCATGTTTCAAGTCTTTAAAACCATACCACACCATGAATTAGGCCTTTCTCAATAGTAGACACTTGCAACCCTGCCCAACTAGGTGATTAAGTTACCTTATACCAACCTTTTTGGATTTCTTATTTGGTACATATCTATATGAACACTTTCAGGTAGAATTATAAGAATTTCATGATTTGGGAAGGTGAAACAAGTCTCATAGTACCTATTTAAATGATTGACAACCTTTGACCAAGTCTTTTATCTTATTTTCTACTCAAATCCTTTAAAAACATGGTTTTTAACAAGTCTGTACAATAGTCTATATAGACCAATACCATAGCTGAGGTATCCTCTAAGTGGACTATGTGATACAAGTGCTTTTTAGGCCAAATTAGGGTGTTTGAGTGAAATTATCTCCACTTTTCCTTCATTAGGTATGTTTTAGGGCTTAAAGAGGGTTTTGGAGGTCCACCATCTTAATGATGGTTCATAGCGTATAGACCTCCAAACCAGAAATTATTTCCATGAAAATTTATCCCATAGACCCCCTTAAATATCTTAAAATTATTTGGTTCCCATGCATCTTTTATGGAGAGATATGAGCAAAATATGGTGCGTTTTGAGCTCCTTGCCAAGTAGTTTATACAAATTACAATTTTAACATTTGTTCATAGAGTTGGGCCTCTAAATCCCACTGTCTCCTCTATGGATCTTGAGTCTATAGGGGTTCCTAATTTCCATTAGGATCATTGGCCTTGAGTCCTTTTTACATGAAATACATGAATGTTTGAATGGATAGTTTAAGGTGACTACTTAGGACTATAGAGCTTGAGAGGGATCTTAAGACTAATTTTGACCTTTTATTACTTTATTCTACCTAAAACACTCTTAATAGGACCTATATTATCTTCCCATACCTCCTCATGGACATCAATCTGATATGGAGATCCAGATATCCCCCAAGGTGGTGGTGGAGTTTGAGGCCTTAAGAATGGCTTTAGGCCTAATGGCCTAAATTGAGTCTCATGAAGCTAAGTCTCTTGTAGGTGATTTGATGGTCTCAAAATCATCATGTGACACCTTTCCAACCTATTCCCAACATTTTCATTTATTTCTATCTACCTAAGCTCCATCTTAGTCTCCTTCTCTCTTAGGTCTTCCTTAAGTCTATTATTGTCATGCACAGAATGTTTAACAATAGTATTAGAGACTTGAATATCCCTTTCTCTCCCTATTTTAGTGTTGATGGAGCTAAAACTTTAGATGATATTCTCTCCTTCCTTGGTAACCCTTTTGGAATAGTCCTCTCTTCAATCTTATTCCCTACATACTCCTCATATAATTAGGCCTAGGGTTTGTGAGAAACCAAGATTGTGTATCCCAAAGGCTTGGTTCTAGTGCCTTAATTATTCATCTGGGTATTGACACACAAAAAATTTATGGCTAAGAGATCCCTAGTAACCTAATCTGGAGTATGATGACCTCATTGCATCAAGTCAAGAGGGAGTTGGCATCTAGCATGAAGGGTACTCAATCAAAACCAACTAGTGACATGTTATATGTAGGTGGTCTAATTTCAGCCATAGATGATAAGATAATAATTCATTAAGGACAAAAAATCCATTTCTACCAGCCTCATGTGCCCTCTTCCATCCCACATTATTCCTCTACTAGGCAACCCATCCTCCCTCAAGAGTCCAAAGCAAGTGGTTGTCAAAATATTCTAGGTCTTTGACAAGTACCTCAAGCCTTCCTTACCTAAAATTCCATCCAATAAAATATGATTAGGGGGAAAAATTGTGTGTTGAGAGGGTCGAGTTCCATGCTTCAGATAAATTTTTTTAGGGCCACTCTATTGATGATGAAAATTTTACTGTCAATGAATCAACCCTTTCACCTATCATGAAGGTTAAGTTGGAATAATATCGATCTAATAGTAAGGTTCTAAATGTTCAATTAAAATATAAAATACATTATGGGTTTTTAAAATGTTTTGATAAATAATAAATAAGTTATCAGCTATAACATATTCTATTATAATTTCAAAAATCTACTTCATCAAATAATGAATCAATTTAGATATGAATTTATAATCTATCCTATCTAATAGATGAGGTATATGGACAAGATAATCTCTTTAAACAAACAAATTTTATTCAATAATATTGTATACATCAAATTAATATCTTCCTTTTCTATTGTAATATCTTTCAAGTAATCTCAAGATAATAAACCATAAGTATAGGTAAATCAGATTTGAGATAAATCAAGATAAATAGATCTTCAATCAAGTAATCAATCAATGAAACTTAACACACAAGAGACATCATAAATAGTAATAAAAAAGATAAATAAACAAACATAAAACAAGTATAAAAGTGAAAGATAACAAACTGCCAAAAGAAACATAGTAAAAACCTAAATAAACTAAATAAGACTAAAACTAATCTAAAAATAAATATAGTAAACTATTTGAAATCTAAGTCTAATAAAAAATTTAAACTAAGACTAAATTTACAAATAACTAATATGAAATGTAATAAAGTCTAAAAAAATAAAATAATCTAAATCTAAACCAAGAAACAACTAATCAAATAAAATAATCTAGCTCTAAGAAAGTAACTTAAAGAAAACAAGAATAAACAATGAACTAAATAGAACTAAAAGACAAATTAAGGAAACTAAAAGAAAAATTAGACTAACTAAAGATTAATCTAAAATAGATTAAATTATGTTAAAATCAAAGTCAATATAAAGTAAAATATAAGAAAATGTGAGTCTTAGAAGAAAGAGTCATCTTAGCAAAATAGATAGATTTTATTTGAGAAACCAACATCTTTATTTACAAATATCTTGAGAGAAAACTTTTACAATCAAAATAGATCAATGAAATGTTGTAAATAGAAAATTTTTCATCATTATTTAAATTTAATACTTAGATTTTTTACATAAGACTTTTAAATAGCAATCATAAAAAAATGTTAAACTTGACAAGCTTCAGATAATCTATTATAAATGATAATAAAAACTGGATATACCTGCATTGCCTAAGCAATTACTCAACCCTCAAAGAAATTACTATCAAGTATATCTACAATAGTCATGCTATCTCAAAGAATTTGCATAGAAGAGATAAAGATAAATGATTGACTTCACAATGTATAAGTCCTCAATACCTATGTTGTTCCTCTTCTTCAAATGAATCATTGATCTTCTTTTATGCTTCAAACTTAGTTGAAAAAGAAGTTATAACTAATGTTAGTTAGTTATTAGTTTAATTTAATTAATTTTGTAAAAGTCAATTAATATAATCATTTATTAGTTGTAATTTATTTAAGATTAAAAAATCTTAATAGATCAAGTATTTGAATATAGATCAGGTACTTTCTAATAGGTGGGGACCCTGATCAATTAATAATAAATAGAATAACATATATCAATAAATAAATATATAAGTCAAAGTTTAATAAAATTATTACTTATATTAATACCATAATACATTTTTCAAAATTAACTTAGGCATATATATATATATATATATATATATAAGTCTACTATACTTTTCAAAGCATCGATATCAAAATCTTAAAGTCAAAGTATCAAGTCTAAAAGTATATAATTTTATTAACTAAAGTTTAATTTGAAAATAAAATTTCATCATGTTGATAATATTAGTGCAAGTTTTTATTTTTTCCTATTATTTAATTAGGGAAATTATATATTTGTGCATACATGGAATTTTCTTACATTCGTGCGATAGGCTAGCTTATGTGGAGATGTATGTTATAGATGTGTCATAGATGTCATAAGAATGTCATAAGTAACTCCTTTAACCGGTTATTCTGGGTATGGGAGTTACTTCTATATTCTTAGCACCTTGTCACCACCTTTCATGGAGGAGTTACAGTCTATTTTTGGGGTGCCTTGACCACCTTTTGTGGAGGAGTTACTTACGTGCTCTCCTATATATATTATTCACTTTGGTCATCTCATGTTAATCAAATATTGGGTTTTCTCCTATTTATCTTGTGCAATTTATCTTCTTGTATAATTTTAAATTGCTTTAGCATTTATGTGATGTGTACTAGCTTCATCTCATGTGATCACGTCTCCATTGCATTCACATTATCCGAATTTTGGCAACAACTCTGATATGGTATCAGAGCAACCCTGATAATCATGTGTTTGGTTATGCTATTAGTTTATTCTGAAATTCTTACTTTGCTTTCTTAGTAGTTTTTTTAACTTAGTTGCATTTGAGAGTTTTTGTAGAGTTTCTTGAAAACTCATGCAAATCCATACGAAAATATGTTAAAAAAATTACTTATATTGAGTTTCATTTAGATTTACCCTTTAGATATCTGAGTTAAAATTTGCCAAGACATCTTGTATAGATCTGTTGTGGCTTCAGCAAAGGCAATGGAATTTTTTTTGTCATTCTGCAGGAAAAGAGAGATCTCTGCACATCTGATTTCTATTCTTGGATGCCACTTTCAGCTTGGCACAACTCTCCAAGAAGCGCATCTGCATGTGGAGGTCCATGTGGGGCATCTGGTAGGGTGAGATATGCGTGGAGTAGGACTCCAACAAGGCGAAATGGAGCTGTACGGTGTCTAGAGCGCAGGTGCATAGTGAGGTAGTGATTAACACTACCTGTTGTGCGTTGAAATTGAAACTTTGTCTCTTCCCTACTATGAGTTGAAATAGAAACTTGTCTCTTCTCTTCTGTGATTGCCACTTGCTGCTGTGCATTGAGATTTGTGAGGTCTACAAATTCAATATCTTTTTTTTGCCCAACAAAATTAGAACTGTTTTTTTTGTAAAATGGCGCTCATTTTCCTTGTTTGGCATCCCATATGGGACCTTATATACTTGGCCATCCATTTCATTCTATCTTTTACTTTAATTTTTTAGTTAAAATTGACTTGTCAAAAAAAAATCAGTCAATTTCACTGAATATTAAGTATTTTAGACAATTTGATAATTGGGGGTTTAGATTTAAACTTGTATCTTTGCCTATCGAAGATGAAGGGTGAGGCTCAGGTTGGCAGGAGGCCAATTCTCTCTCAAAAAAACCTATTTTAGATTCCTTTTTCTGTGTCGAGTCTAACGAGTGGTTGGAAGGCCACTTTCTCTCTCAAAATAGTCATTTTTTTAATGTTTTAGTGCTATTTTTTGCAAAAACACTAGTTTACGAGAAATTGAATCTTTAATATCTTGCAAATGGTAGCTCAGATTTGGGTGCCATTTTTAAAAAAAGTATTATTAATTCAATTCTCCATAGTTTAGGATTTTTATTTGTTAATAATACATTAGTTTATAAAGTGCCTAAAATTTGGGTCTCCCAGGACACATTTTTGGCTAAGTCTGACGTCTTGTTTGCTTAAAGTCTTGCACTAATTTCTCTAAGATGCATTCTTAGCTATGTCCAACATATTTTGAATGTGGACTTTCATATTTGGGGGGGCTCAACATTTTTTTTTGGAGGGGTGTGATTGCTTTTCAGCACTTGCAATCTTTGCTTTCATTCTCATTTTTACATAATTTCACAACTTGCAATCAACACAACTTCACCTAAATTCAGCTTAAAATGGATTCTTTTCAACTTAAACCCCTAACACCCTTCAACTATCATTATTAAAAGTAGAGGGTTGTATAAGATCACCATGGGTACTGAAGTAGAACCTAGTACTGATGCTAAAAAGGTCAAGTGGTACAACCGTAGTAAGCTTGTCCATGTCTGTAAAATTTCTCTTCTATTTAGAAACCTCCAAGACTCCCAAAGACATATGGGACACCCTAAAAATCTTATTTGGGAAGCTTGATGAGATGAGAGGCCATGAGCTTGAAAATGAACTCATAAGTCTAAGTCCTGGCAACTTTAACACCCTAAAGGACTTCTTCACTAAGTTTAAGGCCCTTAGATTGCAATTGAAAGAATGCGCGATAGAGAAGAAAGATGATTAACTCATCTTTTATATTCTCATAAAGTTAGGTCCAAGCTATTCAGTCTTTGTCTCCACTTTCTATGCCACAAAAAGTGCCCTTGGCACTACATAGAAAATTCCTTCTTTGGATTCATTCATTGTTGACTTGACTAGGGAGCAAGATAGGCTAATTCAAATGGGAATAATGAAGTCTACTCAACCCCAAGCTTTGATAGCTGAAAATGGTAAGGACAAGACTTCAACAAAGGAAAAGAAGAAAAAGAACAAGGACCAAGAGAAGAAGAAAGAAAACAACAATCCTTTCAAAAACAACACCGAGTCTTCCTCCTCCAATGCTAAACCTAAGAAGGAGAAGGTTAAGTGTGCCTATTGTAAAAAGATAGGACATGATGAACACAAATGCATGAAGAAACAAATAGATCACCTAACTCATCTTCTAGAGAAGCACAACATAGGTGTTCCTGAGTCCATCAAGCAGAATTCATCTACCCAAGATTCTACTAAGGCAAAATGCAAGGGTAAGAAGAAATAAAAGGGCAAGGCCCTTGTAGCTACAACAGCTTCTACATCTTCATGGATCATTGACTCAGGTGCTTCTCACCACATGGGCTCTTCCTTAGTTGAGTTTTCATCTCTAGAGCCTTGTAGCATGACTTCAATTAGTTTGGGTGATGACACATCAATTTCTATTGCAGGGAGAGGGTCAGTTGAAATGGAAAGAGGAACATTCAATAATGTTCTAAGTGTTCCTTATCTTTCAACCAATCTCCTATCAGTGTACCAAATCACTCACATTGGTCAAGGCATGAGAGTTGAGTTTTCACTAGATTTTGTGGCTATCAAGGATTTGCATAGTGATACTATAGTGGCAGTGGGTAGGGCAGATCACCAAGCAAGGTTATACACCTTCTCACATTTTGCACCTAGTTCTTCTCCAACAACATTGCTAACTCATTCAGATGGAGTTAGCAAATTATAGCATGAGTAGTTTGGCCACCTTAACTACCACTACCTTGAGCAACTTTGCAAACATGACATGGTCATTGGCTTGCCTCATGTCTAATTCTCAAAAGGACTTTGCAAGGGGTGCTCCCTTGGGAAGCATCTTGAAGCAAAATTTGACAAAGGCAAAGCTTGGAGGGCTTCAAAACCTTTGGAGTTAGTCCACAGTGATGTATCGAGACCCTTTCCCAAACCATATTTCACAAGGGCCAAGTACATCCTCACTTTCATTGATGATTTCTCTACGTACACTTGGATATATTTTCTCAAACAAAAGTTTGAAGTGTTTGAAAATTTTCTAGACTTCAAGGCTCTTGTTGAGAAATAGAGTGATAAATCTATCAAGGTTCTTCAAACTGATAATGGAGAGGAGTATGTAAACAATAGGTTTGAGTAGTTTTGCACCATATAGGGGATTGATTTACAGCACATAGTCACTTATAGTCCTTCACAGAATGGGGTTGCAAAATTCAAAAATAGGTTCTTGAAAGAAATAGGTAGTTGTATGATTCACTCCAAATCCCTAGCACCACAGTATTGGGTTGAAGCCATCAATTGAGCTTTCTACATTCAAAATAAGGTTCCTCACAAAGATTTTAAAGGGATAACACCCTTTGAAGCTTGGCATAAAAGGAAACTTGATGTTGAGCACCTTACGGTTTTCAAATCCCCAGCCCTGACCTACATACCGAAAAAGAAACACAAAGCTATGGAACATCAGTCCAAGCCTTGCATCTTTTTAGGATATCCAAATGGTATTAAGGGGTATCACCTTCTAGACTCGACCACTCATGAGTTGTTCATTGAGAGAAGTGTCTACTTTCAGGAGAGTACTAGAGACTCAACACTTGGCACTTCTTCTCCCTTATCAGATCTGCTTCTTCATGATGATTCCTCATCAGATTCAGATCAGCCATAGTAGGTTCTTGAGCCAGAGACATCTTCTTCTTCAAGTTCAGATAGTGAGGATAGTGATGCAGAGTCATCCACCTCTATTTAGTCAGAAGATGAGGAGTTAGCACCTAACTCACCCACTTCCAAGCCACTTTGGGCCAGACAAACACTTGAGAGTGATGGAACTTGGATAGGAGATCCCACAGATGACAGATGTACTAGGGGAGATTTTCAAAGAGATCCACATGGCTTCTTTGCTTCAATTTTAGATCCATAGACTTTTTGAGAGGCATCAGGGGTACCTGAGTGGGATTATGCTATGGAGGAAGAGTATTCTTCCTTAATCAAAAATCACACTTGGGATTTGACTTCACTTCCTAAGGGAAGAAATATGGTTCGATATAGGTGGATATATCAGACCAAGTTTGTAGCAGATGGGTCAGTTGATAAGTATAATGCGCAATAGGTTGCCAAGGGTTTTTCATAGGTGGCATACATTGACTACTCAGAGACCTTTGCACCCATTGCAAAGATGACTTTTATCTGACTCACCTTTGCTATTGTCACAGCACATGGTTGGGATGTGCACCAAATGGATGTGAAGAGTGTCTTTCTTTATGGAGACCTAGAGGAGGAGATCTACATGGAGTAGCTGCCAAAATTTGTTCAAGATTCTTCCTTAGTATGCAGACTTAGGAAATCTATCTATATCCTCAAATAGGCCCCTCAAGCATGGTACACCAAGATGTATTCCTTCCTTCACATAGTGGGTTTCACTAGGTGCCATTCTGACCCCAATGTCTACTTCTTGTGACAAGATGATACGCTTTTAATTTTGGTTCTATATGTTGATGACCTTTTGATCACTGAGAGTTCTTCATCAGCTATTATAGTGGTGAAAGCATCTCTCCAAGATATATTTGACATGACATACTTGGGTTTATTGCACTACTTCATTGGCATCGAGATCTCACAGTCAAATTTAGGGATTTCTCTTGCATAACCTAAGTATGCTCTTGACTTATTGGCTTAGTTTGACATGGCTAATTGCAAGCCATCTCTGACTCTTTTTCTATCAAGAGTCAAGCTTGAGGTTGACTGTTCTTCACCATTAGTTAATGCCACTCGGTATCAACAACTTGTTGGCAGTCTCATCTACTTGACTCACACCAGGCCCAACATATCATATACAATGGGACTTGTCTCCAGGTTTATGTAGAAACCTCATGAGCTGCATTAGAAAGTAGCTAAGAGGATCTTGCATTACATACAGGGTTCACATAGATATAAGATTCATTATAGATTTGGCATAGAGGTTGACTTGGTTGGATATATAGATTCAGACTGGGCTGGCGATTTACAGACTCACAAGTCCACTTTTGGTTGCAGTTTCTCTCTAGGTTTTGGTCTGATCAATTGGTCTAGCAAGAAGTAGAATGTTATTGCTATATCATCCATAGAGGTAGAGTATAGGGGAGCTATTAATGCAGCTACTGAGGCTATTTGGTTTCAGGGGATTCTTTCTAAGTTTGGCATTCCTATCAGGCAACCCACCATCATTTATTGTGACAACCAAAGTACCATTCAGATTTATAGGAATCTGGTTCATCACCAATGGACCAAACATAGAGATTCACATGTATTTCATTCAGGTGCTTATTCATAGTCAGGTCATTGACTTGATATTTTGCCAGTCTTCAAAGCAGGTTGTAGACATTTTCACCAAACTTTTCACTGAGAGCAAGTTAATTCATCTACGAGCTCTTCTTGGGGTGTGGTCTACATCTGTAGCAGCATCATCTTTAGGGGGGCCTTCTACCCTCTTCATTTCCTTTATGTCTCTCTTTTGGAGGGGAGTTTTTTCCTACGGTTTTTCTCCTTTTCTCTATCTTATGAGAGATTTTATTTGTACATGGGTACCTCATCAGGGCTAGTTTCTGGGACCCATTTTATATTTCCACACTGCCCACCTAAGCTGTACTTATGGGGGGGTATTAGCGTAGGTTTTTTTTTCCCAATTATTTAATTAGGGAAATTATATATTTGTGCATAAATGGAGTTTTCCTACATTCGTGGGATATGCTAGCTTATGTGGAGATGTGTCTTATATATGTGTCATAGGTGTCATAAGAATGTCATAAGTAACTTCTTTAACTGGCTATTCTAGGTATGGGAGTTACTTCTCTATTCTTATCACCTTGTCACCACCATTCATAGAGGAGTTACAGTCTATTCTTGGGGTGCCTTGACCACTTTTTGTGAAGGAGTTACTTATGTGTTCTCCTATATGTATTCTTCACTTTGGTCATCTCATGTTAATTAGATATTGGGTTTTCTCCTATTTGTCTTGTGAAATTTATCTTCTTGTATAATTTCAAATTGCTTTAGCATCTATGTGATGTGCACTAGCTTCATCTCGTGTGATCACATCTCCATTACATTCACATTATCCAAATTCTGGCAACAACTCTGATAGATATCTAATAATCATCAGAATCAAAAAGAACTTCATATCATTGGCTTCCCTTGCTAATTGACACATTCATTATACTCCATCTCAACTACTGGGAGGTGAACCAAATTCATTCCTAAGTCAGTTGATGGATCATCTATCTCTAGCTTAATTTGTTTGAGAAATTTGACTTGTATTGGAGTATCCATGTCATTTTGACTATCTAACCACTTATTTGAAGTAGTTAGATGGATTTCTAAACTACATTTTCTATTAGCTAAAATAGGTTCTTTTAATCTTAATTTTATGCACCCTAAGATTGGATCCTTTTGAGAAGATGAAGGCTCATTAGAAATTGAAGGTAGGGAAAGATTAACAAATTTTTTGGTATAGGTTATTTCAATGTCAAGATGAGTGGCTTCATGAAAAGGGGGTGGCTCATCAATAGGTTGGATTCTTTTTAGGATGGATAACTAGATTGGAAAATGATGTGGATTACTTTGCAAATAATGAGAATAATTGTTGTGAGAAGGAGTTCTAGGCACCAAATCTACAACCATGAAATCCCCTATTACCCCTATTATTTGTAGGGTTAAAACATAGATTATTCAAAACATTTCCAAACTTAGGATCATTAGCATCAAAGTGAATAGGCATCCTAACACCTTTATTAAATCTAGGGCCAAATCTCCTAACCCTAAAACCATCCATAGTAAAATTTCTATTCAGGTTCTACTAATTTACATTATCAAAATTCTAACCCCAACCTCTATTATCATTACTTATACTTGATCTAATTTGATCCCATCTAGACATCCTAAACATAAAAATATATTCAAATAAAATTGTTTGTGATGACTGAAAATCATGTATTCATTCAATATGAAACCAAACTGTATATCAAATACATAGTCTAATATCAATAAAATCTCTGAATTTAAATGTTTCTGGTGTATCAAATAATATTATAATATCTTATTTTGATTTCATCAAAATATCTCTTAAAACCCACTGAATCTTCAAAATAAAATTATAATCTCATAATTTTATTTTCACAATATTTTGCTATATTCCTTTGAATTCTCTATTCTCATTGTATATCAAAATGGAAAAGCATGGATTCTCAACACTAAAAACTTCAACAAATATATTTTTCCATAAATTCTTTATCATTGTTTCTTTTTTGAACATTATCTTAAACTGAAAATAATTTTTGCATGTATTATTTTAAGGAAATCTCCACAAAAAACCTCTAACAAAGAATACATTTAACATAACTATTCTCTTTTCAAAATCACTCTATCCTAAGCTGAAATTAATTTATCACTTCTCCATTTACCAAATATTTTAACATTTAACCTCAATAAAAATGCCTAGAATTTCCAACTAATTATTTCCAACCAAGTTTTCCATGATAGATTAGAAAAAAACAAGTCAATCCATAAAATAACTCTGTGCATATACAAACTTATCTCACATTAAAACCCTAACATGGCTCAATAAGACTCAAAAAATTTCAACTAATATGTTTCAAACTATATCGCCATAATTAACTTAACATAAACTAGAAACAAAACCATGTATGTCTAAACATATATTTAAATCATATTTATAAAATTTATAATATTTGAACAAAACTCAAAACACTTATCATAGTTTCTCAAATCACCATTATTTTGACATTTAACTTCAAAACAAAACCCAAGATTTTAAAACCAAGGTGTAAATCCAAAAATAACCTCATTATCTTTAGAGCTCAGCCTACTATATTTTCATTAAAATATTTATATCAAAATAAATATTCATAACTAAAACTGGTATATGAAAATTATAGTTTCAATATAGCAAATTATAGTAACATTTATATCTTCTAACCACTTTTTGATATAACTTCTCTATATCATGGCTGGCCAATAACCATTCAAAATATTATGTGCAAAAACTCATTTCATAATATTTGAAATAAGGCTCCATGACATAAATTGATGCATTCAAACTATATCACAATATAATATTTAGACAACAAAGGTTTAAAATGAAATATTATAAATTCAAATAGATCTTCTATGAAACCAAGAAATAACCTATTTCTTTTCCTATTCATTTATTTATGATACTTGGACAAAACCCATAACATTTCCAAAAAAAATTAACCTTTACAAAATACCTTGAAAAGTGATATGTAAACCAGATAAACTTCCATAATTTCTAAGTTCATCACGTAATATTTCCAAAATGTAACAGGCAAGATTTTCCTTAAAACCCATAAATAAATGTAACTATAGAAAGTTATGCTCACCCATACCATAAATTTTTGATAGATTCATGAAATTAAAAAACACAAAGCTCATCCTTTTGACCTAGAATTTTAATGAAATCTATGAAACTATAAATGATATACTCGATGCACCATATCAATTTATTTTACTCATAAAGAGCCAAAACTGGGTACATATTCAAAAAAAGTCTCATATATTCTTGAATACCATATTTAAACCCAAAACTAACTCTGTATTTCATTGACTATCAAGAATATATCAAAAAACCAAACCAATTCTCACTAATATCCATGCATGGAAGTGATCATCTAAATTTTAGCATCATTTAACCTTCCAAAACATTCATGCACATGTTTAAACATATGACTATCTAAGCTTCTCAACATACATACTATAGACAGTTTCTTTTTCATAAAATAGAAAAAAACTATTCAAAATATCAATTGAATATTTTCAAAAAATCATTAAACTTGTTCATGGCATACCTGTTATGTGCTTTATTATATCCTTTATGTCCAAAATCTCTTTCTGCAAATCAAAAATCCAAACTAACAGAGTAACACTTCTATGAGAAAGCTTCTTGAAATGACTAAAAATAAGAAAAATAATCTATTTTTAATCACCATCTCTTAGTGTAACTACTTCACTTACACGTGTGATACTCATTGGTTCATTAAAATTGATGTTGTATTTAGAAATTCCACCAACCAGGTTAACAATGTCATCAAACTTAGCAATCATTAAATCATCTACTAAACCTCTTACCAATTTTTTATATTTGAGGCATGTACACCTTCATTGAATTCTCAAACCACCAAAGATCTTATCATGATCTTGAAGCCTCTTCAGCTATGCCCTTTTCATTAACTGACCTTGCCAACTTCTAAGCCATGAAACTATTGAATGAACTGCCAACTTGAATTTCTATTACAACATTAATAGAACTCAAAACTACCAACTCACCATTTACAAGTATCAAAGCTAGATCACATTTCTATCAAAATCACCATTGCTTGAGACATAGACTTAGGTTAAAAACATTCAAAAACATCATGGCCTAATAGACTCCTTAATACCATTTCAAAATTTTAAGATAAATGACCCTAGGTTAGGGTCCTTTAAATATATAAAGTCATATTACTTTAGGAACTTAGGCTAGACAATATTTGAATTAGGAACCTTAGTAAAATAAGACTTAGAATTAATCATTTAGAATTTTACGATCCTTTTATATCCTAAAGAAATAATTTGTCCAAATCTCAAACCAACTTCAATCATGTAAACATTTCAAAATGTTAACTATACTACCATTGAATATTGTATGAAACTAATAGATCCATTAATCGATTCGATGAACTCATATGATGATTATAACCAACTTTCAAAAGTTCATAATAAATCCAAAGATGTGTTTGATTTGAAAATCATAAATACATTATTTTCTCAAATTGTGATAATTATGACCAAACCATCTGTATACTCAAATTTCAAAAATGAACTAGAAGGGTTATCATCATAACCAATTTATATACCATTCTTATCTAAATCAAACCAAGTTTCACATTACCACTAAAAATATCAAATTAGTCACCATAAACTATCCACATTGTCAAATGAAAACTAATCTAAAATTTATATCATACTCAATTGAAGGTCAATTTAGATATGATAATCATATAATGCTTTCAACCACCAAAGTCTCCTTATTTTAAACTAAAAAATATTGTATTATAATCTGATCATGAATCAACTAAAAATAAATAATTACTCACAAACATTCACAATGATAAGTACATATGCACATTTTATTCATTTACCCATTTATCTTTTTTAAAACCACTTAAAATATAAACATGAATTCATAAATTAATTATCATCAATTTATAATTAAAAATATGCATCCAAGTATACTATTAATTGACTAAGTCCCTGACATAGTTTTAAATTTTATGACTGAGTCATCTCTATAACAAGAAAGTATTAATTTTATAAAAATTAAGGGGGTGTGAAAAATAGGCATAACATTAACGACCTTACTAGTTGATTTTGTATAATAAAATTGAGCAGTAATCAAATTATTTATTGATAAAACATAATCTTGAGAGTGTGATGTAGGTAAATCATTTCTCAAGTAGATATATGCAAATCCCTTTAATAATGAATTTCAACAAGGAATGAAATGTTCAGCTAGCATGGCATGAAGAAAGGGAATGATATAACAAGAAAGTTTGGGCTAGATACATAATCTAATACAAATGATTTAAGTACAAAATCTAAAAATTAAGTAATACTTTAAAAACTAGATACTGTTCAACATATATTATTCATGTATAAATAAAACTAAATTCATAAAGAGTAATATCTAAAAATAATTGATACAATAGAATTGTAGCATCCTCACATTCTTCCTTCATAATATGAAACTCTTTCATCTGTAACACTTATTGATCCTTTCAAAATAAAAGTATATCAAAACACAAACAACAAACCAAAACATAAACAACAAATAAAACATCAAATAAAAAAACACAGAACCAAAAAGAAAGTAAAAAAACAAAAGAAACAAACAAATCTGAAAGTAGATAATCATGGAATAATTTCAAATGATGGCCATTAACTGAGTAACGTAATCAATTTATTTTGATATATTTTAAATGAAAAACATTATTTCCAGGTATTGTGGCAATTCCAGAAGTACCAAGCCATAATGAATCAAAATTGTGATGTTTATCAGGATCTTTCTGTGCTTTATCCCAATCTAAAATTAAATCACTAACTTTAAACTTTTTATTAGAAAATTTTTTATCACAAAACTTTTTCAATTTTAGTTTAGCCTTTTCTAATTTTTGCAATGTTGGTGCTTTAGATTCATCAAGAGCTAATAAATCATGTAATCTTTGTTTAATCAAATTAGTATTTTCAGTAACATATTGTAAAGCGGTTCTAGCTAAAGAAATCTAAATTTTTATTGGTAAGGTGGCCTCAAATCTGTATGCCAACATGAAATGTGAATAACCAGTTTCTACCTTAACAATAATTCTATCAACCCATAAAACTTAGAAAATTATAAGATGCCAATTTCTTTTATTCTCACAAACTAATTTCTTTATGATTGTAATCAGATTTTTATTTGTTAATTCAGCTTGACCATTACCTTGAGGGTAATATTTAGATGAATGACTAGATATAATTGAATACTTACCCAATAATTTAATAAATTTATTTGAAATAAAATGAGGTCTATTATCCAAAATAATTTCATAAAGAACTCCAAATCTAGAGAAAATCTTATTTTATAAAAATTAGATTACTTCACCTGTTACTAAATTTTTAAGCACTTTGGCCTCATGCTACTTAGTGAAATAATCCATAAATGTTAATATTTACATATGACCAATAGATGAAAAAGGATGTATAACTAAAATAAAGTTAATGCCCCATTTTATGAATGTTTTTTCAAGAATGATAGGGTTTAAAGACATTACAGGCAACTTATCCCTACCAACAAACAAATGACATGGCATATAAAAATGAACTAACTTATAAGCATTCTAAAATAGAGTAGGCCAATAATAACCTTCTCTTAAAACATTATAAGCAATAGTTTTTGCGCATAATGTCCACCACAATTTTCTTTATGACATCTCCTAATAAATTTTTTGGTTTGATCATGTGTAAGACATCTTAATAAAAATCCATCCCTATTTTGATAAAATAAAAAATAAATAAAAAATAAAAAAATTTAAATCTTTCAACCAAAAGTAAGTCTTTGCTTTCTATCAAGACTATTAGGATAAGTCTAATATAAAAAAATAAAAGATCAAGTCATGATACTAGTCATCTTTAGCCAATAAAAATCCCATTCATTCATTTCAAGACCAAATTTAATTTTTTTTTAAAAATTAGAAATTTCTATAGTCTTTAAATGAGGCTTTGCATTTAAATTATCATCAACTAACAATATCAAAATATTAATATCTGATGAAGCATTTTTAGCTAAATGTTTTGCTAAGTCATTATCTTTAATCATTTATTAAGTTTTGAATTCAAGATCAAACTTTTGAATACGTAAAATCCACTTAACAAGCCTTCCTTGAATAATTGGTTGTTTTAAAAGATAAGATAAAATAGGCACATTGGATTGCACAAAAAAATTATTTTCTGTCAATAAATAATAAAATTTAATCAAAGAGGAAACTAATGAGAAAACAAATTTATCAATAAGAGGATACCTAGTTTCAGCATCTTTTAGAATTTAAATCATGTAATCGATTGGTTTTTTATCATTATTTTCAAACTCTTGAGTGATTACAGCTCCAATTATTTTTTCATTAGCAGTAACATAAATAATAAATGTTTTTTGTAGACACTAAAAAACTTCACACTTATAATTTTGGATTACTAAATGCCTTGAGATCCCATAAACCTTTTTAACCCTTAACCAACCCCTCTTAACCTAATCAAATCAATATTCTCTTATTCACATAGTACTATTCAAAGTTACTATTTGAAAGTACTATTCACTATCACTATTCACCATGGGACCCAATGTCACTATTCATGATGACATGGCAAGTGACATGGAAGGTGATATAACAAGTGATTTTCCAAGTGACATGACTTAAAAATGAGGTGGCTTGAAGTGGGACATTATACTCCACTTGAGACCCTCATCCAAGGTACCTAATGACATCATTAAGCACCACAAGGGTCACCCTTGGAATTATTTCAAAATTTCCCTCATCCCACTTGGAAAATGGTGCCAAAATTCATGGGGAATCTTTATAAGTACTTAGGAAAAGATGAGAGTGAGTGGGGAAAGGTATTTTAGACCCATATGAGTCCATGTGCATGATTTCCACTCCATTTTGAACTCATTATCAAGTTGGGAGACAAACCAACCAAGTATTTTAACCTATTATCTAAGTGGGAATCTCACCCCCTTGTCTTTCATGACCACTCATGCACCCACATGAAAAATGGTGCCAAAATGCATGAGGCACTTAGCCAAAAGATGAAAGAGAGTGGTGGAAAGTAGTTTGGACCCATATGAGCCTGTGTACATGATTCCCACTTCATTTTGAACTATTTAGAAAGTGAGAGACACAATTTTGAAGTGGGAATCCCACTACCCTTTTCCTTAATTCCCACTTATGAGCCCTCTTGAAAAATGGTGCATACTTCTACTATTCTCTCTTTTGGCATGGTTCTTGACAATAAATACTATAAATACCCCCCCCCCCCTCTCATTCATCCAAGGTTAAGTTACAAGTTATTATTTGGTTATTAACATATTCTTATAAGTATTTGAATGAGGTCATAATTTTGGAGGTCATCCACATCTTGAAGGAAAATAATTCAAAGCAATGAAGCTATGCTGAAATTACTGTGAGATTCCTTTATCACATCATCAACCACATCAACAAGCCTCAAGGTAACCTTATTTGGTTTTTTATTTTAATTATTTAATTAAGTCCTTAATTTTATTACCTTGACCTTTACCCCTTAATCCACTTACCATCTTAATCTATTGACCTCATTTACCACCTTTGCCATTGTAATTTCATTTACCTCCTTTGCCCTCTTTACACCTTTGTCACCTTCACCCCCTTTGCCCCCTTATTATTTTTATACCCTAGTTACTTGCTATTTTATCTTTTTCAACCATCCATCCCTGTCATTTTATTATTCAATCATTTACCAACCTCAACCAAACCATTCTTTTGACCCTTATCAAATTACAAAACTCAAAATCACAATCTTGCCTTAATCAATTTTTAGTATTAGTATAATCAAATTAGTTGCTTCAATTTGATGAACTTAGAAAAGCATTTAATGTTCATAATTAATTAACTATTATTTGTTGTTTTTAGTTTTATTTTTATATCATTTTATGCAAATCCTTTTATTTTTATTTTCTAACTTAAGTATTTAAAGCAGGTGGGTTAACAACCTCCTAGAAAGCTTTTGCTTCTACGATCTACGTCACGCTAGGAAATCCACCCAACTACTTGTCTGAAAAATTATTTTTTTTGTAGTATTTTTTTATTTGTAGGTCATCCTACCAAGATAAATAAGATCTCTTTACAATTACTTGGATTCAATACATGCACATGCAATAGGTATTCTTTCACACCTTTCTTAACTAGTTTCTTCTTTTCACACTTTAAAAAAATAAAAATTAGATAGAAATTTTTTGGCACGCTTGATGAAACCCTTGAGTTTTTTGGGTCATTAGATTTTTTAAGACATTTAAAATTGCATTAGTGAAATTTATTTAATTTAATTCTTAGAAAATTAAGCTTCTTTCTTTACCAAAAAAAAAAAGGAAAAAAAAATTAGTTGCATTTTTTAGAAAAAAATTAAATTTTGTAGCATTTATAAAAAGAAAGAAAAGAGCATTCAAACTATGATTAGGATTGCATTTTCATGTAGCATTTAGGTTAATTTTAATTTTTCTTGTCTTTACTTAAATAAACCAAAAAAAAAAAAATTGGTTAAAACTAAGTGCATCCATGGACTTCTTGCTTGATTTTAGCTCACCTAGTTTAATTAAAAGCATTATAAATTAATCGTACTTTTAAAATGTTACACAAACCAAACCACTTTCACACAAAAAATCAAAACACACTTGATACAAGGCCCAACTAGGTTTTCATCACCTAGTAGATCACCTTGCCCTTTCCTGGTTATCTTACTTAGATTTAATCACTGAGGGGATAACCAACTCAGGTCTCTGATTGAGTATAAACTCTAAAAATTGGTATATATTGGCTAAGCAAACACACTGGCTACAGGATTGTGATGTGGGGGGAGCAAGCCCCAAGTACTATTCCATGTACTCAGACCAATACAAACTTTTATTAAGTGCCTAAACATAACCTAAAACCAAACATAGACTACCTTGTTTAGGACCTATTCAAGCCAATTTCCTCTTCACACTTTTCTAAGGCATAAGCCAAAAGAAATATTAAAAATAATCTTAGGATTTAATGTACTCTTAGTGAATGCATTTTTTATCTTGAGTCTTTTTTTATTTCTCTTTTTTTGAGGTGTGATAACGTATCATCCTTTTCTTATCTTCTCGTATGGTTCTCACTCGATAACAACAAAAATGCCTTGAGGAACAAAACCCACAACCAAATCAACCATTTCCAACTTCCACCTCTTCATCTATGAAACACATTTTTAAACTTGTAGACTCCCCTCACTCTCTAATAAGTCCTACTTGGGTAGTCTCAGGAGATGAAAAATTTTCTACTTTTTTAAATAACAATCATGCAACCTTACAACACTACCTAAGAACCATGTCTTATCAAATTTCAATTTCAACCCCACTCATAAATATATCTTATGGCATGATTCTCTACCTCATGGGGAACACATCCACTACCATGAGAACTACTCAACCTTTAGTTTCCCAAACATTATCATTAACCAATGACTCCCTCAAAACTAACCCACCACCTAAATTACTACTATCCTTATACCTCTTACTAATCACTTCCCAACAATAGGAATGCCTACCTTTAGCACTATCCATCTTCCTTTAGTTACCTCCAATCCATCAAACACTACTCCACTTCTAAGCTTTGTGGTGTCTTTACCCTTCATGTTACCATCAATCAGCACAAGGTTCACCACCCTTCCATCGACCACTAACCCAACCACCACTTTGACCCAACATGTAACCTTTAGCTATCTTCATAACCCCAAAAGGCATATGCTCAATATCTAACCACCCACCTCTACCCAACCATTAACATCCACATACCAATATATATCTTCCACCTAACCTCTAAAGACCATATACTAATATGTGGAGTCATCTCAATAATCTACTAGTTATTCACACATTGCCCAACCTTGACAAAACATACCATATAACTACACATCCCAAAAACTTCAAGTAGACTTCATGAAGTTGATCATGGACAAGATGACTACCCTTCAGTCATCCATCTTTGGAGCCCATAATCTCTTATCTTATGATCAAATTTGCAATGAGCTTATTCACTAATTGATCCCCTTCAGACTTTATCTAACCCAATGGAAACTTTTAAAATTTATCAATTTTAGCAATAAAGAAGACCCTCAACAACATTTAAGAGCATTTAGGCATTCATGCTACTTTATTACCCATGATGATGCTCTTCTCCTCCATACCTTTCTTATGTCATTATTAGGACTAGCATTAGATTGATATAGTGTCATACCCAAACATTACATCCTCTCTTTCACCCAATTAGCCCAAAACTTCTTGGATGATTTTTCGATCAATATATCTAAGAAATTTTCTATTACCAACATTTGCTCCATTTGATAATTTAGAGATGAATCTATTACCAATTTTGTGGCTCATTGGAGGATCCTAATCAACCAACTTTACTTTTCATTACCACAACTTGAGCTTATAGATCTCTTCGCTTGATCATGTGTAAAACATATTTCATCCACATTGCATGTCTAAAGCTTTTAGACCTTTGATGAAGTTTTTACCATGGCTCGCAAACTAGAAAATAGAGCCATTGATGAAAGAACGTTAAAGTTAAAGAGTAAGAACTCAACTTACAAGCCTAGTGAGCCCGTTTCTTCTAAACCAAATAACTAAACCAATCCCAACACTAAAAACAAAGCAATTGCCAATGCTATTGTCCTCAAAACCACACCACCACCATCTACCAACCAATAGAACCTAAAGAACCAAAACTTCAACTCCTCTAATTATTCAAACCAAAACCAAAGGAACCAAAATTGGAATAATCATAAGCAATTAAGTCCACTTGGGGATCCCTATCCTTCTATTTTGAAAAAGTTACTAAAAGCCAATATCATCCAACTTCTACCAATTAAACCACCCCAATAGTTTGATACTTCTTGCCCCATACTGGGTTGGTATAATGAGAATAACCATTACACCTTTCATCAAGTCATAGGACATGACATCAATAGGTGCAACACCTTCAAACACCTTGTCTAATCCCTCATTGAAAAGAGGGAGCTTACATTGGACAATCCCAATGTACCCTTAAACCAGGCCCTTGACATATTTTACAAACCTTTTCTAATCATGCTTCTTCTACCCCTTATCATGAAAATAAACTAGAACCATCCCATGAGACACATACTATTAATGTGGTTACTAATGAGCTGATTGTTGGAAAAGACATTACCTCAACCACCTCTTTCCCCATCCCCCTAAGGGAAGGGGAGAGACTACATTTTATTCCTTTAGACACCCAAACAAAGGAAGCTACCATACCCACACTTCCTTTCAAAGATACCACACCTACCTCCCCTATCATAGTACCATCCATCCCCTCTTTGGAATCTCTTTCACAAGAGAAGATAACTTCATCCACCCAACCTCTGATTTTAGAACCTTCTATCAAAAACTAAGACAAAGGTAAAGGAACCATTCCTTCTCCTCCACCTAAGGACTTAACCATTGAAAATAAGACCCAAGTAACCAAATACCCTTCAAAATTGGAAACAAAAACAACCAAAGAGATGAAACCATCAAAAGGCACAAAACCTCAAATTTTACCTCCCTCAAAATTTCCCTCCATTTTGGGTCCTCATCTCTCTACCTTGAGCATGAAGCCCATTATTTTTACCAAACCCCACCACCTTTGTTAGTCACACCTTCATACTTGCTTTCTAAGACACCTTTCCTCACTATACTGATGATTTCCAAGTTACCTACCTTACCATCCTCTACCTCTAGCTTGTCAACCATCTTGCCTAAACTAAAACCATCATAGCCTACCACCTTACCTAAGACACCTATCACCAAACCCATGTCTAAAAAACCTTCTACCTCAACACCCAAAGTAAAAACTACTAAATCTTTACCATGTTTAGTTGAGTCCTATTCAACCATTCTAAAAAGGTTGTTGTGAACCTCTTCCTTGGCCTTACCACCCATAAAACCTTTTAACCCTTCATGTCCTAAACCATCATGGTTTAATGACAATTTGATTTGCCTATATCATAAGACACTTGATCATGACACATAGAACTGTAAATCTCTCCAAACTCTTATCCATCAGCTTTACAATGAGGATAATCTATTAATAGATGAACCTCTTATGCCACCCCTACCAACCTAAATAATAACCATACCTACCCACTCCTCCACCTTCACCTAAGAATAAAGGTGAATCAGATAGCTCCATTACCTCAATCTCTCGTATTATCCATACAATCAATGTGGTCACAAGATCACAATAGAAGGAAAAGGGAAGGTTAAGGTGTCCATTCCTTGGACTTATCCCTCCATAAACTACCAAGCCAACAATACCCAACCATCTCCATCATCAAAAAAACCCAAGGTGTCTATCTTAGGTGCCTCCCCGTCTAACCCTCCATACCCTAACCCATATGCAATATCCATCCAAAAATTTATCCTCAAGAAGCTTCACCAAATTCCAACAAAAATGAGATTATATGAGTTAGTCTCTACCTCTCCTCATCACCACCAAGCACTCATAAAAGCCTTGCAATCCATTAAGGTCCAACCCAATGACCCTCAACCTCTAGCCACCTTTGTTTCTACCCTTTAAACTTCCAACCTTGTCACCTTCAAAAATTTAGAAACACCTTCTATTCATCTAGAGGATCTTGATCCCCCTCTTCATTATGGCATACATTAATCAAATAAACATCAAAAGGGTGATGATTGATGGAGGAGCTAGCATCAATATTATCTCATCCCATTATATGAATAGCTACACTTACCCATGTACATCATGTCTGAAAGTACAGTGGTCCTTTATTCTTTCAATGATACCATGGCTACTACCTTGGGCATAGTTGTCCTCCATATCTATGTAGGGCCCCATATCATTTCCAAACTTTTTTATGTTATAGAAGGAGAATTATAATACAATGTTTTACTCAGGTGCCCTTGGATTCATGCCATTAGTTGTGTCCCTTTCACCTTACATTGATGTGTCAAATTTGAGCTTGAAGGGCAAGTTGTGACTATCCAGGCTGACCCTAGTCCTTTCACATATTTTAATATGACATATCAGCCTAATGATGTCCTTCTTCCTCCTTCATCCACCTCACAACTATATATTAATGACATAACCCCACCAACTAAAACTCATGACACTTCCAGACTCAATGTTGATGAAGCTTCTACTAGCTCATCTATGCCTTCTTCCTATATTCCTGTAGAGGACCCCATGAAAACCACATTCCAAGTCTTTCCCCTGGTAAATCTAGACTCTTAGACTTAGATGCTTTCTCTACTCCTCAAAAATATGGGAATCTCATAAATGACCCTTTCTATGACCCTAACATTGGAACCATCATCTTCTTTGGGCTCCCTAACCATCAAAAAAATTCATTGGTGGGGGAATTGATCAAGCACTTCTATCCCCTACCACTACTTGATCAATCTAACCATTTACCTCTAACTTTTCCTATCTTAACAAACTAGAGTTTGCTAAGTTGTATCTTCATAGATGTGCTTGGAAAGGATTTGGCCTTAGTCACTATGAACAAGGGCCTCATGAGTTACCCCATATCTAAACTTTGAAACCTCATGAGTCATTTGGCCTTGGGTATGAACCACCTAAATAACCCACCAATTCACCCAAACCCATTGCCACCATGGAGGAAGATATCCCATCCTCACCAACCCAACCACTTTCCTCATCTAAAGATCTTAACATCATCCCCATAACTATTTTTTTAGTCAATATCACTATTTTGGGTCCTCTCATCTACAAAAAGGGTGGCCAAACCAAATTCCTTCCACTCGTATAGCCTAAAATGGTAGATAATGATTATCCTACCATCAGCACCATCCAACATCAATATAATGATTCCATTCTTACCTACCTCAATGTGGGGGATTCTTCTATCTACAAATCCCTTCCTCTTGAGGCCTCGAATGTGTCAAATTAATCCACCATGGATATCAACTTGGGCACTTTAGATAACCCCTGTATTATCAAATTGGACCAATCACTGAATGCTGAGGAACTTTGGGACTTCTCCTCTTTCTTACAATAACATAACATAGCATTCACTTAGTCTTACAGTGATATGTCTGGGATTAACCTGACCATTGTTACACAACATAATCACTCATCATGATGCCAAACCTATTAAATAAAAACTTTGATGCATGCATCCTTACATATCCCTTCTCATCAAAGAAGAGTTTTAGTGTCTCCTATTTGTAAACTTCATTCAACCCATTGACTACCCCCAATGGATCTCAAATATCGTACCTATCACCAAATTCACTAGGGGTCTATGCATTTGTATGGACTTTCATGACTTTAACCTCACTTTCTCCAAGGATGACTTTCCTCTACCTAGCATTGACCAGTTTGTTGATCTTATAGCTGGCCATGAGATGTTATATCTCATGGATGGGTTTTCAAGTTATAATTAAATCTTGATTATTCCTAAAGATCAACATAAAACTGCCTTTACATCCCTTTGGATAAATTTTTGGTATAGAGTCATACCTTTTGGGTTAGAGAACACTGGTGAAACTTACCAATGTTTCATGACTTATATCTTCCATGATATCATCCATGATATTATATAAGACTATGTGAATGACCTCAAGAAATCCAAACTCCAAAAATATCATTACACTATTCTTACGATCATATTTAAATGCCTCATCCATACCAAGAAATGCATTTTTGAGGTCATTTCAAGAAAGCTTCTTAGATTTATCATCTCTCTTCATGGAATCAAATTATACCCTACTAAATTCAAATAAATATTGGATATGCCTCCTCCAACTAGCATTAAGCAACTTTGTAGCCTATAAGAAAAACTTTAATCCATTCACCATTTCATTTCCTAACTTTTAGACCAGTGCCAATCTTTCCATCACCTTATAAATAAGGATGGCTCTTTCAAATGGAATAATGATTGTCAAAAGGATTTTGATTCACTCAAATAGTACCTTTTTTCACCACCTATCCTCACCCTTCCTAAGGATGACCACCCCTTTTACCTATATATCTTTACCATCAACCATTCCCTAGGGGCAATGTTGGCTCATCAAGATGAACAAAACAAATATCAATCCATATACTACACTACCTACACATTTATATAATATGAGACTCAATACACACATACCAAGAAACTCTACGTAACATTGACCTTCATGGACACCAAACTCCACCACTACCTTCTTAACCATAGAACCTTTGTCATAACTAATATTGACCCACTCAAGTAAATGCACTTTAAACCATACCAAAATCAATGTATGGTTAAGTGGCTCATGATCCTAACTAAATTTGACCTTGAATTCCTCTAGAAGAAGTCAATTAAAAGGTAGGTCATTACCGACCAATTAGCCAAAGCTCTTTTACCAAACAACCAACCAATTCCTCTTGCTTTTCTAGATGAGTCTATCATGATTCTTTTCCAATAAGATGGTATAACCTACCAAATATCCATGTTATTTGATGGCTTGAAGTTTTAATAACTAGGGGGTGTTGGATTTATTCTCATTCTTCTCGATGGTTAACCCCTTCCTCTCTCCTTCAAAATTGACTTTGAATGCACCAACAATATGGCTAAGTATGAATCCCTAATGATAGGTCTCCAAACTATTCTAGCCATAAGAATTAAGATAATCCATGTCTTTGGTGATTCTAAGCTCATGGTCAACTAGGTCAATAGATCCTATCAATACAAGAATGATATCTTGAAAAAATAGAAAATTTTAGTTGACAAATTCTTAGCATCATTCAAACATTATCAGGTCTAATCTATTCTTCTATCTACCAACAAATTCATAGATATGATGGCTTGCCTTGATTCCCATATCCCTTCTCAGCCTTCCAATTCAAAAATCCTTATCACCATTCATTATTTTACTAGTCCCTTTTATAACCAATCTGATTTGCCTACCATTTTTAGTGTAGAGGAATCCCCATCCAACATTTGGTATGACCAAACTCTTAACTACCTCAACCTAGGCTTCATTCCTTCCAACCTCTCTAGGAACATCTAGAGTGACTTTGTTCAGAGTACCTCTCATTACACCATACTAGGGGGAATCCTTTACAAACATGGTTTTGACGGTCTCCTTCTTCATTGCTTACACATCCATGAAGCTTCCCATGCCATCAAGGAAATACATAATGGGATATATGGGGGACACTTTAGCAGCCTAGTGATCACTAAATATATCCTTTACCCTAGCTACTATTAGCCCACCCTCAACCAAGACTAATTTAATTATGTAAAATGGTGCGTTAAATGTTAATATCATGTTAATTTACATCACATGTCAACCATTAGCCTTCAGGTATCTAAGGACTTTTGGCCTTTCTCTTAATGGGGGCTTGATCTCATTGAGGAAATTAACCTCCATTATTCATAATGGCATAGCTCCATCATCACATCCACTAAATATTTCACCAAGTGGGTGGAAGCTATCCCTCTTATCTAGACCAAAATGGAGAATATTATCAACTTTATTAACCATCATATCATCTGCCGCTTTAGTGTTCTTCATAAGGTCATCACCAATAATGGTAAATCTTTCAAAAATAAGCAAGTCAAAGGGTAATGTGATGCATTTGGAATTGATTTAAGATTTTCCTCATCTTACCATCCACAAGAAAATGGATAAACAAAATACTCTAACAAAATTCTTAACAAAATGCTAACCAAAGCAGTCATTACTTCAGGTCAGGATTTATACTTGCACATCCCATTCTCTGTATGGGCCTATCATACTAGCATTCAAAACTCTATGGGTGTTACCCCTTTCTCTTTAGTGTTTGGAATAGAGGCAGTCTTGCCTCTTGAAGTCCAAATCCCTTCTCTTTGTATATCTTTAAAAGAGCTTATTTTTGAAGAATATTTTTGTCAGTATCAATTATCTCAACTTGAGCTACTTGATGAAAATCATTTATCAGCCCTCACCCACCTCCATATCTATCAAGATCATATCAAATGTGCTTATGAAAAACACCTTAATCAATAAGACTTCAATATCAGAGACCTCATGCTAAAAGAAAACCAACATGTGACCAACATGAAGAAGAGTAAATGAGGCAAGTTTGCTCTCAATTGGCTTGGAACTTGCATCATTACCCATAATTATGGATTAGGAGCTTATAATTTATCCTCTCACAAAGGAAAATCATAACCTAAGCCTCTCAATGCTTTACATCTGCATCTATTTTTTTGTTAAAGAAATATCAAGCTCACTCCTTTTATCTAACTTAAGCTCATCCCTTGATTATGATATTTTAACCTTCACCCATCTTTCTCCTCTCTTTTTGAGGATAATTGATTACAACATAGGACCATATGATTAACCATCACAATCATAGCCTAATATTTAATTTGGATACTATATCTCTACCCATAACATGGTTCTCATGGATACTTTTCATCTCTAACAAGATGGAATCTCATGGTCATTGTCTCTCAAAAACCACACCTTTTCATATAATTACCTTCTTGTGTTAAAATTTTTCCCTCATAAAGGTAAACCTATGAACCTAATTAGACTTGTCCATGTCTAAAAAAATTACATCTATAAGTAATTTGGATACCAAAATACTACTTGGGTCAATATCTTAAGCATTGTAGACTATTCCCTCGAAGGATAGTTTCCAAACAAAAATTACCAAATATAAGGTAGACTGCTCCCTTGAAGGATAGCTATCAAGAGAATTAAACAAAGCCAATAAGCTTAGACTACTCCCTTGAAGGATGGCTAAATTAACTTTTTCAAAAGTAGAGCAATTTCTTGAAATTTTCTCGTATCGATCAGCTTCCCATTTATAGCAATAAAGCAAAAGACCCACTATCACAAATTAAATCTAAAGCCACAATCAACTTTCACATGTAGACTTCCTACATTTATCAATCTACATCTAGAAAATGACATGGACTTGTATATTACCATTATTAGGTCACCTATAGAAGGAAAAAACTAATTCACATGAGGTTATCATACATATCACCCATTACCCTTCACAACACCTATCACCCATCTTCCCTTTATACTATCTATAAATCAAGGGATTTAGATCTTACTTAACACCTTATGATTAAGAAACCTTTTTTATCAACTAAAGACCACTCATGCACAACATTTGAAGGGCTTATATTCATTAATCCAATCCCACTTTGGGTCTATTTTCAGTCCTTGTCAAAAAAAAACATCATGTCCTATTCTTATCTTAATGCTTTTGGTTGATGTTTTCATCATGATTTTTACCATCCAATATTGCAACAATCATAATCATTATTTTTACATTAATCAAGAATAAAACCATAATCATGACCATCTGTATAACCAAAAACATAATCACATCAAACTATGTAATATTTTATTTAGGGTATAATGACAAATACATAGTCATTAGATTACACACACATTACCTAAGGTGCACACATACATAGCTTTACTACTTAGGCATTACGTTGATTATCTAGTGACTTTAGATTTGCATCGACACACCCTCATATTTTATTGCCCATTAAGCTATCACCAGAGCTAGCCTCAATGACATTACCCATATCAATAATGATTAAAGGGAATATTTTATTATCCTCTTTTACATTTCTTCCCATAGGGTGGGAATCATATTCCACTCTAGGTCTTTCATCCTGATCAGCCATCGATACCATTACCTCCCTCTAATCTAGTTGTTACCTTAATGCACATCCTCTTGGATAGTAAGGGTTCCCTTTGTGGATAGGATAAGGGTGATGTTCTCTAGCTCTGCATCTTGAGCAACCAAATTCTCACCTTCTTCACTACTGATGAGGTAAGAGTTCAAGCTCGAGCTCAAGCTAAATCTCAAGCTGTGGGTGTTTTCCCTCTTGATATTGATATGACAACACTTCCTTATCACCATTACATGTTCCAGTATCTGATAGATATGCACATTCATCATATATATTATTTTAAGTTGTGGGGGTTGTTGATCATCTCTACCATTGCTCTCATTATTTACCATCTTCAACCTCTTGTAGTTCTCTACACTCTGATCAAACCTAAAAAACCAAGTGACTTTACGATAGGTATTTATTCTTAGCATAATTATTTAAATAGAATACCTAATTACTATTTGTCACTGACATGATTACCCATCCTACTGATGGGGAGGGTCCTATGATGTCATTGATTCCCTTAAATAGTTTTTCCACTTGCAAAGGTCATGTCCACTTACCCTTTCATGTAGACCATAACCCTCAATACATCTAGTCATTATGTGCTATCATGATGTCTTTTTGGTGCCCTTATCATCTGATTTCCATTTGATGTCCTCACTTGATTTGTCATCTTACAGTCCTTGTGGGCTTGATGGTCTTTTGGGTCTTTGTCACCTCTACCTTGGTTGACATAAATTATCTTCCATCCTCAACCCACTGCAATGGTCACATCTTCAAAACTACCATTTTTTTTAGTGGCAGTAGCTTCCAAATACTCACCACTATAGAATTTTCCCCATCTTATCTAAATGTATAACTAATATCCTTGACCACATAGGTCCCCACTCGTAGAGCCTCTTCTAAGTGTAATCCAAGGTCATTGGTTCTGAGGTACTAGGATGGAGGATATAGACATGGACACCTTTTATCTAGCCCACCTCTTCAGCCAGACATGGCCCATCCTCTATCATTCACCACACTACCAATTTTATACCTTATATAATTTGCGTAGCTATCGAAGAAAATCTTTGCAAGTCATTCCTCTTCTACCACCCATAAAACCTAGCTAGTAAGGGTGATGAACCTTAGCCAAAGTGACTCTGTAGATCCTGATAGATGCCCATATCCTAAAACTTGGACTGTAGTGGTAGATGATATCTATAGGCTTCTGCCCTCATATAATTTTATAAGGTGTAACCTCCTCACAAAGGCCCCTCTTCTTTAGATTAGTTCCATTTAAGTTTTTTTGTGGTGCTTAACATTGTGTACCCTTATTATTTATCCTCCTTTGCCTATATGTGTCTCTCATCCTACTAAATGTGGGATCATTATGGTAACTATTCACCAATATACACCATGCACCTTCACTATCACCTTCACCAGACCCAAAACCTTTGTTTTATAAAACCTTCTCCATCATCCCAAAACTAGACCATATGATCCATCAAATTAGGGCAACCTATTTGAGCACCATTATCGAACCCTAGTTGAACTACATTGGCTTAATTTCCATGGACTATGTAGGCACTACTTAAGGCACTTCAACCACTAACAATTAATTACCCTCCCCTTTTCTTCTCATTTATTTCCATTTCTAACAATTCCATCTTTCTTAGGGCATCTTATATCAAGGAAGCTTTGGATTTTTTCTAGCATCCTTTTAGTTTAACATCACCCAATACTTCTTATTTATTTTTACCTAATTTTTTAGAGAACTATGTTATCCTAAGTTCTTTTTGAACTATGTAGGCAACACTCAGTTACTAAGGTCAGCTCGACCGTATTTTTTTATTTTTTTGCCCTTATCACCTAATATCTTTTCCTCCACTCTTATATCTATCTCCTCACCACCTCCTCCCTTCAGCTTGTCAATCTCTTTTAACATAAGGATTGATAGCCTTCCTCATTAGCCCCTCTTATTTCCCATAAAGCCACCACCTACTCTAATTCATTGGCCTACCCAACACCTTTCCTTGTGCATGCTTTGTAGCTTATTTCCCCACCCACTTTTTGCATTTTTTGCCTCTCTCAACTTTTTACCAACCATTCCCCCTATCTCATTTTTCTTATTTTTCCATCCTCATCATTTCCTCTTATCCTTAGAAATTTTTCACACCCTTTTTGTCACTCTTGTTTCCTCACCAATTCCACATCATATTGTGCATCATGCAAGTTTTTTTATTTCTTCTATTGTTGCACTTTTTATTTACATGTACCACCATTCTCTATCATTTTTCTACTCTTCCCACCTTTCCCATTTCCCATTTTTATTGTTTTATTTTTTCATCCTTTCTTCCTTTTTGTCTTCTTTTTTTCCTTGACAACTAGTTTCTACCTGGGTATTTATCCTTTGAGAATCCTTTCATAATTTCCCTTTTCTTCTTATTAGTTCTTGCCTTTTGTATTTTTCATTCCCCTTTTCCTCTTTCCATCTTGGTACTCACTCTTCTTTTGTATTTGTGTGAGTATCCATGCTTTATATCCTTGTTTCAATTCTTCCTTCCCTAATCTTCATCCTTTATCTTCATCTCATTCCCTTTCATTATTTTCCACCATACTCTCCCTTTTCTCCATTTCATTTCATTTTTATCATCTTGAGGACATTCCTTTTTCTTCCTGACCTTCCTTTTCTCCTCCTATATGTCCATGCCTGGCTCCTTTCATCCTTTTCCACCTTCATCTTTATATGTGACCTCATTGTTTTCTTTACCTGTCTCTTCATCTATCTCCTAATTTGCCTTCACTTCATCCCTTGTTGTATCTCCCTTATTTTCTCCCATTTAACCTCTAGCTACTCCCTTCACCCTACCTATCACCTTTTTCCCTTTTAAACCCTCTACCCATTTTGATCTTATATGATCACAACATATAACATGTTATGGTTGTGAATGTCTTCCATTAAATTTTGGTTTATTGTGAGATATATATCAATCCTATGACTCTATAACACAATCGACCATGCCCACGAACTCATATGATCCAAAAGTGAGCATGAGCACCATCAACTATTAGGATGTAGATTCCTTCCTCATCTCTTTTGGTCTTGCATATTTTGAACCCCTTTTCCTATGACCTTCAGAGATGTTAGAATAAAAACTAAAACCACTTTCAAATTGAATATTTTGGGTACCCATGTGTGTATGCTTGTTATACCCTCTTATGTGATCTACCTCCCAACCAATAATTTCCCTTGATTCTCCATACTTAGCCTACATATTCCTATGCATTATAATAGCCCTGCTCCTTAATCACATTCGACCCAGTAACCTTTTATAGAGTTGCCTCTTCCACCAAACTATTTTTTCCTTGGTCTCTTTTAGACCTATTTATCCCACATTCCTTTTCAACTCCCCAATCTATCTTTTTACATTATTCTTCTATTTTCCCTCTTGATTTTCCATTTATACCATTTATTTTCATTCATATTTTAAATTTATCCCTCATTTAATTAATATTATTATTATTTGCCTCACTCCATATTCCAAAAACTCCTTAGAGTCTTTCTCTAAATTCCCTCAAAACTAAACACTTACTTATTTTGGGGCCCCACTAGCTCAAGGGTCAAGAGTTTGAATCTTCACCACTTCTCTTTTACCCACTCTACTACTTTACTTCCTTGGATTGTTGAATAATATCCCTCCATAGCCTATTAATGACATTGTTGTGAATTATGCATAATGTCATCTTATTTGGATGGTGATGAAAGAACCTGTCAAATCACTATGGTAATTCAAGTAATGCAAAATTTTCTAAAGCCTAATAAAGAATATTTTTCCCTTTTTTATTTAAAATGGTGGAAAAAATTTCATGATTAAACCTATTTATCCATGGTTTCAAATTCCTTTTGCATAGTTAAAGCAATAATCTAATTTCATTCTAGGTAATCTCATCCACCATTTCTACTAGACCAATTAGAAAACTATTTGATAGCCATCTTTTCCACCCTTTAGAGATTCCCTTTCTCCAACATCATACAACTGGACCTAAATTCATGATACATAAAATTAGGGAAACCAAGTTAACCAACACTCCCCACCTCAGAAGAACTACATTAGGCCTAAAGTTCATTTTAGACATTATGTCCTTAGAACTATGTAGGAAGTGTCCACTTGCCTAGTGCATATGGAGTCTACTCGGCCACCCCATCCCAACCAACCAACCCACTTACCCATGTCTACCTTGATATTAGCCATTTTTTACCTGACCTCTTCATATGTTTTATGATGACCTTGCCTTTGTATTTTTGACTGCATCGACTATGCTTATCATGTTACACTTTTTATTCTCCACCTTGTGTGTAATCAGACCATTTATGTTATTCTATGGGAGCACTTTATACCTTAGATACCTGTGAATAATATTGACCTTATTTAAATGACTTTATAGGCTTAATTTGATCAACTATGACTAATATTATGGACTAGTTACCCCATCATATGTCTATCTAGAACCCAACCTTTTTTTTATAACTTTAGTCTTTGCACAATCTTGACTATCATTCTTAGTCTCATGTTGTGCACCCATTGGCATTTCACATGCCTAGCTATCTTGTGGCACCACCTAGTGGCTCCCCACCAATTGCTTATCAAACCTGCACCTAATTTAGCCTTACCTCATCAACTCTTGATTTGAGGGGGGACACCTCATCCAATACTTAGGTCACCTTGACCTTCGATCAAGTGATTCATTTTTGTGTTGTAGCTTGTTAAGTCACATAAAAAAGGGATAAAATGTAAACACTATAAAACTACACACTTATAATTTTTTATGACTAAATGCTTAAAGACCCCCTAAAACTTCTTAACCCTTAACCAACCCATCTTAAACTAACTAAATCACTATTCTCCTTTTCACATAATTCTATTCAAAAATATTATTCACTATCACTATTCATCATAGGACCCACTATCACTATTCAAGATGACATGGTAAGTGACATGGAAGGTGACATAACAAGTGAGTTGGCAAGTGACATAGCTTAAAAATGAGGTGGCTTGAATTGGGACATCATACCCTACTTGAGACCCTCATCTAAGGTACCTAATGACATCATTAAGCACCACAAGGGTACCCCTTGTAAGTATTTTGAATTTCCCCTCCTCTGACTTAGAAAATGGTGCAAAAATTCATGGGACATCTTTATAAGTACTTAGTAAAAGATGAGAGTGAGTGGGGAAAGGTATTTTGGACCCATATGAGATCATGTTCATGATTCCCACTCCATTTTGGACTCTATAGATAGTTAGGAGATAAACCAACTAAGTCTTTTGACCTATTATATAAGTGGGAATCTCATCCCCTTGTCTTTCATGACTACTCATGCACCCACATGAGGAATGGTGCTAAAATTCATGATACACTTAGCCAAAAGATGAAAGAGAGTGGTGGAAAGTACTTTAGACCTATATGAGCCCATGTGCATGATTCCCACTCTATTTTGGACTCTTTAGCAAGTGGGGACACACTTTTGAAGTGGGAATCCCACCACCCTTGTCTTTAATGCCCACTTATTAGCCCACTTGAAAAATTATGCCATACTTCTACTATTCCTTATTTTGGCATGTGTCTTGACAATAAATGCTATAAATACCCCCCTCTCCTTCACTTAAGGTTAAGTTGTAAGTTAGTCTTTGGTTATTAACATCTTGTTATAGGTATTTGAAGGAGGTAATAATTTTGGAGTTCATCCAAATTTTGGAGGAAAATAATTCAAAGAAACTAAGATCTATCAAAATTGTCGTGAGATTATTTCATCACATCATCAATAACATCAACCACATCAACAAGCCTCAAGGTAACCTTATTTGGTTTTTTATTTTAGTTATATAATCAAATCCTTATTTTTATTACCTTGAAATATACCCTTTAATCCACTTACCATATTAATCCATTGACCTCCTTTACCACCTTTGCCATTGTAATTCCATTTACCTCATTTGCCCTCTTTGCACCTTTGCCACCTTCACCCACTTCACCCCCTTATCCTTTTGCTACCCTAGTTACTTATTGTTTTATATTTTTAAACCATCCATCCCTCTCATTTTATTATCTAAATTATTTAACAACCCTAACCAAACCATTCTTTTAACCCTTATCAAATTACCAAACCCAAAACCACGTCCTTGCCTTACCCAATTTTCAGCATTAGTATAATCAAACTAGTTGCTTCATTTTGGTTAACTTAGCAAAGCATTTAATTTTAATAATTAATTCATTATAATTTGTTGTTTTTATTTTTATTTTTATAACATTTTATGAAAATTCTTTTATTTTTATTTTCCAACTTAAGTATTTAAAGCAGGTGGGTTAACAGCCTCCTAAAAAGCTTTCACTTTTATGATCTAGTTCATGCTAGGCAATCCACCCAACTACTTATCTAACAAATGAGTTTTGTGGTAGTGTTTTATTATTTATAGGTAATCCTCAAAAGACAAAGAGGATTTATCAACAATCACTTTGATTCAAAGTGTGCACATTCAATAGGTATTCTTCCACACCCTTCTTAACTAGTTTTTTTCTTTTTAAACTTAAGAAAAAGCAAAAATTAGATAGAAACACTTTCCTTAAATTAGGTTTGGTAAGAAATGGAGCACATGAAATGGAGTATTTAAAATTATTAAATTCTAAATCATCACCTTCATTGTAAGCATAACTTTTTCCTTTTTTAAGTAATAATTTCAAAGGGTTAGACTTATCAACAAAATTTGATATGAATTTCCTAACAAAGTTTTTTCTACCAAAGAAAGACCTTAAACTAGATTGATCTTAGGGAGGAGGTAATTATTTAATAGATTTAATGTATTTAATATCTATATAAATGTCATCCTTATAAATAATATGTCATAACAACTTACCTTTGATGACACCAAAAATTGATATCTTTGGATTAAAACAAATACCATACTTTCTACATCTTGTGAATGTTAAAAAAAATTGATATTACATTGTTAGCATAGTGATTATTGTTTAATTAGAATAATATATTTTCATGTTTATTTAAATATTAGGTGGCATAGAGGTTACAATATTATGGTTCTATTAATCAAATTTTACAATGTATATAAACTTGTTGTTATTTAATAAAAGGAATCGTAGTATTCAAGCATTTTGCTCTGCATATTCTATCATTGGTATCAAAGTGGTGTTGAAATGGTTGTGTGATAAGGTTCATAGGGGTAGTCACCATTATTTTTTTCCCATTACGAGGAAGAGGTATATTTTTGTAGAATTTAAATTCTTTAGATATATTTTCTAAATTAGTGATTTAAATGCATCCAAACTGGGTGAAATAGAATTTTACATATTTTTTAGCCAAATTTGAATGAAATTATAGATCTTGGCACAAGTCAAAAGAGAAATGAAAGAGTGTTGTGCCCATTAAATATAAATCTATAATGTTTGATATCATCTAATGCCAATATAAGTCTTAACTAATATAACATTTTCATTTGATAACTTAAAGTTATGCATGCTATCATTATTGGCTATATTAAGTTTTATATGGTTCCATATGATCATTGCTCAACTCTACATCCATAGTATAAACAATTTTTGAACAAAAAATCCAATTCCATGTCAACCATGCCTCACAAAGTTGAACAAGTAAGTGAATCATAAGGAGATCGACCACCATATTCTCAAGCTCTAACACTTGTCATTTGGTGCCTTACAGAAAGCTTGAAGGACTATTATTATGCATTGATGTCATCACTACTAGTAAATTGGATAATTTCCATTTTTTTCAAGCATACATTTTGTTTAGTATTTCATGCCTCTAAATCTATTGTACATGCTCAGTTGGTAGAGTTATTGTGTCATATTTAGTTTTTGGTAACTAGTAAGTCATTATGTTTAGGTCTAAATTCATTTAAGGATGACCATTGAGTATTTTATCCACTTTGGATCATAGATATCAAAATAGTTTTATAGTCTTAGTAATTTAGTTTAAGTTGTATAAACATATGGTCAAAGAGATTTAGAGTCATTTAAGTCTCTTAATAGTATAGTAAAAGTCTTTTAATTATGTTTAGTTTTAATGTTTTATAAAAGAGTTCAAAATTTAAAGTTATCAAATTAGTATATGATCAAATCCCTTTTTAAGCATCTTTCATTAATTTTTAGGTTTGGTCACTTATTTGTTTTTTTTCTCAAATCTAGAGTCAAAGGTGTGTTTGCCAAAGTCATTAAAAATGTCAAAAAATTATAATGAGTCGAAGTGTCAATTTTATGTCTAAATTGTCAACATCAAAGTTAATCATTTGAACAAGGATTTACTATTTCTTGTACATGACATCTTGAGTCTAAGTCAAATAGCATCAAATATTAAATGGGTCTAAACTTTGAGGGGATTTCTCCTCATACAACTGAGCTTAAAATATTCATCGGCTAAGTGAAACAACTACATTAACTAGAGGTTGGAGGATACATGAAGGTTGGAGGACATGTGGCATCCTATCATGAGTCAACTATGATGGGTTCACACCATTGATATGTTGATAAATTTTGATGTGTTTGTTTATGTTTTGTTGTGTGTTTTTCAATAAGCTACTGAGCACTATTTTCTAGTTTGGTATCTCCTAAAAAAGAATGTTGTGGGGATCAAAAGCACTAAAGTAGTTCTTGGTAATTGAAAAATGGTTTGTGATAATCTAAAAAACCACTAAAGTGTAGTAAAAACATCCTACAACCCTCCAAGTCCATGGTACATTACAAAATCATATGAGTTTGTGGTAATCCTCATAATCTGAGAAACCACCAAAGGTATTAGCAGAGAGAAGTGTTCCTATCAATTTCAAGTTTTTGGTAATCATGTAAGGAAAAACCAAGGTGACACCAAGACCTTGAAGCCACAAAATTGGCATGCCACATCAGAAAGTGATCAGGATATATGGAGAGTGTAAATCTTTTTATAGTGTTTGTAATAAAGAGGGACCACTATTAAAAAATATGATGTTTATAAAAACAATGTAATAAAAGGGGGAATGTTGGAAATTTTGATATTACATTGTTAACATAGTGATTAGTGTTTAGTTAGCACAATCTATTTACATGTTTAGTTAGAGCTTAGGTGGTATAGCAGTTATAGAACTATGGTTCTATTAATCAAAATTTTCAATGTATATAAACTTGCTATTTTTTAATAAAAAGAATCACAATATTCAAGCATTTTTCTCTACATATTCTGTCAGTGCAAACTTCACAAAGATGATCTAAATATTTTTCCATATTTTTTCAATGAATAGTGAGATCATCTAAATAAAATTTAATAACAATTCTAATTAAGTTGTTGAAAGCAACATGCATATCTCTTTAAAAATTAGCTCATATATTCATTAATCCAAAAGGCATTATGTTATAAGTAAAAGTCCCTCTACAAATAGTAAAAGTAGTCTTATGCCTATCTTTAGGATTTACAAAAATTTGATTATAACTAGAAAAACTATCTAATAAAGACATCATTTATGATCTTGAAACTTCTTGTAAAATTTGATCTATATTTGGTAGAGGAAAATTATCTTTAATACTAGTTTTATTCAAATCTATAAAATCAACACATAATCTAATATCACCATTTTTATTCTTAACCAGCACTAAATTAGCTACCCATTTAAAATATTTTACAAAGAAAATGACACCAACATCAATAATTTTATCTAAATTTTTATTAATGGTATCCTCTAACAAAGGGCTAATTCTTCATATTTTCTATTTTCTAGATTTAATATCAAGTTTTATAGATATGTCATGTTTAATAATTTTAGTATCATAATAATTAAGATCTTTATATGACCAAACATAAATATTAATGAATTCTTTAAATAACTTCATGAATTTGACCTTCTCACTTGTAGTAACTTGGATTCCTAGATAAACATATTTTGGATCCTCTTCAGTACATAAGTTGATAGAAATAGTCTCACCTATGATTCTCCTATAAGATTCTTTTGTTTTAAATTTTTTGGGTTGACCTTTATGTGTAAACATAGATTCCAAACTTGTTAAACTATCATGTAATTTATTAGTACTTAATTATAAATAATTTCCACAATTTAGTACATAATCATCACGATCAAAATAATTACCCTTAATGAAAGAATATATGTGTTCATCACAACTAAAAATAGGTCAATTATCATTATAAGTTAAGAATTTTGGATCAATTTTTTTTACATAATATAAGTTTATGGTAGGTTCACTTTAACTTAATTTTGGATTAGATGCAAAAACAACAAGCTTATCTACTCTAATATTAATTCTCTAAGAATATGAGTGATATTAAAGGCCTCAAAATGGTCGAGTAAATTCCAAACCTTTTACATATAATGATGTAGATGAGTTTGATTAGTTCTATAAATATTTAAACTTATCTAACAACCAATTCAAAATATTCAAAGACTTATAAATATCTAATTTTAAGTTCTATTACTTTTTCCAAACCTAAACATAAAGCTTCAAATTCTATAGTATTATTAATATTTTCAAAAGATAATTTGAAAGCATAATGAAACATTTTACCAAATAGGAAAAATTAGATAAATTTTATCACCATTACTTTATTGAGAACAAGATCCATCAAAATAAAGTGACCACAATATATTTCTTTCAAAAACAATTTCATATTGATTTTCTGGTTCATTTAAATTCAATAATTCATAAGTTCCAATTCCTATCTCAACATAAGAAATGGTGGAAGAAGTGGATGACTCTATAGGTGTACTATACCAATCTTCTCTTTTTATGAAAGCAATTTCATTACTAATGAAAACTCATGTGATATCTTTTCTAATAAAAGCACCAGTTACTTTTGATCAATTTCTACCTAGCAACATAACATAATTACTAGGAATATCTAAAATTTAGACATTAGTCATACATCTAATTATTTCATCTTGAACAATCTTAATGACTATGTAACAAAACTTACCATAACATTTAGTTTTCCTAGAATCAAATTCAGTAAGTTTTCTATTGACAGTTTCATAAGATATGTCTAACTGATCTACAATAAAATTAGGCATTATATTCTTCGAAGAACCTATATCTAAGATACAATTATGGATTACCTTAGTAAAATTTTTAACTATAACATAAAAATGAGGTATATAATCTATAAGAGGATCATAACTTTGAATATAAATAGTAGATTATTCATTACTATCTTCTTCTTGTAAGCCTACGTTAGTTTTAGGATTCTTGATAGCTTCATTGATTTTATTAAGCTTTTATGAAAAACTAGTTGTTTATAGTAATAAGAATCTAGATTTTATTGTAGAAAAATCTTCAATTAAATTATAATTTTTAGCATCAATTTGTCTAAAATTGTTAGGCTTATAATGTTGATATTGACTATTATTATAACTAGTTGATAAAGAAATATTTTGAGCTGTATTATCAGTTGAACTACTTAAATCATTATTCTTCATTATTATTTTCTTTATCATTAAAAGTATTATTATTATTTTCTATTTTATTATTTTGAAAAGAACTATAATCTTTATTTTCTAGTATTCACAACATAATCATTTTCATTTTTTGATGGATCATCAAGAGGACACATGCTTATGTTGTCTGCTAGATCTTTAGACATAAGATCTTTTCATTGAATAAAATTTTTAAACTTGTGAACAACAACACATGAATATGGATCATGATCCAATTCACATACATTACAGTAATAATAAATATTTAATTTTTTACTTTTAGTATTATTTCTATTAGATAAAGAAGGTTTATCGTTTAACTATCTTTTAATACTGACCAACTCATCTCTTAGACCTTGACTAGATTTTAAAAATTCTACATTATTTAAATTTAGACATATAAAAGATCTATCTTTAAATCTAATATGTTTAAGTTTCTTTTCATATTCAATACAAATTGTTAAAGTTTTATCATATTCTATAATATGCCTATCCTCTAAGACCATTTTATATTTTAGGGATAAAACATTACAAAAATTAAGTCTAGATAACTTCTTAGAAGGTCTAAGATCACGAAGGATTTTTTCACACAACTTAGTGAATCTGATAATGAAATGATAAATGGTCTCACTTGGATCAAGATAAAAATTTATAAAGTCATTGACTAGATCAAAGTATTCTTCAGCTTTCCTAAAAGATAACTCTAGCCATTCTTCAATATTTTTATATGTACTGATCACTTTGGCAAGTAAACTAATAAATTTTTGGTAAGCTTTCCCTTCAAGTGTTTGAACAAAAATATTAAAAAAATATTTTCACTTATTATACCAAGAGTAACACAAACTAATCTAAATTCTTATAAATGATCTTACCAAGATTCTCTAAGAGCACAAAAAAAATTGGTATATTTAACCCTTTAAGGGAAGGTAACTTATCAAGATGATTTTTGACATTAATAAGATTTGTAAAAATATATGGAGTTACAACTATCTATTATTATTATTTTTCAATTTTAACTTCATCTTCACCTTCAGGAAGATCATTTTGGTCTCTATTGTCTTGTAGTCTTTGAATCAAGTCTTCTATCCTCACTTCTACTTGATCTCCTATTGAAAGTTTGAGCAATCTCTTCTACTTGAATTGGTTGATTTTATTGAACCTAATTTAACTGATTTAATTTTAGATTTATATCATTGGGTTCATAGGGAAAAATCAGATCATCAAAAGGAAAATAATTATAATGAAAATGAATTCTAAGCTTAAGATTAACATCTAAAACTCTATCTCTATATTTTTAATTCATCTATTTGTATTTAAAATATTTTGTTGAGTTTCATGAGTAAGATTAGAATACTAATCTATCTCAAATTTTACTATTTTTTCTTCTTCATTTATGACTTAAATAACATGCTAAAGATTATGAGGATGATTATACCATGCATAATGTGTTGGATTAAAATCAACATCAACTTGATCATCAACAATATCAATTCTAAGATGAGTAATAGGAGGTTGTCCTCCAAGTACCATGAGTAAGAAAAAAACATAACTCTAAACAAATAAAAAATTTGAAAGTTTTTTCTAGTAGAGTCACCAAATTTATTAATGATAAAAATTATACCATCAATGAATCAACCCTTTCACCTATCATGAAGGTTAAGTTGGAATCATAACAATCTAATAGTAAGGTTCTAAAGATTCAATTACGATCCTAAAGATGCGAGAGATTTTTTAAATGTTCTGAGAAATAATAAATAAATTATCAACTATAACATATTCTATTATAATTTCAAAAATCCACTTCATCAAATAATGAATCAGTTTAGATATGAATGTGTATCCTTTCTAATAGAGAAGGTCTATAGATAAGACAACCTCTTGAAGGAAAGAAATTTGATTTAATAATATTGTATATTTCAAAGTAATATATTATTTTTCTATTGTAATATCTTTCAAGTAATCTCAAGATAATAAACCAGAAATATAGGTAAATTAGATTTGATATAAATCAAGATAAATAGATCTTCAATCAAGTAATCAATCAATTAAACTTAACACGCAAGAGACATCACAAACAAAAACCAACAAACTAAAGAAACAAACATAAAGCAATAAGAAAAGTTAAAGATAAACTAACAAAAGAAACACAGTAAATAACTAAGTAAACTAAAGACTAAAACTAATCTAAAAATAAATCTAGTAAACTATCTAAAATCTAACTAAGTCTAATAAATAATCTAAACTAAGACTAAATTTACAAATAACTAATATGAAATCTAATAAAGTCTAATAAAATAAAAAAATCTAAATCTAAACCAAGAAAGAACTAATCAAAGAAAACAATCTAACTCTAAGAAAGTAACTTAAAAAATATAGAAATAAACAATGAAATAAATAGAACTAAAAGATAAACTAAGAAAACTATATAAAAAAATAGACTAATTAAAAATTAATCTAAAATAGATTAAACTATGTTAAAATCTGAGTCAATATAAAATACAATATAAGAAAATGTGAGTCTTAGAAGAGAGTCGTCTTAGAAAAATAAATAGATTTTATTTGAGAAACCAATATCTTTCTTTATAAATATCTTGAGAGACAACTTTTACAATCAAAATAGATCAATGAAATGTCATAAATAGTGTAATTTTCATCTTTATTTGGGTTGAATACTTTGATTCTACATATAGGACTAAAAATATCAATCATCAAAAGATGTTAAACTCAACAAGATTTAGATAATCTATTATAAATAAAAATAAAAAATTGGATATATGTGTGTTGTCTAAGTAATTACTCAACCATCACAAAAAGTACCATTGGGTCTATCTACAAAAGCCATGCTATCTCATAGAAATTGCATAAAAGAGAAAGATAAATGATTGTCTTCACAATGTATAAGTTCTTAATACATGTGTTGTTACTCCTCTTCAAATGAATCATTGATCTCCTTTTATGTTTCAAACTTAGTTTAAAAATAGGGTATAACTAACTTTAGTTAATTATTAATTTACTTTGATTATTAAACTTTATAAAAGTCAATTAATATAATTAGTTATTAGTTAAAATTTATTTAAGACTAAAAAGTCTTAATAAATCAAGTATTTGAATATAGACCAAGGACTTCCTAATGGGTGGGGACCCTACTCAATTAATAATAAATAAAATAACATATATCAATAAATAAATAGATAAGTCAAAATCTAATAAAATTCCTACTTATATTAATGCCATAATGTATTTTTAAAAATTAAGTTATATATATATATATATATATATATATATATATATATATATATATATATATATATATATAATTTACTTTGATTATTAAACTTTATAAAAGTCAATTAATATAATTAGTTATTAGTTAAAATTTATTTAAGACTAAAAAGTCTTAATAAATCAAGTATTTGAATATAGACCAAGGACTTCCTAATGGGTGGGGACCCTACTCAATTAATAATAAATCAAATAACATATATCAATAAATAAATAGATAAGTCAAAATTTAATAAAATTCCTACTTATATTAATACCATAATGTATTTTTAAAAATTAAGTTATATATATATATATATATATATATATATATATATATATATATATATATATATATATATATATATATATATATATATATATATATAATTTACTTTGATTATTAAACTTTATAAAAGTCAATTAATATAATTAGTTATTAGTTAAAATTTATTTAAGACTAAAAAGTCTTAATAAATCAAGTATTTGAATATAGACCAAGGACTTCCTAATGGGTGGGGACCCTACTCAATTACTAATAAATCAAATAACATATATCAATAAATAAATAGATAAGTCAAAATTTAATAAAATTCCTACTTATATTAATACCATAATGCATTTTTAAAAATTAAGTTAGGCATATATATATATATATATATATATATATATATATATATATATATATATATATATATATATATATATATATATATATATTCAAAAAATAAAGTCTACTATACTTTTCAAAGCATCATCGCCAAAATATCAAAATCTAAAAGTCAAAGTATCAAGTTTGAAAGTATAAAATTCTATCAACTAAAGTTCAATTTGAAAATAAAATTTCATTTTTCTAACATCCAATAATCATCAGAATTAGAAAGAAATTCAATCATTGGCTTCCCTTGCTCATTGACACATTCATTATACTCTATTTCAACTATTGGGAGGTGAACCAAATTTGTTCCTTAGTCAATTGAGGGAACATCTATCTTCAGCTTAATCCATTTCAGAATTCTAACCTCAACTAAATTATCTATGTCATTCTGACTATCTGACAACCTATCTGAAGTAGTTGGATGGATTTTTAAACTACATTTTTTGATAACTAAAATAGGCTCCTTTAAAATTAATTTTCTGCACCCTAAGATTATATCTTTTTGAGAAGATGAAGGCTCATTAGAAAATGAAGGTAGGGAAAGATTAACAAAGTTTTTGCCATGGGTTGTTTCAATGTCAAGCTAAGTGGATTCAAGAATAGGGTGTGACTCATCAATAGGCTGGATTATTTTTGGGATGGGTGATTGGATTGGCAAATGATGTAGATTAGTTTGTAAGTGGTGATAATGACTGATGTGAGAAGGAGTCCTAGCATAAAATCTATGGCCATGAAATCCCTTAATACCCCTATTATTTGTAGGGTTAAAAGATAGACTATTCAAAACATTCCAAAACTTATGATCATTAACATCAAAGTAAATAAACATCCTAACAACTTTATTAAATCTAGGATCAAATATTCTAGCCCTAAAACCACTCATAAAATAATTTATATTTGAGTTTTGATGATTTACATTATCAAAATTCTAAATCCAACCTTTGTTATCATTACTTCAACTTGATCTATGCCAATCCCATCTAGACATCCTAAACATTGAAATATATTCAAATAAAACTAATTATGATGAATAAAAATCAACATGTATTCATTCAATATGAAACCAAACTGTATATCAAACACAGTCTAATATCAACAAAATCTTTAAACTAAATTGTTCTCAGTGTATCAAATAATATTGTAATATCTTATTTTTATTTCATCAAAATATCCCTTAAAATCAACTAAATCTTCAAAATAAAATTATAATATCATAATTTTATTTTCACAATACTTTATTATATTCTTTTGAATTCTCTATTCTCAATGTATATCAAAATGAAAAAGCATGGATTCTCAACATTAAAAACTTCAACAAAAATATTCTACCAGAATTCTTTATCGTTGTTTCTTTCTTCAATAATATCTTAAACTAAAAATAATTTTTGCATGTATTATTTTAAGGAAACCTCTATGGAAAAACTCCAACAAAGAAGACACTTAACATAACTATACTCTTTTCAAAATCACTTTGTCTTAAGCTGAAAGTAATTTATTGCAACTTTTCCAATTTACCAGATATTTCAACATTTGACCTCAATAGAAAAGCCTATAATTTCCAAGTAAATATTTCCAGGCATGTTTTCCATGATAGATCAGAAACCAACAATTCAATCCATCAAATAACTATGTGCATATACAAACTTATATCACATCAAAGCCCTAACACAACTCAATAAGACTCCAAAAACTTCAACTAATATGTTGCAAACTATATCCCCATATTAAACTTAGCAGAAACTTGAAACAAAACCCTATATGTCTAAACATATCTTTTAAATCATAATTCTAAAATTTCCAATATTTGAACAAAACTCAGAACACTTATCACAATTTTTTAAATCACCATTATTTCAACATTTAATTTCAAAATAAAAATTAGGATTTCAAAACTAAGGTGCAAATCTAAAAATAACCTCATTACATTTGAAGCTCAGCCTACTATATTTTCATATGAAGATTTATATCAAAATAAAGATTTAGAATTGAAACTGCTATATGAAAATCATAGTTATAATATACCAAAATATAGTAGCATTTATATGTTTAAACCACTTTTTGATATAACTTCTCTATATCATGGTCGACCAATAACCATTCAAAACATTTTGTGTAAAAACCCATTTTATAATCTTTGTCATAAGGCTCCATTACAAAAACTGATGCATGTTAACCATATCATAATATAATATTTAGACAATATAGGTTTGAAATGAAATCTTTCAAATTCAAATAAATCTTCTATGAAACCAAGAAATAACTTATTTCTTTTCATGTTCATTTATTTATGATACTTGAACAAAACCCTAAACGTTTCCAAAATATTTTAACCTTTGTAAAAAACCCTAAAAAGTGATATTTAAACCAAACAAACCTCCATAATTTGAGTTCATCATACTATATTTCCAAAATTTAACATGCAAGATTTTCCTTGAAATCCATAAATAAATGTAATTGTAGAAAGTTATGCTCACCCAAACCATACCATAACTTTTTAACAGATTCATGAAACAAAAACACACAATTCTCATCCTTTTGACTTAAAATTTTAATGAAATCTCTAAAACTATAAATGATATAATTGATGCACCATATCAATTTATTTTACTCACAGAGAGCCAAAACTGGGTATATATTCAACAAAAGTCTCATATATTCTTGAATACCATTTACAAACCTAAAACTAACTCTATATTTCATCAACCATCAAGAATATATCAAAAAACCAAACTATTTGTCACTAATATCTATGCATGGAAGTGATCATCTAAAATGTAGCTTCATTCAACCTTCCAAAACATTCATGCACAGGTTTAAACATATGAATTATCTAAACTTCTCAACATGTAGACTATAGACTATTTATTTTTCATGAAACTAAAAAATGACTATTTGAAATATCAATTGAATATTTCTAAAAACTCATTAAACTTGTTCATGGCATACTTGTTATGTGCTTTCTTGTATCCTTTCTGCCCAAAATCTCTATTTGTAACTCAAAAATCCAAATTAGTAGAGTAATGATTGCACAAGAAAATCATGAAATGACTAAAACTAAGAAAAATAATCTATTTTTAATCACTCTGCCTTGACATAAGTACTTTACTTACATGCCTACCACTCATTGGCTCATCGAAATCAATGTTGTATTTATCAATTTTGCCAAATAGGTTAATAATGTCATCAAACTTAGCAATCACTAAATCACCTACTAAACCTCTTACCAATTTCAAATATTCAAGGCATGTACACCTTCATTGAACTCTCAAACCACCAAAGATGTTAGCATGATTTTGAAGCATCTTCAAATATGCCCTTTTTATTAACTCACCTTGCCAACTTGTAATCCATGAAACTATCAAATGGACTGCCAACTTGAATTTTTATTACAAAATTACTAGAACTCAAAACTGTCAACTCAAATTCTAACTCACCATTTACAAGTCTCAAAGCTAGACCACATTGTCATCGAAATCACCATTCCTTGATACTTAGACTTAGGTTAAAAACATTCAAAATAATCATGGCATGATAGACTCCTTCAAAACTTTAGGATAAATGACCCTAGGTTAGGGTCCTTTGAAAATATAAAGTCATATTACTTTAAGAACTTAGGCTAGATAATGTTTGAATTGAGAACCTTAGTCAAATAATTCTTAGAATTAATCATTTAAAATTTTAAGATCCCTTTATATCCTAAATAAATAATTTGTCCAAATATCAAACCAACTTCAATCATGGAAATGTTTCAAATGTTAACTAAACTACCATTGAATACTGTATGAAACTGATAGATCCATTAGTCAAATTGATGAACTCATATGATGACTATAACTAAATTTAAAAAGTTCATAATAAATCAAAAGATGTATTTTATATGAAAACCACAAATACATTGCTTTCTAAAATTATGATAAATATGATCAATCCATCTGTATATTCACATTTTAAAAATGAATTGGTAGGTTATCATCATAACCAATTTATATACCATTCTTATCTAAATCAAACCAAGTTTCACATTATCATTGAAAAAATTAAATTAGTCACCACAAACTATTCACACTACCAAATGAAATCTAATCTAAAATTTATATCATACTCAATTGAAGGCCAATGTAGATATGACAATCATATAATGCTTTCAACCATCAAAATTTCCCTATTTTAAACTAAAAAATGTTGTATTATAATTTGATCATGAATCAACTTAAAACAAATTATTACTCATAAACATTCATAGTGATAAGTACATATGCACATTTATTCATTTATCCATTTATGATTTTTGAAACCACTTAAAATATAAACACAAATTCATAAACCAAATATCATCAATTTATAACTGAAAATAAGCATATAAATATACTATTAATTGACTAGGTCCTTGACATAGTTTAATTCTATGACTGAGTCATCTCTATGGTAAAAAAAGTATTAGTTGTAGAAAAATTGATAGGGTGTGAAAAATAGGCATAACACAGTCCCTTCCCAACCAGCTTTAGGATATTAGTGATTAAACCAGACTTGACTTTGAGGCTCACCTTGACAAACAAGTTGAACTTGGAAATAAACATCTATCTCAGTCAGTGGTAGAAACATAATCAATGTCATCTCAATAGAAGGTACCTTCATTCCTTCCCCAAATTGCAACATAAATAGAAGAGGGAGTTTTGAAATCCAAGTTTCTAACTTGAAAACAAGGAGTACAAGTAAATGGAAAGGAAGATCAGTAAAACTTAAACCAAAATGTTTAAGTGAAAGATAAGTCTAAGGTCATTCATTCCCCACCCCTCCCTCCTCAATATTCCAAAGCATTTCTCTCATAGAGGTCCATTAAATATAATGTGTAAAAGGAAGAGGATGTGATGTTTGTTAAAGGAGAGAAACTAAATGAGCATAATGGAGTATCTATAACACCATTGGATTTGACTTCTCTTCTTAAACTCTTTCAAGGATCTTCCATACCACTCCTTGAGAAGGATCATGTTCTTTGTGAGATAAGTGAAGGATATTCAGCTTGAAGGTGATCTAAGTGACAAATAATAAGAAATCACCATTGGGACACCTGTTGGTAAAGAGAGATATGAATCAGTATTTCATAACATAAGAGAGGGTGAACTTTAATAAGTTTCTTGGATGAAAGATGAGTCATAAGGAAAAGACATTTCAATTGGACAAGAATAGGATGTTTTCTAAGATTTTATTGATGACATGGCATACGACCTTTGTCATGGTAGTCTTGAGGAGTGTGAGAGTGAGACATTTGTCCAACTTGTAACAGCTACAAGATAATAAGACAACCTTCAAGAGTCTTTAAATGTTCAAATAAAGGTATGTGTTGGTGTTGAATTTTCTAGTTGTATTGAAGATAAAGGACATATTATTTATTTCCAAAGTGATTTTTTAAATAATAATGAGGTTTTAATATTGGATGAGACATTAAAACATGACCATGATCACATAAAATACCAAGACAATAATTAGGATCTCTAGCAGTAGTACATAGACATTTATAATGAGCATAAAAATGTTCAAATACTTACACCTCCTATAGAGAATATTAAGGATAATTTAGTTGGTGAACCTATTCATATTCATTCACAAAAGGAACAAAATCAAGAAAATGAGAGGAAGGTTGAAATTTTTGTTGCATTAGTGCTTGAATTTGAGACAAGTGAAGACATTTTAACCTTTGGTATGCTTCATGAGGCTCAAGATGTAAGTCATGAAGATCTTAGTGATATGTGGCAGCCATGCTTGGAAACTTGCAAGGAGGTTGAAGACCTTGAAAAGTCACCATATAAGATAGGTTAGAATGAATACACAAACCAATAAATAATATAAAGGTTGTCAAGAGAATCACTGCATGAGAACATGGCAAATCAGGAGTAACCCATGACTGAGGTAGAAAGTAGACTACTCATGCAAAGTAGGAAAGTTTGGACTGATTATGATTACGTGTTGTATTCACACAACCAACATATTATATTAATAATTGAGTACTAATATCCAATTATTCTCCTAAGAGGCTATGAGTATGTCAATGTTTCCATCTACAAGTGGAAGTCCTCATTTAGTGAGCAATGCCTGATTAGAATTTAGTCAATACATGACAATCAAACCTCATGGTACCATGGTGATCAAAGGAAATTTCAATTTGATCTTGTAGGAGGGATAATTTTGGTTTAGGTTGGTTTTTTTTATTATTAGCTATCTTTCTTTCAATAAGTGTGTTAACACAAATGTAGTTAGTTACCTTGTTGCTTTGGTGTCTTTTCTTGTTTGGTTCTTAAGTGTTAGGTGTTGTTTTATTTATTTTCCTTATGTGTGGTTTTTGTTTCATTCATAAGAGGTGTTATAAGGTGATAATATATTTTATAGTCTAAGGATATGGTTATCCAAGTCATGATGTCATGTGCGGGTCTTGTCATTATCATGAAGAGTTAGTGGGTTCCCTTGACTAGCAGGCTGGTCAACCCTTATGATTTGCCAAGGATATTGAAAATTTGGCCTCATAGGATAAATTTTAACCATTTAAATAAAAAACCTTCCATTAAACCCCTCTATATCTTGTCATGGTCCTCTATTTATTCTTGAAAACTTTGTTAGCATTATTTAAGGTTTCATGTTTATATTAGAATTGCTTGTAGAGATCATCATATGACATAGTTGTCTTGAGGTATTTGGTTGATTCACTAAGTAATAATGATGGTAATTAAATGAGTAATATAATTTCAAAATGTATTATGATGTCGAGTGATATGTTCCATTTTTGATAATGTTAAGGATCTTTAGCAGAAGTTAAGGTAATTTGACAAAGTTAAGGTTTCTAGTTCTCATGGTTTTAAGCCTATTTTAAGCCACTTATTATAATATGAGACTTTTTATCATGATATGAGTGTGTCTAATACTTTTTTTAATTCATGACATGAGGCCTAATATGTACATAAGGTTATTTTCTATGACATACTTATCCAAGCCTAGTTCAAACCTTGATTCATCCTCCAAACCATCAATTGATCCTCCAAACATGCTATATAAGCCAAATTTCACTATGAAAACATTTTGAAAGGGTAATATTTTAATTTCACATTTTAATAATAGGTTATAAAAAGGTCTTATGATCATCCATAGTCATATCAAGGTGTTTTATGCATTAAAAAGTCCCCTTTTGAAGCCAAATCAACTTCACACCCATCAAATAGGACCCACACATGGGAAAACAAGACCTTTCAGCATAATAAATCATGACACCTTATTTTTAAATGTTTTTTACATATTTTTTCCCTTTTTATATCCACCAATGTCATCCTAAGGTTTGAAACTTGAATAAATTCAAGAAATTAAGGTGTTTATAGGTGTTTTATAGGGTTATATAGATATGTACATTTAGTTCTATATAGGGGGAGATCATATATTTCATTAAGGATAATGTAAATAATTATATATAAGTTTCACCTCCAAAATATTCAAGAAAATCCAAAAACCCATTTATATTTTCCCATCATCCTCCTTGGTAGCTCAAAGAAGCTTTCAGGTTTATGTTGAGTTCATATAGGAGAGAGAAGACGAGGGTCCAAGATATTGGCTAGAGGAATTGGGTATAATTATATTTAAATCCTATTAATTTGTTTCAATATTTACCCCATGTTATTTATGAACAAACATTAAAAATTTAAGCATGTCAAGGTGTTTTATTCATTTGTGCAGGGGTCAGATTTCTAGTGGTTTCAATGTATTTTTTGGTAATTTGATGGAATTAGTGATTTTTAAAGTCCTATAAAATTCTTCAATGTCCTCTCATTGTATTCCCCACCCCTATTCCACATGTGTGAGGGTGTGGGAGAAAAAAAATCTTCATGTTTTCACTTTTGCAAACTGCAAACAAGTTTTTCCAGGTTGCAGAGCATTCTGTGAACAAAAGGGAAGTGTGTGATGCTTATAAGTTTTATAATAAGTTATATTGATTACACTCAAATATTATATGGCTCTCATACTCATATGATCCACTAAATAACCCCTTTAATCCCTATCTCTAATGGTGATTGTTATCCATGTAATGTAACCTCCTTTGCAAACTAAAAGAAGGGTACTTATAGAGAGTATTTAGGTTATTTTAGAAGCATACACATAAGCCCAATATTTGATACATGCTCTATAATAATTCCCATATTCATCATTTACTTATAAACTATTCCCACCCTCAACCCACTAGGCATCAAACTCTTAAAGTCACTTCAAGCTTATTAAAGTAGACCAAGTAAAGTAGGTTTTGATTGTTGGATGGGGTGTTAAGGGTTTTGAAGAGTATTAAAGATTAATTTGAGCCTATATATATATATATATATATATATATATATATATATATATATATATATATATAACAATTCCAATAAATATTATCACTTTTAACTAGGTCCTAAAAACATAAGCTTAGTCAAGTCTTCTGTTGAGTATACACAGGACTGTAGATCTTGTATTGGAAGAACACTAAAAGCATGTTAAAGTTAAAAATATCTAGAGGGTAAAAATAGTTACATAGGTTCATAATAATGTGGTGTGTCAAGGAAACAAAGGGAAACTATCTCATCCCTCAATTGGACTCATTCAACCAAGAAACAGACCTAACTACCACCTACATGCAAAATGCTAGAGGAAGAAATAAAACATAGTCAACCCTACATAGAGATGAGATGTAGAAGATAAAAATAGGGTATATGAATTATATTATTAATATCATCAATATAAGGTGAATTATTTTTTCCTTTAATATAGACAAAAATGGATCTTAATGCTTAACTAGGCCTATTAGGCCTAAAACCAATAGTGCAAACCTAGACATAAGAGTTGAAAACTTTTGCATGAATATGGGATGAATTGGGGTCTCAAATGTATATGTAGGGTTAAAATGACCTATAATTCATGATATAGTCACTAATTTACTATCAAATTATAATATAAGGTGATACCCCTATTTATTATAAACCTACCTATTAAACACCTTTAGGTAGATCCTTGGTAAGGGGTTAAAATGTGAAAGTCATACTAGAATGAAGTAAAATAGGACGTGAAATGTATTAACTGGTCCTATAAAAATTTCATAATGTTTCCCATTTAACACTTTATCCCTAATATATACAAAATAAAATTAACATATTAGTAGGCCTAGTTAGGCCTTAACAAGGCAGTCATAGTTAAGATCAAAAGAAGAAGAGCTAAGTGCCTTAAACTCTGCATAAGAAGTGACTATGAGTAAAACACTGGGACTTAGTACTTATTTCCTCTAATATTTCAATCCACATTCAATTTTTTGATCCTTGATAAAAACAAAGGGAAATTAATTTCCTTCTAGACCTATTGCGCCTAATAATGATATGTGTAGGCCTGATCATGAGAATTGAAGATTATATGTGTTTTGGGATAGTATAAAGTTATTTAAACCACTAGAGAAAGCAGTGTGAAATCTACCACCATCAATTCACCTATAGGAGACTTAACCCCCTAAGACTTAGTTTAGGACATTAGGCCTAAATCCATTCTTAAGGCCTCAAATCCCACCACCACCTTGGGGCATATCTAGATCTCCATACTATATTTATAGGCTTGAGGAGGTGTGGGAAAATAGTATAGGTCCTATGAAGAGTGTTGTTATATAAAATTATCTTGTTTAGATTTTGTGCTTAGTCATACACTTAGTAGTCAAGACAAGTTAGTTTTATACTTAATATAACTAGGAACAAGCATAGTAAAGTCTAAGGCACACAAAATTTAAATGTACTACTATGTTGGCATCAATTTCACACAAGGTGCAAGCCTTGTGTGTTTAACCAAAGTACAACAATAAATGGATTGGGGTTTGCATTGGGTTATTTTAAACATGTCACAACCTTAGTCTCAATGGGACTTAGTCATTGGCAAAATGGGCTTAGGTGGTCTATTGGTACAAGGTTATTCTAGGTAAGATTAATAAGTGTGGGCCAATTCAAGGGGACTATCTTTGGTCATGGTGGCACAAGTTGTTATTAGAATAGTTCCAATTTTCTATGGGTTCAAGTCTTTCAGATAGTGAGTAAAGTACCATTCAAGCATTTAGTGAAATGGGGGAATAGATCATACTCAAGGGTTCATTCATTTATCCAATGCTATAGGTGCAAGGTTCAAGGCTTAGGTGCATGCTTATCTCAATACTTAGGATAGTCTGTAGCCTATTAAGAGTTTACTACTTAACTCAAAGACACCATTGATGTGAGGGGGAAAACCTTCATAAGGAAACATTTTTATATGTATAATTTATACTATCATAACTATTAGATTTAAGTCATAAAACATAAAATAATGTTGTAACCATCTATAAATGATCAACACTCAATTGTTCTCAATAACATTTTTCATTAATTCACAATTTTAGTATACAAAGTTCATAACATGAAAATATAACATGTGCTCATCTTTTAAACTACTCATGCCTAATGGCTCATCGGTGAGCTTGGGCTATACATTTAAAATTATTAACATAGTCCATGTAGATTATAATATAATAATGGTATCTCTTGATTTAAGCATATCTTTGCTACCATTAATCACCTCCTCCTTTCTTTAGTGTTTGGCTCATATTTATAGGTAGAGGAGCATCTTTTTCCAAGTCATAAGGACATACACCAGGTGTTGAGCTATTTTTGGGGGTAATTATGCCACTAGATCCACTAATACAACACCCGCACTTTTCAACCTCCATGTGCAAGCACTCGATGAGATTCTCCTTCAAACCTAGGCACTAAGCAACTGCCTATCAACTAGCATAAGATCTTTGAATATTATTCAATATAGTACTAAAGGTATAAAAATGAGCAACCATCACCAAATATTACCTCATGTCAAGATTTTTTTGGTTGGCATAGTCAATTAAGAATCACAAAAAGGGGCCCAACAAGTTTTTCAGGTAGAAGAAAGTAATAAAATGTCAAATTTGGTCTTAAGACCCCTCTCAAGGTCCACAATCCTATATAATCACCTCAAGCTATCCATTCAAACATTCATATCTTTCACAGGAAAAGGACTCAGTGCCAATGCTCTTAGGGGAAGCTGGGCACCTCTATGGACTCAATTTACATAGAGGAGAGAGTGGGATTTAGGGGCCCAACTCTATGAAAAAATGATAAAACTATAACCTTCATAAACTGCCTAGTAATGAGATTGAAGCACACCATCTTTTTCTCATATCTATCTATAAAATATGCATGGGACCTAAATATTTTCAGGAGATTTGAAGGGGTTTTTGGGCTAAATGTTCATGGAAAGAATTTTTGGTTTGGAGGTCTATACTCTATGAATCGTCATTAATATGGGGGACCTTGAAAACCCTCATTAAACCCTAACACTAACCTAATGGAGGAAAAGTGCAGATAATTTCACTCAAACACCTTGGGTTGGCCTAAAAAACACTTGAATCACATAGGATACCTTAGCTATGGTACTATTCTATATGGACTATTGTACGAACTTGTTAGAAATAATATTTTTTAAGGACTTGAGCAGAAAACAAGGTTCAAGACTTGGTCAAATATTTAAATAATTAGAGGAGGTACTATGATACTTTTTTCACCTTTCCAAATCATGAAACACAAAAATTTTCTTAAAAGGGTTCACATAAATATGTGTCAAATAGGCAATCTAGGAAGGCTAGTACAAGGTAATATAATCACCTTGTTAGACAAGGTTATAGGTGTCTACTACTTAGAAAGTCATAATTCATGGTGTGGTGTGGTTTTAGGGACTTGAAACATGATAAATTAATATAAATTAAGGCCTTACTTAGGTTCTATGGCCATCTAAACAAGTGACACTAAGAAACTAGGCCTAATTACCTAAGTGACCTACCTAATAAAACAAGAGGAGGACTAATGGCATAAAAGGGTTGATAGGAGGGTCAATTCAAGGTAATTAAACCATGGTAACTAATAGATGAAGGTGATCAATCTCAACATCCATGTCCACTATGGAGGATTTGAGTAGTTTCTTGAACCTAGTCAACATGCAATGGAAGCTACTAGATACTTCATGCAGAACTTAATTGAACCACTTGAATGTTTGTAACTACCAAGTAAGAGGTGTTTTAACATATTTGGAATGACCATGACTTTAATGGTTCAACCAAGTCTATAATAGCCTCCATCACTCCACTTCAACACTCAAAGTTGCACATTCAAGCCACCAACACATGGAGGGAGTATGATGGATTATTATAATTACTTATAACTAATGATAGAGGGGGATATGGTCATTCATGGCCTCTAGATATCACCTTCATACCATTTTCCCTCTCTTTCCCTTCTCACTCTTTTATATATTTATTCTTTAAGGCCATTTCATTTATCCCTCGCCTGGGTATGAGGAAATTAATCCTAGATTTGTACTTTATAAACCTCATGGACTAATAAATAAACTATTATAGCTCCATCATGTTGGTATCTAATGTGTTCTTTACTTGTTGATATGCATATGTTTCAATTTTCCCTCCCATTTCAATTCCTTGTCTCACCTAGATATTAGTAGGTGTTTTATACAAGTCACATGATGTGCAAAAGGTGTTGATTATTGAGCTTAAAGTGGAACATGATTGGTAATTATCTATGATAAAACCTCCCTTTCATGTCCCTCATGTTTTAGTCACCTAACATAGCCTTCATGTGAAATGTTGGTGCATAGGAGCTCTTGGAGATAGTAGTTTAGTTGTTTTTCTAGTCCATTAGTGTTATTTAAGGTAAATAGAGTGGATAATGATATTAGTGCATCACCATATTTAGATTAGGTTTCCTTTTATGCATATTATCAACCTATTTTCATCCCAACATCATTAGGTCTTATAAAGTGAGCTTAAGTTGATGTACCATGGGAACTAGCCCCATAAACTAGAGATTTGGTCATCCTATAAGTCATACATAACCTTTGTACCAATCCCATGTTACCCCAAGATTGGATATAACTAAACCATCTTCTTATAATCATGTAGCTTAGAGTGTTAACTAGAGCCATATGGTAGAAGATGCTATAGATGCCATGGGTGACCTATGTTGAGAACCTTAAGAACTCAATAACACTAACCTTAGAAGGAAATGGGTAGAGGGAGGCCTTATAGAATATTAAACATATCTCTGACATAGGGGTCTCTCTAATAAAGGTATCTATGAGAGATTATGTGTTCATGGTGACAATGTAGGATTAGACCTCACTTACAGTGGTAGCCCAACTGAACTATGTGGTACATTGATGGCAATTGTGCTTAAAACTATAACTAGTAACTATGGTGTGACTTCCTCTGGGATAGGTAAAGGATACTCATATGAAAGACCCTCAACTATGACCATTGGATTAACATGTATATACTTTAGGAATCTATGAAATTTGGCTGGAATGGATTGTAGTTATTGTATCCATGGCCTACCTAATCACATGTCAAATGTGCCCACACTAGGTATAACTAAGAATTTAGTGGTTGTAGGCATCCAATTCCTAACACCATTTGTGTTGAAATTGTCAATCTTACTTGAATTGCACTCAAATGCATAATTTAGGCCAAAATCACTAAAAATATGCTAAATTGTTCAAGATTGTCATATACACGTTCTAAATTAGGCTAATGTATCCCTAAATGGGGCAATGCATTTTATTTGGTTCCTAACTTTGATCAAATCATTTCGAGTCAAAATGACAATTTCACCTTTTTGTGCTCTAGATCACTCTTTTCTTCTAATTCATTAGTAAACACCATGTACCTTTGTTATTTTGTATTAGAAACATCCTAAATGGGATAATGGTCCATAACATCTAACATTTCCTTCTAATTCCCCCTGAGTAAAATTATGACCCAGTATTATGAATTTTTGATCATATTGATTAATTATGCACCAATTTATAAAGAATTGCAATAAAATTAATTAATATTTAATAAGATAATTAATTAAAATCAAGAGATTAAGTGGATTTTACATGGAGGTTATTTATTATTTCATTATTGGAAATTGATTCTAGATATTTGCGTCATCGTGTGACATGCTCTATGGGGTGGTATCCATAAACCATAAATGCAACAAATATTAGGATTATGGGTACCCATGACTCATTAATGCCCCTTCCTCCTAAATCATTATGAATATATTTATAGATTTATTATTTCAAATATTAGATTAATTCATGGACACACATCTCAATCTTGAGATGGATGGTCATGGTTGATCCTAACCCATTTGGAAAATCTATAAATACAAGGGCATAGAACATCATTTTTAAGTTAAAATTTTATAAACTTATAATGCAAAATTACCTCCACAACATTTCTTTGTGTTGATAATTTTTTTATTTTTAAGCTTCATTTGATAAGCATAGATTAGATTTCTTATCTTGAGCCTAGGTTATGCATAGTGATCTTGAGATGATGGAGGAGCTTGGCATCCATTCTTTACAAAGACAAGAACATTAGTTTAAGGGAAAAATACATTTGGAGCTACTCTTAGATGGTGGAATCACTTGGGAAGGTAATTAGTACTTGTTTTCTTTTAATTGTTCTTCATTGTCATTTGTAAAACCTATTGGAATAGGTTGGCCCAATTTGTTAAGATCATTATGCATTTTTTATGTTTACATGAATAATGTTTGACTAACCAACTTTGTAATCCAATCCTACATCTTAGCACGCCTGGTGGGACCATGGATTCCATTCAAGCAAGGAAGACATTGTGGAAATTTTACATTTTCATTTTAGTCATTAAAAAGTCCTTAAACATTTTTTTTAGCTCATTTTCCCATGTTTCTAACATTTTTATGTACACACAAGTTACACAGTGATTGACAATAGTTATTAGTGACTGATGAGAGTTAGGTGCAATCGCGGTTGGTTGGTTGTAGGGGAAAATATGGTTAAAACTTTGCATTTAGAGATTTTATCCTAACAACTATTTTAAAGCATACTGTTTTTGCCTTCAAGTTCATAAGTGACTGTTGGTGGTTGTTTTAGACAGGACAAAGTTAGGTATAGACTTATGACAATCATGTAGGCATTGACACTGGTCAACAATGACCAGTGTCAGTCACTATGTTTAAAAAAAAATAGACCCAAGAGCATGTTTTCTAAAGTTACTTATCTCAAAGCAAAAAGTGCTTCAAAGCTAAACAAGGCTATCTAACTTTTTATACTGAACCAGAATGGAAAGTGACCAATTTGAGCTTAATTAAGTCTTTTTAACCTCTTTTTAGTGCTTAAATAGAACTAAGAACTTTCCTTTGGTGCTTTAAAATTAAAAATTGCATGTTTATATTTAATGTTTTGTGATTATTTTTCAAAAGTTTTTGCAAAATAAGGCCAAGGGGCCAAATAACATCACCAAACACTTTAATTCAGTGCTTAAAACTAAACTCACTTCAAAGTTTTGTTTTGTATAAGACATCTATCATTTCTTTTGTTACAATTATTTGAGCAAAAAGGAATTTGTGCATGTATGCTCTCCCCTCATCCCCTATAGGGAACTTGGGTGATCAAAAGCACCATTTCCATTACAAATTGTGCCTTTGCCCAAGGCATAAAAAAGAAGTTATCTAGGCTCTCCCCAAAACCCACATAGTTTGGGTGATCTAAAAACAACCTATAAAGCCTTTTACTTAGATTTTATGTCATGCATTTTGGCTTGTGAGAGGGATGTCAATACCTCCCATGAGTTCTTTAAGGTAACTTTGACTTGGAGATTCATCTTCTAGTATTTTATTCAACCCCTCTCCATGGGGGGTATATAAATTAAGATTACCCCACTGGGATGGGGGTTTGAGTTATTAAACCATCTCCATTAGTGGTAAGTCACCCTGGAATGTATGATCATTTAGGACATCATACTACACTAAGCAAGAGATGGATTTAATGGTTGTGAAAAGGATAAGACTTTTTCATTACAAGATTTATTTGTAAACCCATTTTTAACCTTTCAAGTTCAATTTTGGTTTATAATGGATACCGAATAATGGATTTTAAATAAATGATCAAAAATTGATTTAAAGTGTTTAAAAATTGGATTAAAATTGAATTTGAATTTCTATGTATTCATTCCTTTTAATTACACCTTAAAATTATCATTAGCCATTTAATTGTATTTTGTTAAGTGTTGTGTTTGATTAAAACTTGCATCCACATTTGAATAATTGAATCAAATTTACAAAAAGAATATAATGCAAAACAATCAAAACACAAACACCAAAATTGTTAATGGAGTTCACCCGATCTAGGCTACATCTTTAGGTCTGCCTCAAACGTGGAACCAATTGATTATTGATGAAAAAATTATTTATAAATCACCTTATCCCAGTAGGGGTTCTTAATATATAAATAAATGTTTTGATGCCATTGGATTTGGATCTAGCAACTGACTCTAGCTCTGGGTCTTCAGCTATCTGAGCTTCTTATTGAATTCACTAAATTCTAATTCTCATTCCAATGATTTTCAAAATACCCCTCATCCCTTTATATACTTGTTGGAGGTGTAAAAATAATGGGCTTAATCATTATCCCCTTTCTCAAAATAATGGGATTAACATTTATCTCCACTTTTTTTGATGGGATTGAATAATATCCCATTCCGCCATGTTTTATGAGATTTATATCATCTTATTACAATTTTATATGGAATTTTGATAATATCCCACATATTTAATTCATGGGATTCTACATAATTATGAAAATACCAATTAATATGTGAGGAATGAAGTAATAAGCCATAATTTGGCCTAGGTTGTGGGGTTTTATCCCACATAGAAATTATTTTAGACATGTTTAAAAATGTCTTTCTTTACCTTTATGATTTGCCTTAGCCACATGTGTCAGCTATAAATTTGTACTCATGTATCATGCTATTTTTTTCACATGTCATCATTTAATTGGTCCATGTTTCCATGTCATCACTTTTATCGGGTTTGACTAGTCATAACTTCCATATACATACTCAAATTTGGTCCATTCAAAATGCATGAAAAAGATTATGATGAGATATACATCATGGAACTATATTTGAAATTTTCCATGATGGTTAATTTTTTTAGTTTGACTAGCATTGACCACTTGTTGACTTGCTTTGACTAAAACTTTGATCGGCTACACAAGAAGCATACGAGCTCCATTTTTTGGGTTCCATATACCATTGGAAAGGTCTCAATGGGCCTTACATAATGGTGTAGGTTTTATTATACTTTAGGAAAATTTTTGAATTATATTATAGATTAAATACCTTTTCATATTAATCCATTTGACATGGATCTAATTGACATGTTGTTTCTCTTATGTGTAAACAAGAAAGTTTGTGCACATGGGATCAATCTAGACAATCATAAACTTTAAGATTTTTTAGATAAACCCCACTTGTCATGGAAATATTGTTGATGTGAGGTGAACCCCAAGGTCCATACTATCATATTATCACTTGAGAGAGGGGGGTGTAAAATACTCTATCATATAATGCACTTTTATTTTGGATGAACACTTAATTTCTTCTCAAGTGCATGTATAAAGATGGACTTCAATAATATCTTGAAACCTTGTTAGTTTTAGAGATTTAGGATGATTAATTAGTTGTATTGGCCTATTTTAGTCTTTTTATATTACTCAATCTTTGACTTGATTCAAAACTTTCTTGTAAAAACATGTCAATAACCAAACACATTGTTCATAATTTCTTGAACAAGGAGGTGTTACATTGTCTAAGTGAAAATCAATCTTTTTATTGTTCAAATTTTTCATCTTAAATATTGTGTCATATCATCTAGTTGGTGTAGTTATGTTACCCTTTTGAGTCTAAACCACTTGCCAAATTTTATTAAGTCCTTCAATGATAGTTAAAATTTGAAATTATACTTTTCTAAGTTCATAAGGTTGATGTGTTAAATTGGGTTCACCATTTACATTTAAATTGAGGGAACTTGGGTTTAATTTATAATTTAGGTTGAAGGCCATTTATAGAATCATTATCACTCTCATCATTGGTGGTCTTAATTCATCTTACGTATCACTCATGCTTTGAGTCCTAGAACATATTTTATAATACCATTCTTATTACCATGCAGTCGTTTTGTGTTGTCCTTTGGGTTCTAGTTTTATACTTAAGAATTATTGCATGTTTCCACATCATGAGTTTCATGGTTCACATTGTCTCCTTCCTAATTAGGAATTTCTTCTAATTTTCTAGTAGCAAATCATTTAAGTTAGACTAAATTTTATGGTATTGTTGTATAAAAAAAAATTAGGCTTTGGTGTACTAGTTTTCACCTTAGATTTTTTATTTATCATACCTTATTATAATTCATATGATTTAAAATTTACCCAAGGTTGAGTAAATTCATGAACATCATTCTTATAATTATGTGTGTTACTATGCCACCCTTCCTATTATAGTCTCTTTGGTACCTAGTCACCTTGTTTAGAAAAGATTAAAGCACACACCTTGTTTAAACATTTGTAAAGCATAGTCCAAATCTTAAGCAAATGTAAAGAACAATCTTATATACATGAATCTAAGGTAAACTTTCAATGGGGTCTCTTATGGCCTTAGTTGCAAGGTAGATCACTTTTATGGTAGATGTGAACATTCTATCTTGTTTGAGGATGTCACCCTCTTTGAGCCTATTTGTTGAAAACCAATCCAATCTATGCTAATTTTTGTGTGTCATCCTCTTACTTCCCCTTTGATTTGAATTTTGTTATTGAAGGTTACTATTTTAGGATATCCTCCTTCAAGTTTCACACCACACTCAAAGGTTACCATTCTAGGTTATCCCCCTTTGGCTTGTGTGAGTGATCAAGCTCCTTAACGTGTGAAGGCTACCATTTTGGACTATTCTCCTTCAGATTGTGTGAGCAATAAAGCTCCACATCACATGAAATTTACCATTTTAGGAGATCCTTATTTGGTTTATGTAAACAACAAAAGTTTACATCATCCCATCATTACCATTTTAGGCCCATCACTTGTATTTATTAATCCTATTATTAAAGAACATCACTTTGATGAGCCAGATTTTGTTGATCCCTTATTCAATAGTCTAATTTTTGGATATCCCATTATTGAACCATAAAACATTGTTCACACTAAGCCAAATGTTCCCCACTTAAAAAAAATTGTACCAACCTTTGAGCCAAAACAAGAACCATTACCACTTCAATAGCCATCTTATGAGGACCAAAATGTGCTCAAGGTTGATATTTTGCAAAAAATTATTAACCAAGATCATGATTTTATTGTTAAAACACCCATTTATAATGATTCAACCTATGATGAGTTACCTATTTATATTTTACCTATTTTTAAAGAGCCTCATCTCCTTGATAGGCCAATCTCTATAGAGTTATCTCTTGATCTTTTAAAACTCATTGAGGAGTCTCCTTTTCATAGACATGATTACATTGAGTCATCCCTCAAGTGGTTCCCTCTGTTTGATGGGATTCGCTTAGATGAGCTAGTCTATGTTGAACCCTTCCTAGATGAATCACTTTTTATAGATCCCATTATGCCATAACAGGCTACTATTTATCCAAAATTTAGCATTTAATAGAACATTATAAAAATAACCACATTAGATTAAGACAAAACATTATATTCAAGTTCTATTTCTGAACCAACATCAGATTTAGCATTAGAATCAGAATCACTATCAGATTTAGAGTCCCTTGAGTTGGACTCAACTTCATAAATATAGTATAGTCATGGTTGTTACAACATTGGTTAAAATTGCCTTATGGATCAATTTGAATATATTTTTGATCTTTATATGGTTTTTAAGGATGATTACTTCAACATATAGACAAATTCTCCTAGTACATTCTATGAGGATTATGATTCCTTTCATCATTCTATTACCCCCACCCAGCATAGCCATTATATTGACATTCCACCTTCCATAAGCATTGATTGGGACCAATAGAATCACACTTTATTGAACTAAATCCATGGTGACATACCATTTGTAGAATCTCAAGGGGCAAGACTACATTCATGCAAAAGAAGAACAATCCCCTGTGAAACCTTTTTGGAGGTGATAGGGGATGATCAAAGATCAAATTCAACATATTTTAGTGATACCTTATCAAAGGCACTAGAAGACAATCAAAGTCAAATGTTAACATCTCTTCATGAAACCTTCTCAGAGGCACTAATTTTAGTCTATTACTATTCTATGAGTGGAATACATAGGGAAAGGATGGATCCAGAGACACCTCAGCAAAATGGAGTTGCTGAAAGGATGAATAGAACAATAATGGAGCGTACACAGAGTATGAGGTTACATACTGGTTTGCCCTTATTGTTTTGGGTAGAAGCTGTAGATATTGTAGTTTACCTAGTTAACAGAGGACCTTCTACTGCATTAGATGGTGAAATTCTAGAAGAGGCTTGGATAGGTAAAAAGGTAGATCTTTCATTTCTCAGAGTTTTTGGTTCTAAAGCTTTTGTGCACATTGATAAAGAAAATAAAAAGAAGCTGGATGCTAAATCTATGTAGTGCACTTTCATTGGTTATGGTTTTGGAGATTTCAGATTCCAGTTGTGGAATTTAGAAACTAACAAAATTATTAGAAGATGTGATGTATTTTTCAATGAGAAGGTGATGTACAGTGATCAACTCAAGAGGCTAAATAATTCTGAGCAGGGCAATCTTGATTTGGAAGAGGTTATGATCCAAAATGAGCTCGCGGGTAAAAATCATCACTCACAAAAAAACACAGAGACCAATGTCAGTCAAGTGGAGACTAACGTCGATTAGGTTGAAATTGGCATCGATTAGGAAATATTAATGTTTGTTGGGTGTAGACCGACATCGATCAGAGATGGCCAGGATCGATCACTGTTAGAAGAAAATTTGGGTGGATAGCAAGCTGTAAATGAGTCTCAAATGCCCATAAGGAGGTCTAAAAGGGTAAGTAAACCTCTAATTCGTTATTCCCCTTCTTTATACTACTTGTTGCTCACTGACGGTGGAGAACCAGAAAGTTTTGATGAGGCAATGTCAGTAGAATCTAGGAAACAGTGGGAGCATGGCATGAATGAGGAAATTGATTCCTTGGAAGAGAACCATATGTGGGATTTGGCTGAGTTGCTAGCCAAAAAGAAAGCACTGAAAAAAAAATGGGTATACAGGTTAAAGGAAGGAGAGAATGGACAAATGAGACATAAGGCCAGGTTGGTAGTAAAGGGATTTGCACAGAAACTAGGTATTGATTTTGGTGAAATTTTTTCTCCTGTAGTAAAGATGACTTCTATTCAGACTATATTGTCTTTAGTTTCTATTGAGGATTTGCATCTTGAGCAGCTTGATGTTAAGACAACATTTCTTCATGGAGATTTGGAAGAAGAGATATATATGGATCAGCTGGAAGGTTTTGAGGTCAAAGGTAAGGAGAAACTTGTGTGCAGGTTGAAGAAAAGCTTATATGGTCTTAAGCAAGCTCCAAGACAATGGTATTTGAGGTTTAATAGGTTTATGATAGAGCATGTCTTTAGTAAATGTCAATTTGACCATTGTATGTATTTTAACAGATTGGATAATGGTAGTTATATTATCTTGTTACTATATGTAGATGATATGCTTGTAGCAGGTTCACACATGTAGGAAATTACTGAGCTTAAGGTAAAATTAGCTCACACATTTGACATGAAGGATTTAGGAGCAGCAAATAAAATCCTTAGCATGAGTATTAATAGAGACAAGAAAAATCATAGTTTGATTTTGTCTCAAGAGGATTAGGTGAATAAGGTGTTGGAGAGGTTCAATATGTAGGATGCAAAACTGGTAAACACACCTATGGCTAGACACTTCAAGTTGAGCAAAGAACAGTGTCCTAAATCACATGATGAGGTTGAGTACATGAGTAGAGTTCCATATGCTTCAGTAGTTGGGAGCTTGATGTATGCAATGGTATGTTCTAGACCTAATATTGCCCAAGCAGTGGGAGTTATCAGCAAGTTTATGGCCAATCCAAGAAAGGAACACTGGAAATCAGTTCAGTGGATTCTCAGATATCTGAGATGGACCAGTAGTAGGCATTTATGCTATGGAGGGTCAAACACTTCTCTACATGGGTATGTAGATTTAGATATGGCAGTTGACTTGGATGGTAGGAGAAGCACCACAGGATATGTGTTCACTATTGGTGGAACAACGGTTAGCTAGATTTCAAAGTTGCAGAAGGTTGTTGCCTTGTCTACTACAGAGGCAGAATACATTGCAGTCACAGAGGCTAGCAAGGAAATGATTTGGATGACTCGGTTCATGGAAGAGTTGGGAAAGGAGCAAGAGAGATGCAGATTGTATAGTGATAGTCAAAGTGTAATTCATTTGGCAAAGAATTCAGCCTTTCATTCAAGAACCAAACATATACCGCTTAGGTACCACTTCATTAGATAGGTATTGGAGGATGGACAGTTGAAGTTGGAAAAGATCCATATGGATAAGAACCCTGCTGATATGTTAACAAAGTCGGTAACAAAGGAGAAGTTGAATCTTCATTCAACTTTTGTTGGTCTTCAAGATTGAACTTGAAGAGGGAGAAATAATCTAGAGATGTTTAGAGGATGTTGTTGTATAGGTATAGGTGCATTTATTTATCTCCAAGTGGGAGATTGTTCAGTTGTGGAGCTAAAAGCTTCACTAATGAGCTAGTGTGGAGGTTGCTGGGCTCACACAGTGATTAACATCGATTAGGGGTTAACCAACATTGGTCATCATCAGTCAGAACCAATCGACATCAGTTAGGGGTCGGTCGACATCGGTCATCTTCAGAATGACACCAACTTTTGTGCATTTCCAGGCATTTCTAGAATTGTTATTTTTAGGAGAATATTTAGTTTGCATGTAAAGACTAAAATTAGTCTTGAGTCTATTTTTCTAATTATTGTTTGCTTTCATGCAGAGATGTTAACATTTGGATGAAAACCTCATTGAGGCATCAAAAATTGAGCACAAAAGTTCTTCATTACTTGATGAAGATGTTATCAAAGAATAAATCATTATAACTTCTAATATACAACATAATCAGATGGTAACTACTCTTAGGATCAAATAACAAAAAAAATTGGTGGTCTTATTAAGAACATATTTAGAGGTCTTTAGCCTAACCACAACCAAAATTATGTCAAATCCAAAATCAATAACATTACATGTGACTGAAAGTCCTAATCTTCATTTGTTTCCCATTCATTATACATTTCATTATCATGCACCTATTCATTACCCATTTATATCATTTATCATATGCCTAACATTATTTAACATCTTTGGAAGTACTTTCCTTTATAGAGGCTACAAGGATATCTTGTCTTAACATTTGATGGAAGCAGAATCAATGACCAACAAAGATCATGAACACATTATTAAGATTCAGATCGATAGCAAGTTCTTGATAGAGATTTTTTTTTGAAAAGGTGTTGGGTAGTAATTTTTATGATTAATTATGATGGTTGTCTCATATATTGACTAGGACAAACATCTCCATGTCAGCAAGAGAAATGGAACCATTTATCATTTGCCATTATTTTTCCCTATCTCTTAGGGGCAACCCTATAAGACCATTTCATTTTAGGAATTTTATACCATTGTGTTCCATTTGTCTTTCTATTTGAACTATATTGACTTGAGGTCCTTTGGTACTATGTAGGCAACACTCAATTTTTATTGAGGTTAGCTCAGTCACCTTTGCTATGCTCTCACCATGTTATGAGTTATTGATTAAGTTTGAATGTTCTCATCATTTTTTGAGCAACCTAAGCCATGTTCTTATTGTTTTGTGAGCAAACTAAACCAATCATCACTTGGGGGTAATTTTGTTTCCACTATAGCCAATTGTCTTTTGATCATTTTCCTTATACCATTTCTTTACTATTGACCAAGGTTTGTTTTTAGTTGTCCTACTTATCCCATTTTTATCTTGGTTCCTTTATTTCTTCCTACATTTTCTATGAGGGGATTCTGATCCAAATTCAATAGTTTTAGAATGTCATGTTGAATGATAATCTATGGAAGAAGTGTGATATTTGGAATAAAAAGTTATCTTTTATCTATCATCTTATCTATTATCATTGATTATAACCACCTATGGGTAAATCAGTATTGTATTTGATACCCTTGATTATAACTGCTTTTGGGAAAATCAAAATTATGATGTTTTTTCATAATTATAACTTCCTAGGGGTAAATTATGTGTAATGCCTTTTTATCATGCATTGTCACTTTACTTGGTCATTAGTATTATCATTTGTCATGTTGTTCACCTTTATTTACAAACTTATTACTTGGTTAGTTTTTTATCACATTTTGTGTAGGAAGAACTAATATGAATTAAGGTCATAATAGGAATACATAGGTTATGCTTGATTCATGTTGAGGTCAACTTAGTCCCATATTTTCATTATTCTCTCTCCATTTTATGATCATTTTAAGTTGGTGAACTCTCATTGTTTCACAAGCTGGACCGTTATGTGTCTCTTACTCAATCGAGTTGAGATAATTAAAAATTTCCAAAAACATTCATAAAATTTTAAGATCTAAAAACATTTTTTTTAATTTGATTGTTGTTGGTGTTGTTTGGTATTTTGTTTTGTTGTTTGGTTTTGTTATTCTCTTTTATTTTCAAGAACATCTTGATGGTCCACATGGATCTTGATTCTTTATATCTTTATCTCATGTTATTAAGTTGATCTTACATTATTATTCCTTCTTAAATCTTGATTATTCATATCTTGATTTAAATTAGGTTCATTTATGTTTATCTTTTTCTTTGTCTTTGCTTTTTTGTTTGAATTTAAATAGATGTAACTCTAGTTTTGGTCATTATTTTACCCTTATCCTTAGTTATAGGTATTCACATTTGAATTGGATCCATGTAATTGAAATGAACTATCATTATGGATTCTTCATATTTATGATGCCTAATTTCTTTTACTATAGCAAGCACTTTGAGTTTTAGATTCAAGTCTTAATGTCAACCCAACTTTGATGAATAGATCTCAAGATCACTATGTATAAACTAGGCTCAATAGTTTTAACACTTGAATCTATGTTTAGATGTGCATCTTTTCATGTACATCATGAGTCTAATAAACTCTTAGTCAGTTTTCATCATCCCTCATTCCATTCTCTCCCAAGTTTGGGTGAACTACATTAGCTTGAGGTTCATTTGGACTATGTAGGTAGCACTTGGATACTAGACGTATCTCAAGTCAGCTTGGCCACATTCACTTTTCTTTTCTTCTCTTTCATCACTTTGTGCATCCTGATATGCCTAGTTTTTATGTATTTCATGAAAATTACACCATCACATCTATGTTTATGCCTAATCATATTTAATCTATGTAATAGGTTATATCCTTGATCTATTTCTTGTCAATTTACCCATGTTAGGGCACAACATTTAAAGTGATTAAAAAATATAAATCATCCCTACAGGGGTAAGCCATTATTTATTATTTATCACTGATCAAAATTAGCCCTATTGGGGAACTTCTTATTAGCATATTTTTGGAGACCAAATTGCCCTATTTTTCTATTTCCAATCTCTCCACACTTTTTCCCACAATGGAAATGTTTTAGTGTTCAACTTGTCTTGATATTGATTGATGTCATAAGTGCATAGCTTGCACTCTCAAATTGGATATATTCAAAGTGTGTCACTTATATGTTTGGATTGAATCCTTCCCATTCCCCCATTTTTGGGGACCATTATTCCTCTAATTATATTTTGATCATTGATGGTAACCATGCATGAAAGCATTAGCTCATCTAGATGTGATCTATTCCATGGGTTAATCTCACTTTCTCTCTCTTTTTTGAAAGTCCATCCTTCCTTTTCATCCTAGTATGTCCTCTCGAGGGGGCATCATATTTCATTTCAAAAATTCTTATTGATAACTCTTTTTTTAAAAAATATGTTACCTCAGTTGAATGTCTCATTATTCCTTCTTAAATAGGGGAAAAATGTAGACATCTAATTCTTAACACCATTTGTGTTGAAATTGTCAATTTTACTTGAATTGTACTCAAATGAAAATTTAAGAAATCACTAAAATCATGATAAATGGTTAGAGCTTGTCTTATAAAAGTGACAATTTAGGATAATGTATCCCTAAATGGGGCAATGCATTTTATGTGATTACTAACTTTGATCAAATCATTTCAAGTCAAAATGATGATTTCACCTTTTTGTGCTCTAGATCTCTCTTTTATTCTAATTTATTATATGTCACGTACCTTTATTATTTTGTGTCGATAATATCCTAAATGGGATAATGGTATGTACACATCTAACATCACCTTCTAATTCCTCTTGAGTCAAATTATGACCCAATAATATAACTTTCTAACCATTTTGATTAATTATGCACCAATTTCTAAAGAATTACACTAAAATTTATTAATCTTGTTTAAGCTAATTAATTCAAATCAAGAGCTTAAGTGGATTTTCCATGGAGTTTATTGATTATTTCATTATTGGAAATTGATTCTTAATATTTGCATCACCTAGTGACATGATCTATGGGGTGGTAACCATAAACCATAAATAAAACAAATATCAGGACTATGGGCACCCATGCCTCATTAATGCCCCTCATCCCAAATCATTATGAGTATATTTATATATTTATTATTGCAAATATTAGATTAATTCATAGCCACACATCTCAATCTTGAGATGGATGGTCATGGTTGATCCTAGCCCATTTGGAAATTCTATACATAGAAGGGCATAAAACATCATTTATAATTCATAGCTATCTCCACAACCTTTCTTTGTGTTGATCAATTTGTTTTATTTTAAAGTTTCATTTGATAGGCATAGATTAGATTTCTTATTTTGAGACTAGGTTATGCATAGTGATCTTGAGATGATGGAGGAACTTGGCATCTATTGTTGGCAAAGACAAGAACACTGGATCAAGGGAAAAAACATGCTTAGAGTTGCTCTTGGATGGTAAATCACTTGGGAAAGTAATTGGTACTTACTTTCTTTCAATTGTTCGTAATTATCATTTGTAAACCCCATTAAAATAGGTTGGCCTATTTTTTAAATCTCTTTATGCATTATTTGTGTTTACATGATTTATGTTTGACTAACCAAATTTTTAATCCAATCCTATAATGGCCACATGTTTTAGTCTAACTTGTAGTGAAAGTAAAATCTCAAGAATGGAGCTTTAAACATGGCCATTGAATCCACAAATAATTATGTCTTTAGGAAAAACGTGTTTCTATGAATAACCCAAATGTCATATAAGTGTGATAGTGCACATGTTAATATTTGGCCCACTACCAACCATAACACTTTGAATAGGATGATGATTAATGTAGGCTTATACAAAGAGTGCATATAAATCTAAAACATCATCAACATTATCATGTTCTAAGAAAGTGATGAGTGGTATAGCTGGTACTATAATATGATACACACCAATGATATTATTTAGGGGTATGCATCCTCTATAGTAGTGTGATATGATACCGGTGATATATGTGACTAATACATAGTGAACACCTGAAGCTCCCCCTACCTCATTACATGTATATTTTGGAAGCATATTCAAAAATATTTTCAATGCCTTAGCTTTTATTTGTTTAAATTTAGGTTCCTCCATGGGTGTGCCCATATCAATGATGTTGGCCTCTATAATAACATGTATCTTATGTTTCAAGCTGATGCATTAGTTTGTAGTATGGCCTAGTGCCCTATCATAGTCTCATAATGCATTAAAATCATAGCTCTTTAAAAGAGGTCATGTTATGTCAACCTATTTAATGGGACAGAGAGATACGACATTGCATTCCAAGAGTTTTTGTAAAATACATGTCGGTGATTCTAAAAGGTTGGTTATAACTCTTTGTGGAGGAGCTAATAAAACAAAGTGAGGAGGTGGCTTTGAAGTTGCATTAACTATGGATTTTTGATCACTCTTATTTTTAGTGGACCTTGATTTGTATGGAGGCTTATTATAAATCTTAGTATTTGATTATAATCTACTTGTATATTTTAATTTTCCCATATAGAGAAGCTTGACTTTCCTTTCTTTCACTATGTGGCATAAATCTGTGAATGTTAGAAACTTCTTGGACAAGATATTTTCATGTAATGATGGTAGTAAACTCTATTTGAATATGTCTTGGAGATATCTATCTACCGAGGGGCTAATCATATTTGTCAATATAATTTTATAACACAAGACATATTCTACAATAGGCTTATTGGATTTTTGGTCAAGTTGTGCCACTTGAGCATATGAGATCTTATCACTGATGTTAATTGAAAAGTGTGATAAAAACATATATTCCAATGGATTGAATGTAGTGATATATTGATTTGAAAGATCATATAACCACTTTAAGGCATATTCCTTTAGACTGCATGAAAATAATTTAGTAAGGAGCCAATCATTAGGAATGTAGTCCAAACATACTGCATGGAAATATCGTAGATGGTGCTTTGGGTCACCCTTACCATGATACAAAGTAATCTTAGGTGTGATGAATCTTGATGTAAAAGGATTTTCCACCATGTGATGTGCCAAAGGTGTATATAAAATAACATTATAATTCAAGGCATGTGATGGCCTAGTAACACCCTTCCCAAGATGTAACACATGAGCCTATAGATAATGAATCTCATACATAAGGGATTGTACATTTCGAGAGGAGTAACTAACCATATGAGGTGTTTCTATTATTGAAGTTTGATAAGTTAAAATAGGTTGTTTGACAAGATGAGTTGTCCTCAAAGTGGGTGTAACAATATTTTTATCTAGGGGAGTAGAAGATTGACCATTATTTAATTTGTTCTCTATTTCCATTATGGCTTACAAAATATATGCATGATCATGGGGCTATTCCCAAAGTCTATCTTTGAAACTCTGTAAAATCTCATCCTTATTGACAATACAATTTTCATTGTTAAGTGGGGGGAGAGTGTCTTGATTCCCATCTTGTGTATTATTTGTTAGGAAAATACTATTAATGTTCACATTATATCTATTTGTATTATTATTTAATGTAATATTATATTATCAAATTGGTATAACAATACTCTAATATAATAATTACATAGATTGTAATGATCATAGGATGATAATAACAATCTCCTAATTTGTATGAGATGTGAAAGCTATATATTTGTGATGAATGTAATAGAATATATATGGTTTATAATTATTCATATACCATGTATATTTATCTTTAATGCTAGTTTGTATGATTCAAATCTATATTTGGCTCTTACAAATCATATCAATGGTATCAGAGTAGAGAGATTATGGATACTTGACATCTTGTGTGGATTGCATTAAAGCATTTGATCCATTTGTGGATAAGTTATTAACAGTGATTGAAGACCACCTGATCATGTTTGACTCATTGCTACATTAGAGAGGCATTCTATATAATATATTTTTTAGATTATAAAGGATTATATCATCCTACATAATGGTTTTATTTCTTAAAGAGTAGTATGTGGGAAATAATCTACATAAAAAATCAAAGTCATGTATTATCTCATGCTGTTATGCATGTTTTTGCCAAATACATCTTCCATTGTCATATCTCTATGAGCCTACATACTCATTCCAGCTATTCCAAATTCAATTATAGGCACCTTCACATATTTTTTGGTTTGTTTAACTCATTATAGTTATTAATGATCATTTATAACTGATTGTATTCTAGTTTACATCATTTTGTTCAAATTCAACATGTTATTCAAAACTCTCCAAATGCTAACCAAATTGGAGTGAAAGAGTCTATATGATTCTAATATTTTATGGATAGATCTCGCTTATGTGGTATCATGATTTAGACTTTTTTATATCATTCACAAGAATGTGTGTATTTTTCACAAATATGTTCATTACCCACGTCGATTTCTATGAGTTCTTCCATTTTTTAAATTGTCCTCCACTGTTGTGGTTGGTCCTTCCTCTTTACCCACATGCATGTGATACATGGGATTATTTTCATTTTTAGGTTGATCAAATTGTCTCTCATAGAAGAGTCTAGATATTAAAGGAAATAAGACTTTAAGTGATGTGTTTCATCATTGTGTTTTATTTAGATATGTAAAGGTTTTTGTTTTTTTAGTGTCTTTGTTTAGATTTTAATAGTCTACCATTATAAATTTGAGGTGATTTTAGGATTTATTCCATGTTTTAATGGCATAATGTTTTATTTTAATATAGTTTTTTTAATAGTGTGTCACTATTAAAAATTATTGTATTTTACTAAGATAATATTTTGAAGTGGTATAGGTATTTAATAAGTCACGTCTTGTAAATAATTTATCATTCTCTCATTATTAAAGTTACAGTTAAAATAACATGTCTTTTTGTTGTCATAAAAGTTAAAGACATTAATTAGAGTCTAATACAAGTCATAAATTGTCTAGTCATGTCATCAGAATTACATCCATCAAAGACTAGAAGTGTCAGAAATTTAAAAAATTGTCTCAATTATACATAGATGCATTATTAGGGTAACCAATGTCTATTTTGTAAAATGTATGTCAAGAGTTTGGGGAAATTGTCTTAATTTATCTATCTACTTGAGCTATTTGAAGGAGGTTGGAGGCAATGGAAGAAGGAGGTTTATAGAGCCTCTCATTAGCCATCAACAATGGGGCCCATATGCTTTGGCGGTGCATTTGATTTTCAAATTTTTATGGTGTGTTTTTTGACATAAGAATGGAAGTATATAATTTTTCACTGATAATGAGTGAGTATAATTCCTATGTAATCCCATGAATTAAGATAGTGATGAAAACTAAAATATTAATGTAACATCATGAGATTCATGGTTGTTGGTTAACCATTCAGAAAACCATCATGTTATGGTTGTTGGTTAACCATTCATCAAACCATCATGTTATGGTTGTTGGTTAACCATTTGAAAAACCATCATTGTGATTGTTAGTTAGCCACTTGTAAAACCATCTAGATCATGAGTTTGTAGAGGTGTAGTTACAATATGGTTTTATGTTCTTCTCATGTTCACACTAAATGGGGAAATGTTAGAAAAATACTATTAGTGTTCACATTCTATCTATTTATATTGTTTTTTTTATAATATTATATTTGTTATAATAACACGCTAATATAAGAAGTACGTAGATTGGAATGATATTAAGATGATAATAACAATCTCTTGATTTTTATGAGATATGAAATCTATATATTTTTAATGAATGAAATAGAATATATATGGTCTATGATTATTCATATACCCTATATATGTGTCTTTAGTATTGGTTTGTACAAGATAAATTTGTCTTGAACTCCTTAAATCATATCATTATTTTGATCTTGATTTTGACTAGGTGAAGATGCATATACATGATTGACACTAGTGTTATACATGATTGACACTAGTGTGCCTTGGAGTATTTTGTATACAAGGGAAAGTGAAGATGATAGAAAAATAAATCTTATGTCAAAACCAAGGTGGATCCAAGTCAATATAAGTACAAATCAATCTATCTATGACAAATCACTCTACTTGTTGGTACATTTATATCTCTCCATGAATTAGGTTTATATTTATATTGACTTAATTATAATTCTTTGACTTGTATAAATAGATAGATTGATTTGTACTTGTAATCTTATGACAAATCACTCTACTTGTTGGTACATTTATACAATCTAGGTCATGACCAAGATGGATCCACTAGACCTAACCAAGGGGTACCTTACCACAACATTATCACTAGAGAGGGTTCCAAAGCTTTTATTCAAGAAACACCATGTGATAACCCTAGATAGGTTATATGTTTTATTACTCACAAGTAAATGATAAAGTAAAGTAAAATCTAACCTAGTGCTCACCAAATTATTTAGCATAAAATGGGGGTAATAAACATAAAAATAAACATACATAGAAGAATTATAATTAAGTCAATATAAATATAAACCTAATTCATGGAGAGATAGATATACATTAAAAAGACATTACTTATGCCACTTATATCCACTAAAATAGAGGAGTAAGAGTTAGAGATAATTACCTTGAAGATGAACCCATTGAGATTCAATCTCTCCCTTGGCCAATGGTGCTTTTTAGAAATTGTTGTGGTTTGTAAGGATCACTAAGATAGGCCAAAGTATACAAAACTTTGCCAAAAGACAATATCCTTCTCCAAGTGTATACCCTAAGAAATGACTCCTCAAGTAGAATGGTGGTATAGAAGATTGTAAATAAGCACAAATTAATTATTAACTTTATTCTCTCTTTGAAATGGTGGAAATAGATGTGTATATATAGTTGGATCTAGCCTTAAAATATTCCAAATTTTTAGCTAATAGAGTTAGCCTAGTTGACCTTGTATCATTAATTAATAAAAGTAATTATTTCCCAAATTGGGTCAATCAAGGTCAACTGAATCCTATAACATGCTCATATATTTAGAGTACAAGGTTGGCCTAGGATGACTTTGTTTGGTAAAACAAAAAAAGAGGTTTTAGCCTAGGTAGGGGATATTTGAGGTGGTGAATTACTTGGAGTAGTGTGTAATGGAGGTGTCAAAGCTATTGGAGGATTCACCAAGGTCTGAATAATGAGGATACACGAGTCATGGTTGCACGAGATGAAGTAAGTGAATACCACAAAATGCTAAAGTAAATGAAATCAAACAAGAGACAATTGCATAGACAATTTAGAGAAAAGCCAATATTCTATTAACATAAGATAGCCAAAGTGAAGAATACATATAAGAGAGCATGTAAGTAACTCCTCCACAAAAGGTGGTCAAATCACCCCAAGAATAGACTATAACTCCTCCATGAAAGGTGGTGACAAGGTGCTAAGAATAGAGAAGTAACTCCCATACCCAGAATAGTTGGTCAAAGGAGTTACTTATGACATTCTTGTGACACCTATGACACATCTATGAAACACATCTCCACATAAGCTAGCCTATCCCACCAATGTAAGAAAACTCCATGTATGCACAAATATATAATTTCCCTAATTAAATAATAGGGAAAAATAAAAACCTACACTAATACCCCCCATAAGCGCAACTTAGGTGGGCAGTGTGGAAATATAAAATGGGTCCTGGCAACTAGGCCTGATGAGGTACCCATGTACAAATGTAATCTCCCATAAGATAGAGAAAAGGAGAAAACCCATAGGAAAAAACTACCCCCCAAAAGAGAGACATAAAAGAAAGGAAGAGGCTAGTGGCCCCCTGAAGATGATGCTGCTACAAATGTGGACTGCACCCCAAGAAGAGCTCATAGATGAATGAACTTTCTCTTGGTGAAAGGTTTTGTGAAGATGTCTATAACCTGCTCTGAAGAATGGTAAAATATCAAGTCAATGACCTGACCATGAATAAGCTCCCGAATGAAATGCACGTGAATTTCTATTTGCTTGGTCCACTGGTGTTGAACCAGATTCTTACAAATCTGAATGGTACTCTGGTTGTCACAATAAATGGTGGTGGGATGCCTGATAAGAATGCCAAACTCAAAAAGTATCTCCTAAAGCCAAATAGCCTCAGTAGTTAAATTAACAGCTCCCCTATACTCTGCCTCTATGGATGATATAGCAATAGCATTTTGCTTCTTGCTAAACCAACTGATAGGACCAGAACCTAGAGAGAAACTGTAACTAAAAGTAGACTTGTGAATCTGTGAATCGCTAGCCCAGTCTGAATCTATATATCCAACCAAGTCAATCTCTATGCCAAATATTTAATGAATCCTATATCTATGTGAACCCTATATGTAATGCAAGATCCTCTTAACTACTTTCCAATGCAGCTCATGAAGTTTCTGTATAAATCTGGAGACAAGTCCCACTGCATATGATATGTCAGGCCTGATGTGAGTCAAGTAGATGAGACTACCAACAAGTTGTCGATGTCGAGTGGCATCAACCAATGGTGAAGAATAGTCAGCCTCAAGCTTGACTCCTGATAGAAAGGGATTCAGAGATGGCTTACAATCAGCCATGTGAAATCAAGCCAATAAGTTAAGAGCATACTTAGGCTGTGCAAGAGAAATTCCTAAATCTAATTGTGAGATCTCGATGCCAAGGAAGTAGTGTAACAAACCCAAGTTTGTCATATCAAATATATCCTAGAGAGATGACTTCACCACTGCAATAGCTGATGAAGAACTCCTAGTGATCAAAAGGTCATCAACATAAAGAACTAGAATCAAGAGTGAGTCATCCTACTATAAAAAGTAGACATTAGGATTAGAATGACACCTAGTGAAACCCTCTATGAGAAGGAAGGAATCCATCTTGGCATACCATGCTTGAGGGGCCTATTTGAGGCCATAGATAGATTTCCTAAGTTTTCATACTAAGGAAGAATGCTGAACAAATCTTGACAGCTGCTCCATGTAGATCTCCTTCTCTAGGTCTCTGTGACGAAAGGCACTCTTCACATCTATCTAGTGTACATCCCAACCATGTGTGGTGGCAATAGCTAAGGTGAGTCAGATAGAATTCATCTTTGTAGTGGGTGCAAAGGTCTTTGAGTAGTCAATGCCTGCCACCTGTGAGAAACACTTGGCAACTAATCACACTTTGTACTTATCAACTGACCCATCTGCTGCAAACTTGGTCTGATATATCCACCTACATCAAACCATCTTCCTTCCCTTAGGAAGTGAAGTCAAATCTCAAGTGTGATTTTTGATTAAGGAAGAATATTCTTCCTCTATAGCACTATCCCACTAAGGTACCCCCGATGCCTCTCGAAAAGTATGTAGATCTAAAATTGAAGCAAAGAAGGCATGTGGATCTCTCTGAAAATCCCCCATAGTTTGTCTGTAATCTATAGGATCTCTTGCCCAAGTGTCAGCACTCTTAATTGTCTATCTGGCCCAAAGTGGCCCAGAAGTGGGTGAGTCAGGTGCTAACTCCTCATGCTCTAACTGACTAGAGGTGGATGACCCTGCATCACTATCCTCACTGTCTAAACTTGAAGAAGAAAAAGATGTCTCTAGCTCAAGAACCCATTGTGGTTAATTTGAATTTGATGAGGAATCATCATGAAGAAGTAGATTCGATGAGGGAGAAGAAGTGCCAAGTGTTGAGTCTCTAGGACTCTCCTAAAAGTGGACACTTCTCTCAATGAACAACTCATGAGTGGTTGAATCTAGAAGGCAATACCCCTTAATACCATCCAGATATCCTACAAAGATGTAAGGCTTAGACTGGCGTTCCATAGATTTGCATTTCTTCTTCGATATGTGGGCCATGGTTGGGGATCTAAAAACCTTAAGGTTCTCAACATCAAGTTTCCTTTTATGCCAAGCTTCAAAGGGTGTTATCCCTTTTAAAGCTTTATGAGGAACCCTATTTTGAATGTAGCAAGCATAATTGATGGCTTTAGCACACTAATATGGTTTTAAGGATTTGGAGTGAATCATACAGAAACCCTTCTCTTTTAAGAACCTCTTTTTGTGTTCTGCAACCCCATTCTATGAAGGACTGTAAGTGACCATGCGCTACAAATCAATCCCCTCTGTGATGCAAAACTACTCAAACCTGTTGCTGACATACTCCCCTCCATTATCAATTTGAAGAACCTTGATGGATTTCTCACTCTATTTCTCAACAAGAGCCTTGAAGTCTAGAAAATTTTCAAACACTTCAGACTTTTGTTTGAGAAAATATATCTAAGTGTACCTAGATAAATCATCAATGAAAGTGAGGATGTACTTGGTCCTTGTGAAAGATGGTTTGGGAAAGGGTCCTAATACATCACTGTGGACTAATTCCAAAGGTTGTGAAGCCCTCCAAGCTTTGCCTTTGTCAAATTTTGCTTCAGGATGCTTCCCAAGGGAGCACCCCTCACAAATTATTTTTGAGAATTGGACACGAGGCAAGCCAATGACCATGTCATGTTTGCAAAGTTGCTCAAGTTAGCAGTAGTTAAAGTGGCCAAACCGCTCATGCCATAATTTGCTAACTCCATCTAAATGAGTCAGCAATGTTGTTGGAGAATAATTAAGTGCAAAATGTGAGAAGGTGTATAACCTTGCTTAGTGATCTGCCCTACCCACTGCCACTGTAGTATCACTATGCAACTCCCTAATAGCCACTGAATCTGGTGAAAACTCAACTCTCATGCCCTGATCAATGTGAGTGATTTGGTACACTGATAGGAGATTGGTTGAAAGAGAAGGAACACTTAGAACATTATTGAATGTTCCTCCTTCCATTTCAACTGACCCTCTCTCTACAACAAAAACTGATGTGTCATCACCCAAACTAATTGAAGTCATGCTACAAGGCTCTAAAGATGAAAACTCAACTAGTGAATAGCCCATGTGGTGAGAAGCTCTCGAATCAATGACCCATGAAGATGTAGAAGCTACTATAGCTACAAGGGCATTGCCCTTTTCTTTCTCCTTACCCTTGCCTTTTGCCTTGGTAGAATCTTGGGTAGATGAATTATGCTTAATGGACTTAGGAACACCTATGTTGTGCTTCTCTAGAAGATGAGTAAGGTGATCTATTTGTTTCTTCATGTATTTGTGTTCATCATGCCCTGTCTTCTTACAATAGGCACACTTAACCTTCTCCTTCTTTAGTTTAGAATTGGAGGAGGAAGACTCAGTGTTGTTTTTGGCAGGATTGTTGTTTTCTTTCTTCTTCTCCTAGTTCTTATTCTTATTCTTTTTCTCCTTTATTGAAATCTTATCCTTACCATTTCTAGTTAGCAAAGCTTGGGGTTGAGTAGACTTTAATGTGCTCATTTGAATTAGCTTATCTTGCTCCCTAGTCAAGTCAGCAATGAATGAATCCAAAGAAGACATTTTCCATGTAGTGCTAAGGGCACTTTTTGTGGCATGGAAAGTGGAGACAAAGACTGAATAGCTTGGACCTAACTTTGTGAGAATAAAAAGGATGAGTTGATCATCTTTTTTCTCTATCCTGCATTCTTTCAATTATAATTTAAGGGCCTTAAACTTAGTAAAAAAGTCCTGTAAGGTGTCAAAGTTGCTAGGACTTAGACTTATGAGTTCATTTTCAAGCTCATGACCTCTCATCTCATCAAGCTTCTCAAATAAGACTTCTAAGGTGTCCCATATGTCTTTGGAAGTTTTGGCAGTTTATAAATGGAAGAAAAGTTTTAGAGACATGGAAAAGCTTAGTAATCCATAGGCTTCATCACTATGGTTGTACCACTTGACCTTTTTAGCATCAGTGCTAGGTTCTACTTCAGTACCCATGGTGATCTTATATAACCCTTTGCTTCTAAGAATGATTGAAATTTTAACCTTCCATTCATGATAATTGAAGGGTGTTAGGGGTTTAAGTTGAAAAAAATCTATTTTAATATGAATTTAGGTGAAGTTGTGTTGATTGCAAGTTGTGAAATTATGCAAAAAAGAGAATAAAAGTAAAGATTGTAAGTGCTGAAAAGCAATCACACCCCCTCGAAATGTTGAGCCCCCCAAAATATGAAAGTGCACACTCAAAAGACATTAGGCTCAACTTAGAATGTGTCTTAGAGCAATTAGTGCAAGACTTTAAGCAAACAAGACGTCGAACTCAGTCAAAAATGCGTCTCGAGAGACCCAAATTTTAGGCACTTTATAAACTAATAAATTTTAATTAAATAGAAAACTTATACTATGGATAATTTAAATAAAAACACTTTTGCAAAAAATGGCACCCAAATCTGAGCTACCGTTTGCAAGATATTAAAGATTGAATTTCTCGTTAACTAGTGTTTTTGCAAAAAAATAGCACTAAAACATTAAAAAAATGTATGTTTTGAGAGAGAAAGTGGCCTTCCAACCACTCATTGGACTCAGTACGGAGCGAAGAATCTAAAGGAGGTCTTTGTGAGGGGGAATTGGCCTCCTACCAATCTGAGCCTCACCCTTCGTCTTCGACAATCGAATATACAAGCTTTAAAAAAAATCAAATATTACTCAATCAAAGAACCCCCCCAAAAAAAATATATGATTTGAAACTTTATATTAATGCATTTACAACTGCCACTAGCAAGAAATACTAAGTGGTCTTGATTTCAATGCATTACAAAACCTTCATGAAGAGCATATGCTAAAAATACAACTTTGGCATAATATCCATAGAAATAAATAGCACCACTATTATCCACTCAAAAAATCATGTACTTTTAAAAAAAGAATCATCTCGATACGAGGTCTTATGTGAAAGTTATGATCCTCTAAAGTTTCCAAAATGAGAACTATGCAATGTCATGACTGAGAATTGGCTGTCTAAAAAATCTTAGCATCAAATTCAAAAAACATCTGCACTAGTGCATAGAGCATGAAAAAATAGCCAAAATCAAAAAAACATTCATGGGAAAAGGAGTCTGTATGAGCAAGAACGGAGCGTTTGAAAACTGCCTTCAAAATTGCAATTGCCAACGGAGAGGGGTCTTGCTATAGCTTTCTAAGCGCATTTCTAAAAATTATACAAAATGTATGCAAAAATTTAAAAATACCTAGATGGTTTTTTTGGGCTGCGAACAAAACCCAGAAGGTGTTTTTCTTGTTAATGTACAAAAGATGTAGATCTAGTGTAAAATAGACTCCTTTAACTAGAAAAAATGACCCCAACAACCAAAAAATGGCATGCAAAGGTAGAATCAGCTACCAAGAGATTACAAAGGCATGTGACAACCTACAATTCTAATTAAAATACAAAATATGCAAGCCGATTGACAGAAACAAGATTATTAGATCTTGCAAAATCCCACATGCATGTATATGGAGAGACCAAACAAGCCATGGAAGGAACAAGAGCACAGAGAACTAGCAATATCTCTCAAAAAAATTTAAATTTCACAAAAAAAATGCCTTAACAAAGCTCTAGATTTCAATGAAAGCAATAGCAAAATAGATAACTAATTACCGGGGTGGCTCTTATACCATATCAGAGGATTCACCAAGGTCCGAATAACGAAGATGCACGAGTCGTGGTTGCATGGGATGAAGCAAGTGAATACCACAAAATGCTAAAGTAAATGAAATCAAATAAGAGACAATTGCATAGACAATTTAGAGAAAAGCCAATATTCCATTAACATAAAATGGCCAAAGTGAAGAATACATATAAGAGAGCACGTAACCCCTCCATAAAAGGTGGTCAAAGCACCCCAAGAATAGACTGTAACTCCTCCATGAAAGGTGGTGACAAGGTGCTAATAATAAATAAGTAACTCCCATACCCGGAATAGCCAGGCAAAGGAGTTACTTATGACATTCTTATGACACCTATGACACATCTCCACATAAGCTAGCCTATCCCACGAATGTAAGAAAACTCCATGTATGCACAAATATATAATTTCCCTAATTAAATAATAGGGAAAAATAAAAACTTACACTAATAAAAGCTTAGGGAAGTGTATAGGAGTTTTTGTTAAGTTGAAATACTTGATCATATGACACCTTATCATTGATGTTGATTCAAAAGTGTGCTAAGAATATATCTTTCAATGGATTAAATGCATTGATGGATTGATGTGGAATATCATAAAACCATTGTAAGGCATAGTCAATTAGAAGATAAGGGAACAAATTAGTAAGGAGCCAATCATTGGACATAAAGTCTAAACATGCTACATTGAAATCCCATAGATGATGCTCTAGGTCATCCTTACCATCATACAAAGTAAGCTTAGGTGTCACAAATCTAGATGGCAAAGGGTTTGTCACTATGTGTTATACCAAAGGTATATGTAAAATAACATGGGAATACAAGGCATTTGATGCCCTAGCAAAACCCTATTGAAGATGTAAGACATTAGCCTTTATATCATGGATCTCATGCACAAGGGATTGTACATATTGAAAGGAGGAACTATCCATAGGAGGTGTTTCCATTATTGAAGGTTGTCAAGTTAAAATAGGTTTTTGTACAAGGGAAGTTTTCCCCAAAGTAGGTGTAACAATATTATTATTTGGTGGAGTGGAGGATTGACCATTATTGAATTTTTTAAGTTATTGACCATTTTTGCACTAGTGTCCTTTATGTAGAACTAATCTAAGATTCTAAGGGCACTTTTGTCAAAGTATACCAATCTTGTTCTTGTGTATACAAGCTCTTATTCCCTATCAGTGACCTATTTTGACTGATTTTGCATGTAAACCTTATACATCCATATTTTTAGGGCATCTAATTGGGACAAGTAGAAAAGTCTAATGTTAGTGGGGTAGAATGGACATCCTCAATACCCTATTGTGACGAAATTTTCCTACACACCAATACTCTGAGGAGGGATCAAGCTCGATGTAGTTATCTCCACCTACGTGCTAGTGTAGGTGTAAGTGAAGCTAGTATGAATGTTAGTTTGAGTGGTTTGAGTGATACTAAAGACTGTAAATATATGTATTATGAGCTTATGATGGTTGTAGATGACTATATATATAAGTAGGGAAAAGTAAGGATTGATGATCTTAATTGTGCACAACTTGTTCTAAGCTAATTTATGTTATTTACATCTAATTTATGTCTAGTGAATAAAGGGCCAAAAGTCATGTATATATATTATTATAGTGCTTGTGTTGGTCTTGAAATAGGTCTAGGATAACCATAGGTGTTTTTTAATTCAAAAATATATATGTTGGTGATAAAAGGTAGGAAAATGACAATAGCACCCAAATTAGGACACTAGCACCATTTGCATTATTTCCCAAGTTACGGTGTTAGTGTCCAGGTGGCAGAACCTAAGGCATTAGGGGCCAAAATGTTAAATTGAGGATCTAGGACTGATTTAGGGATGTTTATAGATGTGTGTGGCCCACAAAGATAGATAAGTGTCTAAATAAGCCCTAAGATAGGTCTAGGGCTAAGCTGGGGATGGGTGGTCTCAAGTAACACTCTTAGCACTCAAGTGTCATTTTAGATGACTACAAGCTTTCTCTTTCAATTTTATATTATATTCATTGATTATGTATTGTAACATGCTTTTAGTTGTAGGTCAATCACCAATAAATCACTCACATGGACTCAAGCAAAGGCAAGGGGTGTTATGCACACCCAGGTATGCATTTCTTCTCCTTTAACCTAGTAATTTAATTACTAGATTAAAGGGATAAATTTAGACAATATAAATGGATTATATAACACCTTAGTCTTATGGACTTATAAAAATTAGACCTTAGTTGTTCCTCTCATTTATGGACCTTTCCCACTTTCAGAAGTCTTGCATATGCTCTATCTTGTGCCCTTGGGCCTATCTCTTGGTCCGACCAATATTATGTTGATGATCCAAACCTATTATCTTGCCCAAAATGCTTAAAAAATACTTATCTTCCACCTCTAAAACTTTTGAGCCTATACCTACTTTCTTGCTCCATTAACACTAGCATCCCAGACAAACACTTTCATCGATGCAGGTGTCTTTATTCAATGCAAGTGTCCAATGACCTAAAGTCATCTAATTTTCAAATGAAATGTATCTTAATGATAAACCTAAGTGTTTTAATGTGATTTATTTACCCAAAGGTATTGATATAAATACAAGATCAATCCTCACTCATCCTCACCTAGAAAATACCTACGGTAACTTATCAAAGCATTTAATCAAGCTCTTGAGAAAGAAAGCTTCACTATTTTCTCATATTTTCATATAAATCATAGGGACAACACATACACAATTTTGAAGTATTGAAGGAGAAACCCAATATCTATATTTGCTAAGTTACATGTTAGGTCATCATTGTACTTATCTTTCACATATTTTATGATTCACACATAAGCCAACATGTAGGGTAGAACCACATCAGTTTGATGACCTCATTAAAGTATTGTCTATGTAGGTAATGTTCATTCAAAGAAGGGTCTTTGAGGTCATCTCGACATCATGTGCCCACTAAACCAAACCATTTACCCCTAAGGTCACTATGAAGATGAAGAACTAGAGTTTTTCAATTTCATGAAGAGTGATGTACATGACCTAGATCTAAATGCACCAAAGTAAAGGATAAGACAAACCCAAAAACATCTAGCTAGTCACATCCATTTATAGTAGGTATTCCATATAGGACATCTATGTCAGGTTTAGATAGTAGTATTGAAATAATTTTATAAGGCTAACACTAGTGTCTATAGCTTGAAAGGTACTCAATCTATAATTTGGCAACTATTTTAGAATCCTCTTCCATTCTGCTTTCTGTCTATTTTAGATCTAGAACTATGTTAGTATAAAAACTAGCTAATTACATTACTTTATTGTCATTTTCATATCTAGTATAGTTGTAATTCTTATTTTTAGCTTATCTCAGTTTTAAAATTTTAGTATATGTTATATATGTGTTTTACATCTAATTAGCCTACTATAGAGATAGTTTATCACCCTTATACCTTAGCCTATCTCCATTCCCTCTAACCCTAGATAACCCAATCTAGATATTTAGGGTTAAACACCTCTAACCAAAGCTTAAATTTTATTTATGTTTGTCACTTCTATCACTCACGTTTGGTTATTTTGAATCCATATAGAGGAGGAATAGAAAAAAACCTTTAAAATTTTAAAATACAAATCATTTAAATAAAAAGGTAATGATAAAAAGGCATCTATAAAATTAAAAGTCAAAACTACACCAAGAGACACGATTCTTATTTTTTCACATCTCATATTTCTAGTCAAAGATCAAACTCCATAGTTGGCTTCATGATATAACCAAGGTCCATTAGGGTGTGGTAGGCTAGTAGATTAGGATAGGATGTCTCAAACATCTATATAGTGATACCTAATTTCTCACGTGAGTACCCAATATTAATGATAGATCAACAACTCTATAAGGGGTCCTAAGGAATGGGGAATGCATTTTGGGAAGGTAGGATTATTTTAATTTTATTGTATATATTCCCTTCATGATATGATAAATGTACTACAATATATCTCCAAAAATTTTGTATTTATTACAAATAAATATCTTATGACTTTGTCATCTAATAGATTATTAGAACTTACTTGTTTGCTTAGTATGTATCATGCCTACTAAGTAATGTTACAACACCTATGTCATACATTTTACACTTCCCTTTTAATCATAATATTTCCAATATCCTTCCTTGATGAATATTTATTTTCAGATAATCATACCCTTTTCATTCTTATTTTTTGAGTTATAATGGAAGACCTCATATAGGACCAAGCCTTCCTCACAAAAATTTCCTTATCTTTCTTAAAATGATTACCCTAATTATCTTTTGGATTTACCCTTTATGAGTTATAATGTAATATCTTGGATAAGACCATGATTTCCTCACAAAGTATCCTCTCTCTCTTACCATGTATTGTCACAAAACAAATACACTTTTTGAAATTAATGTTTTAACACAAATCTTAGATTTTTTTAATCCTTACATTGATAATTCACTTTTATCATTTATTCATGTTTTACACACTTTCAAACATGATTTAGTGTGTTCTAATTTTCATTTGTGTCATTTATTCATGTTTTACTTGATCCTCAGCATGATTTAGTGTGTTATATTTTCCATATGTGTCATTTATTCATCTTTTAAACATTTCCCAACATGATTTAGTGTGTTCCACTTTTCATTTTATTTTGGTTATTCATATTTTAAATGCTTGCCAATGTGATATAATGTATTATACATTACATTTTAAATGTTTCATATTTTATTTTTATTCTTTTCCCACCATGCATTTGTTCACATTAGCTAGGCAAGAACCAAAATTCATCACACATTTTCCCATAGAATATATCAAACATTATCACATGGTATAAAAAAATGCATACATCCACAAGTCATAAAAAGAAATTAGATCTATATATAAATGGATCAATTTTTTGATACATTAAAAAATGATATAAACATCATACAATCTCAACTCTATGGTTGTGGTCCACCTTATCTAGTTTTGAATGAGATACACTACCCATATATGCCTATGACTACCCTGCTTTAAATATACTGATGTAGATAATATATCTATGTATGTAGGAACTCAATTTATCCCTATAAATTATTTGCATAACATTGTACACATGATAACTCTCCAAATGTAGCTAAATGAGTAGATCACACCTCAATTAATGTCGGCCATGACTTCAGCTCCCCATCCCCTACTCCTAGTGGTAATGCCAACTATGTTACATCTCTCCATATTTTCATCTCTCACATTGCCTCACAAACCAATATAAACCAAATCGCATGATCATGAGTAGAAGGCATAAAAGGATCAATCATTTGCATATTAATATGATGAGGTAACACACCATTTGATATATCATGATGATTTATATGTACCATCACTAACCATCTAGCCTCCTCTATAACAAAATCTACAAAACATAAAAAAAATTTACATTAGATCTCATATATATCTCTAAAAATCATATACATACACACACACATTATATATATATATATTCAAAAAATAATACATAACAAAACATAATTTACTCACCAATAGTCTCTCCATTTGCATGCCCGCAAAGTAGATCCCATGAGGTATGACCCTATGGTGTCACAAAACCAAGATGGAGAACATAAGCATGTTGTGGTTCACTAAAATTCCATCACTGTATCGACTAAATATCTTCAAGTTATGCTAAGGGATCTCCCTAAGTTGGTGCATCTACTTATGGTTGTGGCTTTACATGCATCTACCTCTACTTAAGTTATCATGATAGTGGTCATGGTGGTAGATTTAAACCCTATTATGGTACAAAAATAGCTACCTCTACCTCTTCCTTTATCACTACCACCTCTTCCTATTGTCATTGACATCATCATCCTCAAAGTCTTGGTTGGTATGGCTATATCACAAGCACATCCATGGGTGCTCCTACACCTCCACTACTTTAATGTTTCCTCTCATTCCATCACCAAATCTAGGAAATACTATAGGCACTACTAACCTCATAAATAATAAATAGGATGTGACTCCACCCACCATGTATAATGACATATAATTTATGAATGATCTTATCCCTAAAAATTACTTGTCCATGAAGGCCAAGTATGTATAGTACCCACATATATCTACCAAATAATATCTCCTCAAGAAATTATCTACAACGTTGGGTCATGTGGTATGGTTTATGATACATGATCATGTCTCCACCTCAACACATGATGTAAAGTACCATCTATCTCATGTGTCAATCCATCAGACTAATACATCATAAAATTCTCATATATCCAAATACTTAATAAAATCATAGGTCCCATAGTCATCTACCCTCATGATAAGAAACTATAAAAATCATACACTAACTACACCTAGATCACCAATCCTAGATTATACATGATGCCTTACTATATTATAGATTGACACAAGGTAATCACATATGGTGGAACCTTCTTGTCTAACTTTTGAAAGATCACACAAGTTGTCATAAGACCACTAATATCCTTCTAAATATTTGAAATAGCTGATACATAAATGTTAAACAAGTGAACCTACAAACCACCAAAATATCTCTCAAAGCTAGTTGCCCATAAGGATAAGGCTCATCTCTCAACATCTATCTCAGGAGTATCAAAAATAATGGGTGTCCTTATAATAGTAATTCCTAATATCACATGGACATCTTATAGGGTGATATCCACCTCAAAGGTATCCCTATCCACCACCCACATAAAGGTGTTGGTTAGTTGCTCCTATGTCCCTAAAAACATGGAGACTAACTCAACACTCGATAGAATACAATGCATATACATAATACCCCTAAATCCTAGTGTAGTCAATCATGATCGATCCCCTATTGTCAATATCTTTAACAAATCAATTTACCAAACTGCATCCACCAATTATTAGAGCCTCCATTATCTCTACAAACTATCAAACAATAAATCATGTATAAGCTCTATATATCAAATAATCATCAATTCTATTACTAAAATCAACAAACATATGAATTTAAATCTAACTTAACTACTTCATTAACCTATTTTGTCTCTTTTCATAATTTTATACCAATTTGTCCACACACTTAACCATGCCAACCATGGCTATCTTTTCTAATATGTTGATCATGTACCTAACTATGTAAACTAGTATTAACTTCAAAAAATTTGACCACTTTATATGAAGTCAACCACTAACCCTATGCAATTGAATGATTTCTATGAAATCAGCTAGTACGCTACATAATTGATCACTTACTATGAAGTTATCCAGTTTACCCTACATAATTAGCCACTTACTATGAAGTTAACTAGTTTACCTAACATAATTAGCCACTTACTATGAAGTTAGAGAGTTTACCCTACATAATTAACCACTAAGCCTACACATTCAGCCATTTCCCATACTAACTCAACCACATAGATGACTTATTAGATCAGTTAGGCTATATGTAGTCAGCGACCTTTATCATATTACACTAGATTGGCTAGGCTATACATAGTCGATAATTTATAAGCTATGTAGATCAACCTAATAACACATAATCAACCACTAAAATAAACTTGCACATTAAAAACTAAATCATCATAGACAATCATGTTTCTTTATATGATGATTTTTAGCTAACTCATCATTAATACCCTAGACATTGCTTTTTTATTTTCAACCCCTGAACATTTTTCATCATAATTTCTACTCTATCCCAAAATAATTTAGGTACATGGATTTGCCCTAGCACCTAATTCTCCAAATACATTTCATTTACACCTAAAAATAATAATAAAAATCATACTCAATATACCCCATACCTAGACTAAGCTTGTAGTAGCTGTAATACATTCTCATCCTTGTGTTCTTTGCATTCATTCCATAATCCCTCTCATCACTCCTCTAGGTCACAAAAATCTCTAGTTTATCAAAATATTAAATATGAAAATGAATAGTTAAAATTATATTATGTATTCAAAATTGACAAATTCTTTATCTAACATTTTTTTACCTAAAAAATTCATCTTTTGCTCATAACTATGCTTCTGCAATCTCTTTTTACAAACTATAAAATTTATAGAATCTTGACAATGTAGATATTTTTCTATATTTAGCCCATTTTTTTAAATCTAATTTTACCTTATTTTTTAGGTATGCCCATCGTTCCATACATTGTAAGCCTCTTCCATGCACTTCTCTTACAACCTCTATTCTATAGCAACAAGGTAAATAAATTTACGTATTTTTCAATTATTTACTTTAATCTATTTTATGCTTTTTAAGTTATAGTTTATTATCTTAATTATTATGTGTTATTATGTTATTTCTATAATCACCATCCCATGATACAACTACATGACATGTGATGAGCTTCGAGTGGGGCATATGTATACACACAAAATTTTAAAACTTTATCATTTACTAACACTTTCTCCCTTGCAATAACATGTTGAGTTTTAATCTATCTAAGTGCATGCCTCAAAGGGGTGGGTAGAACTTTGGTGCTTTATAGGATTGTTGGTCCCTATACCATTACCTAAAATCACTAGAAGTCACTTTTATCTAACTCATCAAATAATTAAAACCCATTTATCCACTTATCTAATAAATTCCCCTTTCAAAATATCCCTGTACTAGGCAAACACCATTTTATTTCATTTTATTATTAATTTGACCAGGCCTATATTGTTAGGGATTCAATGCATGTTAAAAAATTAAATCGACTGAATTAACCTAGTTCTAAACTTAATGACTACTTTTTTTTACCTAATAAAATTGAGTTAGTCGATCATGTTAGCTAAACTTTTGGGAGGGTTTATGGTCAATACTTGGATATAAATTCCACCTTAACTTTAATCCAATAGGGAGGAACATTTATTTTTGCATTTTTATAGCTCATAATTATTCAATTATACAAATAAATTATACACTTGAGGAGTCATTTATTAGGGTTTTACCTTTGAAGGAAATAATCTTGTCTTGTGGGAAAATCTTGGATGCAAAGTAGGATTATTCTCGCCTAGAGATTGTTTCTATAATGTGATCCTTACAAATCCATAAAAACCTCTTATAAAACCCCATTATCCAAGGGTAATATTGAGGTACAATAGTTTCATCCAAAGATAAGTGTTCTTAACTTTTACTCTTTCAATTCATAGATAGATATTGCACAAAGTAATAGGTTAAATGATTTAATTGTTACTTAGTTTACCTCTACATAAACTTGGGTATATATTTATTTTATTTTATTTATTGTCTATTGCTAACTATCCCCTTGTGCCACAAGCTTTAATAATCACTAAATTAGATTTATTTTATGTATTGTAGGCCTAACTAGGGTTATTGTGTGGTGTTACTTGACTAGAGGATTTAGAACCCTCTCTCATCATGTTGTGTGATAGTATATACATTAGGTAGGTTTATTAGATCCAAATTGGTCATGTCTTGATATCAATAGTTATGTAATGAGTTGTTAGTAAGATTACCTTTTTTGAGCTTGGAATATACTAAGTAGGACAAGTTGTAGATCCATCTTAGTTCATTGTATAGAATATATAATAAATTAAGCATAAATAATATCATTTCCCAATAAAAATAGTGTATAATCAATGACACATAACCATAGTATACCCCAATAGTTTCATGGTAGAAACCATGGAAACATAGGCAACAAGCACGTAGCCAATCAAGGAAAAAAATGGATGATATAGATTAAAATATGTAGTCACATGAAATCTCAATATGATAAAGGAAAGTTAGGATAAAGAAAACTTATATCACTATTAAGAAGCATCCTTTAGGATGCCCTAATCAACTATAAATCCATAATTATATGTATAAAGTTGAAGGTCCTAAGTTGTAACATATTAAATTATTAGTAAATATTATATTAGAAAGTTTTAGCATGATACAATATAATCTAACTACGTAAAATAAATAAACTATGTGCAATAAATTAAACTAACAACATAACACATGGTTAGCCATTTAAATTTTTCTTGAAGTTGGATTTATTTATTATTATGCAATGTGGAGGAAGAGCAAGCAATATACAATGCCCAAAAGATAAATTTGATGTAAAGATGGGATTTATAAAATTCCACAAAGTTTGAATTGAGAGAAGTGTTGGAATTGAAAGACTCCATAAGATATGTTGTAAAATTTTGATGGGTTGAAACAAAAATAAAACATGTAGGAGAGGTATAAATAGTACCGGTACTATAAGCTTTATGATTAGGATCACCTATAATGTGTTTTGGAGTAGGAATTTGAACTAAGTTCTCTTCTACTTAATTGGACATAAAATTTTGACGACTCATGAAGGTTGCCACATGATTCATGTTTTTCATGTGACTCAATTTTTCCTCATTGTTATATGAGTGGGTTAATTTTGGCTTCAACAACATTAATGGTTAGTTGGGAATTTTAAAGATGTGTAGGCTGATTTTTATTTGGTTTTGAAGTGTCATTTTGATGTGATTGAGTTGCTTGGGAATTATAATATTTGAGATAATCATTATAAATAATAATTTCATTAAATCTATATATATATATATATATTCTAGTCTAGTTTAAAACCTGAAATAATCTTTACTAGGTTTTGTTGTGCCCTAACACACACAAACCCCATTTTTTAATATTAAAATAGGGGAATAATATTAATTAAACATCCCTTTTATCCCTGCTATTCTAAGCCATTTCATTTTTTGATTTTGCATGAATCTGTCCATTTCTACGGACTCTACAACATTTCTATGGACTCTATAGGTCCATTTCTATGGACTCTACAGAGCTTGGATTTTTGAAGAAAATCACAAGGAAGGTTGGCATCATTGAACCATTGAACCGGTTCAATGCCTTGGTTAAGTTAGCGGGTTCATTACTCAAGTTCAATGCCTTGGTTCAATCAACTTAGTTCAATCAATCAGTTCATCAGTAGGTTCAATGCGTTGGTTCAATCAGCGGGTTCATCACTTGGTTTAATCAGTGGGTTCATCACTTGGTTTAATCGATGGGTTCGTCACTTGGTTCAATCGATGGGTTTAACACCTCAGTTCATCAGACGATTCAATAAGCTTGGTTCAATGCTCAGTTTAAAGGCTCAGCACACAGTGTTGAATCATTGAACCAGTTTAACAGATTGGTTCAACGCCTTAGTTCAGTGAACATTTCAAAGGCTTGGTTCAAGCGAATGGCATGCAGTGTTGAACCATTGAACCATTGAACTGTTGAAACATTTTTGGTTCAATGGGTTATTTCAATGGCTTGGTTCAAGGGGGCATCCCAAAGCCGAAGGGTAGGTGCCCTTGCGGAGGGCAATTCTAGGTTCAAGAGCCCTTGCAGAGGGTAGGAAGCACTTCAAAGGAAAAAAGCCACAAAGTTAAGTTTTTTTCGGACTTAGCATTGAAACAAATTCTTTCAAATTTTTTGTCTGAAGGAATTCCTTCAGACAAAAAGTCTAAAGGAATTTGGGGAGGCCGCAGGAGAGGAAAAAGCCAAAGAACCCGAAGGAACATCAAAAGTCAAAGTGGCAATTCTTGTAGACTTTTTATCTGTGGGGAAAAGCCCACAAAGCAAAAAAACCCCACAAAAAAAGACCTGATGAAATTTGCCAAGGACGGTGATGTCCTAGAAACCATCAATTTTAAGGAGATGGACTAGCCGTTGGGTATTCAATTTCAAGGTGACGGCTACGTGAATGTCAATTTTAAGGCAGTGAAATAGCTATTTGTTTTTGAATTACCTGAGCGCCAACCATGAAAAGATCCCAAGGAAAGCAGTGACCCACCAGAAGATCACCCCTAGGGCTAAAGGAGCAGAAAGAGACAAGACTAGGATGAGACAAGGTGCATAAAGAGACAAAGCAGTTCAAGTGGCAAAGAGGAGGTGAGTTATTGCCAGATGAGTGGCACAGCCTGTTTTCTCTAGTTGGCATTTATGAGGGGACAAACTATAGTATGTTTGTAGGAAAAGAGTAGTCTATTTGTAAAAAAGAGGTGTGGCCATGTTTTTTACATTAATGTGGAATGCCAAAGTCAAAGCAAGAGCTGACAATTAAATGGTTTCCTCTTCCCAAGGTTCATAACGCACATGGGCCACTTGAAAAAAGAGTGCCAAAATCTTTCCCAAGAAGTGCCAAGTTCTCTTCCTCTTTATATATATTATAAAATTTCTCATTTGAGAAGGATCCACTCTCTTATCCTTAAGGAAAAACTCTACCCAAAAATCTCTCAGGGCTTGTAAGGCAGAGCTCTGCTAGATTTTACCTTCAATCAAGACTTAGAATTTTTACCTCCATTTAGACTTGCACTTTAAAGTATATGTCTGTGTTCTTCTTTTGTGTTAAGTCATTATATTTCATGCTTTTCATAGACTGATTACAACAGGTCCAGTGCATTGTGAAGTCTCCTTTCTGTAGGTTTTCCAGAAGTGTCTACAGGAAGAATATAGGTGCATGTGAGTAGGCTACCATAAATGTGTCTGAGGACGCCTCTGGTAGTTTCTTCCTCCCTGTGTTTTCATGGACCCCTAGCTGACTATTACAGAAGAGCTTCCCACTTTAGATGAAGTGTATGGGCATTTATTCCTAGTGAAAAGTGTATATTTAGGTTGGGTGGGTCATCATTTTTCTGGTGCATCACCTTTTCATTTTTAGGCTTAGGTTCTATTTTCAACATCTCTCTCTCTCTTTTCATCCCCCCTTTTTCATTTTATTTGTTAGCAGTAGGAGAAACCAGGGCCTAAAGGATACATTAGAGGGAGCTAACCCTTATCTAGAGACTCTCCCCTCTAGCTTCGTTGGTCCCACAGGTGAGAGGGGAGTTTCCATTATTGCATGTGAAAAGGCAGGAGCTCAGCCTCCTACCCCAGGTGTAATCCACTGCGTCAATAGTTTTTTGGCATGCCTGGTGGGACCAACTAGGACAAGTTTTGTCCAAAGAGTTGAAGATTTTTTGGTGTGTTCTTCAACTGACCAGCCTTTGGAGGATTTTACATTAACACCAATGGTGACTCTGAGTTAAATCAATTGGTTAAGCAGTTATGGCACCATACCATCAAGAAAATAGTATTTTGGTATGTATAATCCCATTGTTCAGAGCCATAAACCCTATTTTCCTTTGCCAACATGGCTATGATCATCACCAGCCTTATGTTGATCCTTATCAAGTCTAATATGACTGGTCCCAGCCCTATCATGAGCTATATCAGCCTTATGCCTAGTCTTCTCATTGCATCACTTCTCCCACTCAACCCAGTCTCTTTGCCAATCAACCTATTTTTGCCTTCAAACGAGCACTACTGGGATACAAAAAGTATGTAATAGATCTTGACACTAAAAGGGGATGTGGCCAACAAATTCCTAATCATGTCATCCATCAGGTGAGAAATGCACTGGATTAGGTTAAGAGTGAATGGACTCCTATTAAAAGAGCCAACTAGCAAAGGCTTACAAGTGAGATGTTGGATGTGAGTTGTATGATTGCATCTTTGGAAGAGAAGCTAAGTATTTATGAGAGGCAGCCTTACCAAGTCTATCAACCTACATACTCACTGCCCCAAGTATCATATCAGTCATATACAACCCTTGCTTATGACCCAAGTCAAGCCTGTCAAATTCCTTTCCCCAATCATGTTGTGGAGAGTTTTGAAACAGTAAATCTTGTGTTTAAGGCTAATCTTGATAGATAGGTCGAATTGGAAAATCTTCAAATGTAACAATCTATTTTGGCAGTAAGGGAAGTAGAATCTAAACCCTCACTACCCTCTCACATTATGGCCCCATTGCCCCAAAAGGAGATGCCCAGTCTGAATGTCTTGAGTTGGAATAAAGTGGTCGAGTCATGGAACAGCAAGGAAGAGAAAGACATTGCTCAAGAGTGTGAGGTATAAAATGAGGTTAGTCCTCTTCGAGTCCCTCCCACCCTTCCTTAGGAAGCTTCTTGCATTTCATGGCAACCTTCATGCATTCCCCATCTCTATGATGATTCCCATGAGCTCTAAGAGGTACATAATGAGGATAATCTAGCTAGGCAGATTGAGGAATTAGAGGCTAAGATGAGACTACTTGGAGAAAAGGAGATGGAGTTTTTAGACCTTATAGGGGAGACTGCACTAAAATATTTTGATGAGACTTGTGTGCCCCCTCCTATTCTAGAGAAAACTCCCTCTTGTGTGCCAAATCCTTTCTATTAGATGGCACTTGCTCATTCTGACTCATTCGAAGCATCAATTGATCCTGCCTTTAATCCTGTATGCCTAGCTTTTCAGCATGCCTCTTTTTAGACAGCTCTTCTTGTACATGAGTGGACCCTCCCAAATCTTCCCCAACCTCCTCAATTTTTTCAACACGATCTCCAAATTCCAAGCTAGAATAAGGAACATCATGAACTAGCTCAAGACCTTGAATAGGATAAAGTTGCTGCCTGTTCACAGGAGCAAAATTTCAGTCCCAAGGTCATGAGTTAGAAGCAAATAGTGGAATCTTGGGGCAGAAAGGAAGAGGAGGAGAAAGTTTTTTCTCTAACCCTTGAAGAAGATGAGGCTACTCCTGCTCTCGATGATGATTGTGACCTCCAAGAAAGGCTTTTCCAGGAAGATATAAATATGCAGATTTCAAAGTTGGAGTCTAGAGCAAGTTTCCTCTGCAAACGTGTGATGGATGTTTCAGACCAAATAGTTGTTTCCATGTCTAAACACACTCCATCCACACACCTCCACAAGAGCTATCAGGCCACACCTGATATAGATGAAGTGCTAACCAAGTGGAAAGAGGAGAATCATTTGATTCTAGCTCAAGGATTGCCTCCTCTTCCACAAGAGTTCATCTGTCAACCTTCCATTTTCCCCATTCTTGAGGAGGAGCATGTCTTGAAGGAAGAAAGTGAAGAGAAGTATGCTCAATTCATGACTGATTAGGGAGACTTCATGAGTGTGGATGGGGAGGAAATCACCTTAGATGTCATGGAAGAGCACGGACAATCTCTTGTTCATGTTTTGAATGATTCATTTAAAGTCATTAGGGCAGGCTGCACTAGTCTTCAAGGATCCTATGAGCTAGATAAGAGTGGAGAAGGCAGCATTAGGACTCAAATATGTATGTAAAAGGGATATAGGATTTCATATTTATCCTTTCAAGAGGTTGGTGAATCTGAAGACACTTTATTTGAGATCATCAAGGAGGATGGTCATGCCATGGAACCCGAGCACGAGGTAGAGGAGAATAAGCTAGTCAATGATGCATATCAAGGGGCTTATGGTGATGAGCTAGTAGTAATTGATTTCTTGATGAGATACACTAGCATGAAGAACCAACAGGAGGCAAGCTTCCAAGAACAAATAGAGTATGTATATGTTGGAAGCATGTTTGAATCTCCACTCGGATACAAGCCAACCCAAGTGGCAGGCAAGAGGAGCGGGTTACCAACTCTCCTTTTCATTCAACCACTTGTCTGGCACCATAAGTCTTCTTGCTAGGAAGGGGACTTAAGAAGTTTTCCTTTTGATCTAGGAGGAAAGCAAATACACCTAGTTAGTTGTACATAGCAGTTTGTTTTTAGTTTTCTTTCCTGCTTTCCCTAAGTGTAGTTTGCACATGTAGTGTTTTTAGCCTTGTGTGTGGGGTAAAAAGCTTCATGTTTGATTATTAGATCTTTGGGGCTGTTGCTAACCTTTCTTCAAAGTTGCATTCTAACTCCGTGCCTAATGGACTACAAGGCAACTGGTCTCTAAGCATAACAGGCATGCTTCCCCTGGGAGTCACCAATTTGTTGACCTTTTTTTTCCCAACAAGCCAAAAATTAGTCCCCTTTTATCCCTATTATTCTAAGCCATTTCATTTTTTAATTTTTGCATGAATCTATCCATTTTTGTGGACTCTACAGAATTTCTATAAACTCTGTAGGTCTATTTCTATGGACTCTGCAGAGCTTGGATTTTCTATGGACTCTACAGAGCTTGGATTTTCTATGAACTCTATAGATCTTGGATTTTATAATAAATCAGAAATGAGGTTTCTATGGACTCTATAGGTCCATTTCTACAACTCTACAAGTTTTCTATGGACTTCATAGGGACTTCTACGAACTCTGCAGGGTTAGTCTTTTGGTGCATGAAGAATTAGTTTCAGAGAGTGCTAGGTTTTACAAGGCTTCTTTAGGCTCTTGTCTAAAGAAAATCATAAGGAAGGTTGGCATCTTTGAACCATTGAAATGGTTCAATGCCTTGGTTAAATTGACAGGTTCATCGCTCAAGTTCAATGCCTTGATTCAATCAGCTTAGTTCAATCAATCAGTTCATTAGCAAGTTCATTGGTAGGTTCAATGCATTGGTTCAATGCCTTGGTTCAATCACTTCGTTCAATCAGTGGGTTTATCACTTGGATCAATTGGTGGATTCATCGCTTGGTTCAATCGGTGGGTTCGTCACTTGGTTCAATCGATGGGTTCAATGCCTCAGTTCAACGAGCTTGGTTCAATGCTTAGTTCAAAGGCTCAACGTGTAGTGTTGAACTATTGAACCAATTCAATGGATTGGTTCAACACCTCAGTTCAATGCTCAGTTCAAAGGCTTGGTTCAAGTGAATGGTGCATAGTGTTGAACTGTTGAACTATTAAACCATTTTTGGTTCAATGGGTTAGTTCAATGGCTTGGTTCAAGGGGGCGTCCCTAAACCAAAGGGCAGGTGCCCTTGTGGAGGTCAGTTCTAGGTTCAAGAGCCCTTGTGGAGGGTAGGAAGCACTTCAAAGGAAAAGAGCCACAAAGTTAAGTTTTTTTTGGACTTAGCATTAAAATGAATTCGTTCAAACTTTTTGTCTGAAGGAATTCCTTCAGACAAAAAGTTTGAAGGAATTTGGCGAGACCGTAGGAGAGGAAAAATCCAAAGAACCTGAAGGAATAGCAAAAGTCAAAGCAACAATTCTTGTAGACTTTTTGTCCATGGGAAAAAGCCTGTGAAGCAGAAAAACCCCGCAGAAAAAGACTCAATGAAATTTACCAAGGATGGTGACGTCCTGAAAACCATCAATGTTAAGGAGATGAACTAGCCATTGGGTATTCAATTTCAAGGTGACAGTTGCATGAACATCAATTTTAAGGCAGTGAAATAGCCATTTGTTTTTTAATTTCCTGAGCGCCAACCATGAAAAGAGCCCAAAGAAAGTAACAACCCACCAGAAGATCACCCTTGAGGGCTGAAGGAGTAAAAAGAGACAAGACCAGGATGAGACAAGGTGCATAAAGAGATAAAGTAGTTCAAGTGGCAAAGAGGAGGTGAGTTATTGCCAGATGAGCAATGTGGCCTATTTTCTCTAGTTGGCATTTATGAGGGGACAAACTGCAATCTATTTGTAGGAAAAGAGTAGTCTATTTGCAGAAAAGAAGTGTGGCCATGTTTTTTACACTAATGTGGAATGCCAAAGTCAAAGCAGGAGCTGAAAATCAGACAGTTTCCTCTTCCCAAGGTTCAGAATGCACATGGGCCACTTGAAAAAAGAGTGCCAAAATATTTCCCAAGAAGCACCAAGTTCCATTCCTCTTTCTATATATTGTAAAATTTCTCATTTGAGAAGGATCCACTCTCTTAGCCTTAAGGCAAAACTCTACCCAAAAATCTCTTGGGGCTTGTAAGGCAGAGCTCTGCCATATTTTACCTTCAATCAAGACAACATTTTTACCTCCATCTGGACTTGCACTTTAAAGTATATGTTTGTGTTCTTCTTTTGTGTTAATTCATTGTCTTTCATGTTTTTCATAGATCGATTACAACATGTCCAGTGCATTGTGAAGTCTCCTTTCTGTAGGTCTGCCAGAAGTGTCTATAGGAAGAGTATAGGTGCCTATGAATAGGCTACCATAAGTGTGTCTAAGGATGCCTCTGGTAGTTTCTTCCTCCTTGTGTTTTCACAGACCCCTAACTGACTATTGCAGAAGAGCTTCCCACTTCAGATGAAGTGTATGGGCATTTCTTCCTAGTGAAAAGTGTATATTTGAGCTAGGTGGGTCATCACTTTTTTGGTGTATCACCTTTTCATTTTTAGGCTTAGGTTCTATTTTCAGCATCTCTCTCTCTCTCTCTCTCTCTCTCTCTCTCTCTCTCTCTCTCTCTCTCTCTCTCTCTCTCTCTCTCTCTCTCTCTCTCTCTCTCTCTCTCTCTCTCTCTTTTCATCCCCCCTTTTTCATTTTATTTGTTAGTAGTATGAGAATCTAGGGCCTAAAGGATACATCATAGGGAGCTAGCCTTTATCTAGAGACTCTCCCCTCTAGCTTCATCGGTCCCACAGGTGAGAGGGGAGTTTCCATTGTTGCGTGTGGAAAGGCAGGAGCTCGGCCTCCTGCCCCGGGTGTAATCCACTATGTCAACACAACCCACACATTTCCTCTCAATGTTTACAGGGTGTGTTTAAAGATAAAATGAATCAAAGTTTTGTGTAATCCATAATATATTATCTACTCTTCACCTTTGATTTTCTTTAAAATACTTATGTATGTGGTTCATTTTATGGTTTATATGACTAATCAGGTTGATGTGTTTTGCTAGCATATTGTTTCTCTTATCTACATTATCTCTTAAATAGAATGTATTTCATTTAGGTGTTGACCACACCATCCCAAAGTTCATGATTTCCATGTGGTATATTTACACTCATCTAGATCTCCAAGTTGAAAGTATATGTCATCCCAACCTCTCAAAGGTGACATCAATGAAACATTTCATTTAGATGATCTCAAGCAAGTAGAGCAGTGAGAACCATCCATGTGTCACCATCATGGCCTCTTAGAGGTGATGTTAATGGAACATTTTGTATAGATGATCCTAAGAAAGTGGAGTAGTGAGAGTCATCCACATGTCACTATCCTGGCATCTTAGAGGTGACATTAATAGAATATTTTGTACAGATGACCTCAAACAAGTAAAGCAATGAGAGATATCAACATGTCATTATCCTAGCCTCCTATAGGTGATGTTAGTAGATAATTTTGTAAGGATGATCCTAGGGAATTAGAGTAGTGATATCCATCCATGCATTATCATCATGCTCACCTAGAGACCCTTGATCTATGCAAAATATATGATGACTTTAGAGGGTGACTATCTGATCTAGATATGGGGCATGAATTAAATATAGATATGGGGATAATTTATATAAGGGTGTTGATGGAATTTCATTAATGCTTGGGCCCCACTCCCACTCCCATTCTAACTATTCAATAGAACATCAAGACCCTACCACTAGTCACCATCTTGCTAACCTATAGACCAAAGGAAATAATTACAATGAATCTTGACATTGATAAAAGTGGAATAGTGACATGTGTCCTTAAAATCCATGAAATCAAATATAAAGACACCAAGGTTAAGTTTTTAAGAGTGGAAAAGAGACATCTATCATCTCATGATGACTAATCATCTAGGAACATGCAAAAGAAGCCACATGGTATTAAAAATATGTATAAAGATGGCTTTATGGATTTAAAATGAAAAAATTAACTAGAAAAATCTGTTGTAGTACTTAATTTGCATGAAGTAATAAATTAATATATTGAATTCTCAAAGTAGACACAATGAAATCAATATATTTTGAATAACAAATCAAGTTAATTACATTGCTTTCAAACATCTGAGTGTACACTATGAGTCCAGAACTCTCTTTTGTTGAATAAAATTTTGACTTTTCATAGATCAAATTATTTTTAAACCATAAATTCAATGGCATCCATAGTTCACATTCTAGTTCCCTCTACATAATCTATTACAGGGTCAACTAAATATGCAGATATAAACTTTGATTCAACATCCTTGAACCATGAATTTAAACATTATTCTACCATTTGGGATGTTGTCAAAACAACCCAAGGTTATATATTTTGGGACTAATTATTTGTATTCACACAAATATACACAAATGACCTGATGGCCATCAAAGCAATGGGTCTCCATAATGTAATGACCAAACTAGAGGTAATGCTTACATTGACCTTCTATATGATTTATCCCTAAATGGTAACATTATTGGGAAGATATTATAATTTAAATTGAGTAAGATAGCAGTCACATACATCAGTGGAAATGCCTTAGAGAGATGTTATAGGCTTCCCATTCTAGACATGTCATATAGGTAAGACATGGTGAACTCATGGCTTTTCAACAATGTCATTAGTAAGTTACAGGAATGGGTTGACAACTTAAGCAACTTCATAGTCCAAGGCCCTACCTTTGTTATTCTCATTGAAATATTTAGACCAAGGGTAAGAATTTTTATGTCCCTTTTAAATAGGATAAATGAATTTCCAACTATTGCTTATGTTAATGAGGTATGAGTCCCATTGTTAGACATGATTCTAACTTCTAAAAAGATTATATCCTAGGCGAAATCCTCAGTTTTAATTTAATTTCTAAAATCACAAATCCTAGAGGTTCATCGAATAAAAAATTTTATATTATGTCTTACATGGTGGATGCAATGAATTTATTGTCCCATTCATCATATGCCAAACCTTGGAAACCATTTATTGAATACCTTAATAATAGGATATGTGATGAATTCAATATTCTTCATGTGCATAGGTTTAGGAAGAACATGAATAGGATAACTAAGACCTTTTATCCCATAATATATCAAGTTATATATGAGAAGAATATGTCCAAGTTGTTATATACCATTAAAAATACCATTGAGAAGATGGGTGACTAGTGGTTCTACCCATAATGCACAATAATCAAAATCAAAGGCATTATAACACATCCTTTATACCTACCAAGGATTGTGTTAGATAAGATTACTGAGTAGGAGATTTTTGCTTAATTAATTGATAGTGTTGATACTAATTTGAGAAATGTGAATCAAAACACACTCTATTTGACCCCTCTTAGCATTAGAAGAAGGAAATACATTAGATGGGATCATTTTTAATCTATGGGCAAGTTCAAAATGCTTTATGGTTTCAAATGGGCACCTTATAGACTTTGGGATCCAAGGAAAAATGTTAGGGGGCACCTCAAATGGTATGAAATGAAAATTAGGATCCACTATGGGCACTAATATTATGACCATGACAACATATTTATAAATGTTGAAGATGATTATGAAGTATCCATAAAGATGCATAGGGATAACATGTCTATGATTGTGGCACAAATGATACAATATGATCATACCATCACTAGAGAGGATGTTAAGAGGATTGAAAATTAGGAATGGGTTTCCCAACCTATCCATGGACATCCTCCTTAAAAAAAACAAGATATGTAGACACAAGCTAACCCATCTGGGGAAGCTCATGCTAAATAAAGAGTGGAGAGTCCTACAACTTTCCCTATGAATACTATTGCTAATGCTTCTCCATAACACATTATTTAAGAAGAAAGGCTAGCAAATCCAAGCAGAGTAGCTGGTATTTATTCTATGTTGCCTTTGCCTCCACTGAATATATCACAATAGGTAATGTCCCTACATTATTGTTTCATTTTTCTATTGTGATCATAGGAATCCAATAATGGAGGTTAGTATAGTGTTAGTTAAAGGAACAAAAACTCAAATAAACACACTTACACTTACACTTCTAGCCTAAATACTAGGGAGAGAATAGTAACAAGAACTAAATAAATCATAACAAAAACATAAAAGATAATACATCTTTTACCTTCCTTGGGAGTTCCAAATACTTTTTTGAGTGTCTTGCTTGGCTTTTACATCAAGAAGTCCTTGGAAAATGAAGCTTTTTGGCTCCTTCTCTCCTTGGCACCATTGGCTTTGGTGTGGCTTATGATTGTTTGACTTAACATTTTGAAATTATAACACTATTTGTATGAGTCTCATGGAATAAATCCTACATAATAACTCTACCATATCCAAGCTTAGAAATGAAGAGGTATGGCCTTGTATTTATAGCATTGGGAAATAAATCTTACCCAAGGTGAGTTAGAGTTGAGTTTAGGCTTGGAATTAGTTCAAACTAAACCTAGGTGAGTCAAATCTAACTCCAATAGAGTTAATAGTTTTCAAGTAATTATGATTTGTAATTAATAGGCATGGAACTCAAAATTAGATATTTTAAGATATTTTCAAAGAGATTGAAAACTCATAAAGGCAATGATGAAAGGTTAGGATATTTTGAATTTTTGAATTTCCTTTTTCAGATATTCATTAATTTCAAATGGATAATTCAAATAAGAATTTAATCTTGTTTAACTTGTTAATTAAATTAGATTAGCCTTTTAGCTCTTTTAAGATTTTATTTAAGTGTGCAAGTGCCCCACTTAATAGGTCCATAGGCCAAATTGATGGTTGTTATGTCACAAGGTGAATAAAAATGAATATATGAGAGGTTATTGTTACATATGATAGAATACCTCAATTAGGTATGTTTCAACATGATTCTAAGCTTTGATGAATGATGCACAAGAAAATTTTGGATGTTCAGTGATTTTTAGGCTTAATTTATAATGGTTGGTAGGAATCAATCTAAAGTCTAGGTGGAAGCTAGTTGTGGCTAGTTTTAGGTGTCTATAGTTTGCCCCTATTTGGGAAGGCATTGCAAGGTATAGGCATAATCACGTATTCTCAAAGAATGAAAAGGTCCTATATGCCTATGACTTCAATAGTAATATATGAATTGTAGGTGCCCCCTCGAGGGAACGATTGGCAAAGGGGTTGGCGATCGATCCCTCAAAAAAAGTAAATGATGGGAATAAAAATGGTAAAAATAGGTGGAAGAAACTGATTTGCCCACATGTGGTTATAATTAGTGGCATATGAAGCTACCCTAGTTGGGTAGACAAATAAGATGATTTTACCTTACACATTTATAATCATTGATACAGGTGGGACAAAAAAGGTAATGATTTTACTAAAGGTGGTTATAATCATTGAAAAAATCTTAACAGAATGATTTTTCCAAAGGTGATTATAATCAATTAAAGGGAAAATAATGATTTACCCATAGGTGGTTATAATCATTGGTAGGATAAAAACATACCCCAGTTGGGAAGATAAAGATAATGTTTTGCCCAAGGTTATAAGCATTATCATAATTAAAACATGCCCCAATTAAGCTAAAGAAAGATAATGATTTTCCCATAGGCAATTATAAACATTAACCTCCAGATAGATTGAAACATAATGATTTTCCCATAGGTGGTTATAACCATTGAGTTAGTGGGTGGGATGATACATAATGATTTACCCAAATTTAGTTAGAATCATTAGTAGTGCTAGTGGGATGGTACACAATGATTTACCCAGAGGTGATTATAATCATTGGTACTATGATGATGGAAAATTAGAGGATAAAGGTGAATTTAGGGAACCTGCTAGTAAGGAGATGCTTGTCTGAACTAGCAAAGAGTAAAAATTCTTTCATGATTTAATTACTCTATATTTGGAATAATTTGATTAGATCGGGAATGTTTCAGATGCCAAGGAGATATAATATGACCGCATTGCTGGTAAGACTTCTTGAGCTAATTTTTACTGTATGATCCAAAGGATTTTTTAAATTATGGTTTTAAATTATTTTCCCATCATAATTCTTCCATTTTTCCCAATTTCAAAATAATTCTAATATCCTATTATTAATGGGTTTTTTAAATACCATGGGATATTAAATCTCTAAATTTAATTCAATTATCCTATTTTATGATTTTATTAAACCATTGGATAAATTTAAATTAAATCCCAAATTTTATTTTATCGCCACCTTTAATGTGGATGGTTATTTTATATATATATATATATATATATATATATATATATATATATATATATATATATATATATATATATATATATATATATATATATATATATATATATAACCTTATTCACCCATTATTCCCATGCCCCACGTGGAATTCCATTTTATTTTGGATGGGGGTGAATTTAATATGGGATATGTTATTTACAAACCTACATTCACTAAACTTTTATCTTGCCCACCGTTTTACTCCACTTTACCACATGGATACCCATTTGCAAAGAGAATATGTTAGTGGAAAGTTATTTGGGTTTTATTTATTTATTCTAGAGATAAATGTTTTAAAACCTTATCCACATATGGCATGGATTTAACTATGGCCTATGTTTTAATTCCTTACCTTGCCATGCACATTAAACACATTATTCCCTTTTTAATTCTAACGTGGAACATCTACATTGCATGGGCATGGGGGCATAGAAAGTTAGATTGAGCATGGAATTTTTATGATGGTCTTTATTTTGCATGAGAATGTTTTAATTCTTTTAGACCATGCATATTAATCTTTATTAAGAAATATCTTCATGGACACATATCTTTTATATGGCATTGACTCCAAGATTTACCTTGGATGCCAATTTGAATGCATGATCAAGATTATCCCAAGTCTTTATTACACATGATGTTAACCCCAAGATTATCTTGACACCTTTATGTAATCTTGATTTAACAAGAATTGCAAGTTTTATTTTATGGCATTGAATATTATCCAAAGACAATGTGGCATTTGATTTGGATGTGTTATTTTATCATGGTAATCTTAAAGTTACAGGTTTTCTTGTTGATAAATATAAATCCAAAGAAAGGCGTTAGAATAAAATATTTAGATTATGGCATAGTAAGCATGTGGGGAAGTTTAATTTTTTGGCAAAAATGTGTTGGAATTATTATTTTAGCATGGTAATGGAAGTCACTTAGCACCAAATAGCCACATGGGTAGTGTGTAGTGAGCCTATTTTGACTTGTGTTTATACAAAAAACATCTGATGTTAAACATCATGCCATTATTGGCATTGATCAATGGATCTGGTATGGTATGGATCCTTAAATTTAAGATGCCAATATAAAATGGTCCATTTTAATGGGATGTCAACCCAAAATAGGGGAAAGTCATCATTAAAAGAAAAAAGAAAAACAATAATTATTCTCAGCTAATGTGTGAAGGCAGGGGAAAACCAAAAAACATTGCCCAATGTAGATATATTAGCCAAAGCACAACCAATGCCATGGAGGAATTGAGATATAAAAACTATAGGTGTTTTTATAGAGGTGTCAGTGTTTTTACACAAAGGGATTTTGTAGAAGATATATCTCTAGATAACATAGGTAGCAAGAACCTCAGGTAAATTAAAGAGGTTTATTTTTATTTATTGCATAGATAGATTATATAGTATGAAAGAATTCTATTATACTCAGAGAGGTTTTATAATTATTCTCAAAGAGTTTTTAATAGGTCGAAACACTCATAGAGTGGACCCAAAGATGTAACCGTTTGGTGAAACTTGTATACAAATCTTTTGTATGATTTTTTTTTAAATTTCTTATCTATGCTATAAAATTCTTTCAAATTCCTTAATTAAATTATGGAATGTTTATAAATTTATTTTTGGATTTACTTAAAGGGAAATTGGAAATTAATATTCAATTTTAAGGGAAATTGGAAAATAATATTTAGTTTTCATCCAATCTAAGTACACTGTAAAAGTCTTTATAAGCTTGGATTATTTGTATAGAGGATAAAAATATTATTTTAATGTTTTATCTGAACAATAAAATCATAAGTTTATGAAATACTCATTCATAATTTTTTGATTAATTTTACATTCATATTTAAATAAAATTCAATTCCTTTAATTTTAATTAAAATTAGAAATTGACTTAATATTAAAAAATCTATTTTAAATAAATAGATTGATTAGCAAGGGCTAATTATTGTTTATAGATTAGTTTGGTATCAAAGCAGTTAGAATGTAAGGATTAGCTTCTAATTGTGTGTTTTAGTATTGGTTGGATTATTTGTAGACTATTGTTTACTCTATTTGTAGTGTTGGAAGTATAGGTTATTTGTAGGAATAGGAAACCATGGGAAAAAATTTCAAATAAGAGAAGCTTGATGAGCTCGAAGCATTTAATGTGTAGATTTAGGAAGAGAACTCTTTCTTGAGAGCAAAGTTTTAATCCTTGGAAGAGGAGAATGAAAGGTTGAAAAAAGAGTTACAAGCTAAGGATGAGCTCCTATTGATTTTTCAAAATGATGATGACATGAAAGAGAAAAACAAGTAAATTATGAATATAGGACCTTCCTCTCCCACAAGTGTATAAATAGATTCATTAATCACTGTAAGTGAATGTGAATCACTAGATAATTTTCCTTTCCATAATGAATTTTTAGAAAATATTTTTGTAAGTTTGAATAACATACTATAGGTATAGGTTCAAAATTACTTTTTAAAATGGGATTTAATGGAAAAGTCCTTGGAAAAGATGGCCAAGGCATTACTAACCCCATTTAGGTAGAGGATAAGCCTCATCATGTAAGTTTGGGATATAAATCTTGTATTCAAAATGAAATAGGTGAATGTTATGAGAAAATAAAAGCAAGAGGTGCTACAGAGAAGTGTAAACCATCTTAGATGGAAGGTTAAACACATTATTTTTGTCACACTTTCAATAATGTTGATTCTAATTATACCAAATAACATAAATATTACAACATTCATTTTGATTATGATACACAAAATTTGTGGTATGTTTATCCATGCAGTTTATGTGGATTGTCTAATCACTGTGTGGCCAAATGTTAGAAATGTAAATCTTTGTTAGGAAAGATTTTGAAATACCACTAATCTAGATAGTGTTATGAGAATGGAAATAAGAGTATGTTTTCCAAAAGAGTGGACATACCTTTTTGTACTCATTGTAATAGGAAAGGACATGAGGTTAATAGGTGTTGGCAAGTTCATCCCAAATAACATTGGAGAGTTGTGAAAAAGTAAATCATTGTTAAACCAATAGTTTCATAAATAACCCATGTAAAAACTCAAGTCAAATCTAAGGATAATCTGGTTAAGAGGTTTGGAAAGCAATTCCTTAGTTTCATGTTTTCATAGCTATGATAGTTTATTAACATGTAAAGGCTAAAATCAATTTTGGTATTCCATTGAAATTAAAAGAAATATATTTTAGTTTTGAACATATTTTGGAGCTACTAGCTATGATAAATTTTGAGTGACAGGTTTATCATACTTGGATTGTTTTCTCATGTTCATGATTTTTTTAAGGCTCTATTTTAATCTCCTGATGAGGTTTTGAGTTCTTGATGCATTGAAAAAGGAATTAACTCATATTTAAACTTGGATATATTATCAAATGATTTAAGTTTGGAATTTGGTTTATTGGAGTAATCTATAGAGAAAAGCCAAGGGACATGTTTATCATACTTGGATTATTTTCTCACATTTGGATTTTTGGAAAAACTTCATTTTTAAACCTTGACAACAGTATATGCAGATTATATGGGGCATGATCACTATGTATATTTTGGAAAAAATTACATTTTAGTATATATATGTTGTTGATTACATTGTGCAAATAGAGGTTTATAAGACCATTTTCGGGTATCATTTGTAAGTATAATAAATTTACAAACTTTTTGTAGCCATGCATGATATTTTCACATCTTATAAGTCCCTTATTAATTTTTGGTATTTATTATAACTATAAAATATGGTTAAAACTAAGGTGTATATTTACTACACTGACAAACTAGCTTGTAGTTGCACTTGGTGATTATTTTACAGTGATTGGTAGATTCATCATTTTGGAGATGTGACATTTGAGTAGGCAATTTGATTCTATCTATAATTTGGTATTGGGTAGATTTTTTTTCATTAGCATTTCAAGGATTCACCTTGATTTTTGAATCGTTACCATGATATCTTGTAGTGATGTTTTGAACAGGAACCATTTGCATAGTTAGAACGTTATTTAACTTTTTGGGGACCAAAAAGGTCTTATTAGGGAGGTTTGATCTAGAGGATTTTTTAAATTATGTTTTTTACTTATTTTCCCACTATAATTCCTCTAATTTTCCCAATTTTAAAATAATCCTAATATCTTATTATTCTTGGAGTTTTTAAATACCATGAGATATTAAATCCAAATTTAATTTAATTATCCTATTTTATAGTTTTACTAAACCATTGGATAAATTTAAATTAAATCTCAAATTTCATTTTATCCCCACCTTTACTCCCACGTGGATGGTTATTTAAATATATATATTTATGTTTATAAATAACATATCCCATATTGAATTCACCCCCATCCAAAATAAAATGGAATTCCACGTGGGGCATGGAAATAATGGGTGAATAAGGTTTATTTTTATGATAAAAGTTTATACATATGCCCCACATAGAATTCCATTTTATTTTGAATGGGGGTGAATTAATATGGGATATGTTATTTAAAAACTTAATTCCACTATACTTTTATCTTGCCCACCGTTTTACTCCACTTTACCATGTGGACATGCATTTGCAAAGAGAATACAATTGGTGGAAAGTTATTTGGGTTTTATTTATTTATTCAAATATAAATGTTTTAAAACCTTATCCACATATGACATGGATTTAACTATGGCCTATGTTTTAATTCCTTACCTTGGCATGCACGTTAAACACATTATTCCCTTTTTAATTCCAATGTCGAACATCTACTTTGCATGGGAATGAGGGTGTATAAAGTTGGATGGAGTATGGAATGTTTATGATGGTATTTGTTTTGCATTAGAATTTTTTTATTCTTTTAGACCATGCAAATAAATATGTATTAAGAAATATCTTCATGGACACATATCTTTTATATGGCATTGAATCCAAGATTTACCTTGGATGCCAATCTTGAATGCATGATCAAGATTATCACAAGTCTTTATTACACATGCTATTAACCTCAAGATTATCTTGAAACCTTTATGTAAACTTGATTTAAAAATATTTGCAAATTTTATTTTATGTCATTGAATATTATCCAAAGACAATGTGGCATTTGATTTGGACATTTTATTTTAGCATGGTAATCTTGAAGTTACAAGTCTTATTGTTGATAAATATAAATCCAAAGAAAGGCATTGGAATAAAACATTTGGATTATGGAATGGTAAACATGTGGGAAAGTTTAATTATTTGGTAGAAATGCATTAGAATTATTATTTTAGCATGGTAATAGAAGTCACTTGGCATAAATAGACATATGGGTAATGCGTGGTGAGCCTATTTTAGCTTATGTTTATCACAAAAAACATCTGGCGCTAAACATCATGACATTATTTGCATTGATTATTTGATTTGGTATGGTTTGGATATTTGAATTTAAGACACCAACAAAAAATAGCCCATTTTAATGGGATGTCAACCCAAAATAGGGAAAACTCACCATTACAGGAAAAATAATAATTTTTCTCAGCTAATGTGTGAAGGCAAAGGAAAACCAAAAATGATTTCCCAACATCGATCCATTAGCTAATGCACAACCAATGCCAAGGAGGTATTGAGATATAAAAACTATAGGTGTTTTATAGAGGCAACATTGTTTTTGCACAGAGGGATTTTGCAGAATAGATATATCTGGATTATAGAGGCAACAAGAACCTTAGGTAAATTAAATAGGTTTATTTTTATTTGTTACACAAATAAATTATTTAGTATGGAAGAATTATATTATACTGAAAGAGGTTTTTTAATTATTCTTAAAGAGTTTTTAATAGATTGGAACACTCATAGAGTGGAACCTAGGGATGTAGCCATTTGGTGAACCCCGTAACAAATATTTTGTGTCATTTTTTTAAAATTTATTTTATGTGATCTAAAATTATTTCAAAATCCTTAATTAAATTATGGAATCTGTATAAATTTATATTTGGATTTACTTAAATGGAAATTAAAAATTAATATTCAGTTTTCATCCAATCTAAGTAGACTGTAAAAGTCTTTATAAACTTGGATTATTTGCATAGAGGATAAAAATATTATTTGAATATGTTATCTAAATAATAAAATCATATGAGTTTACAAAATACTCATTCAGCATTATTCAGTTAACTTAACATTTAGATTTAAATAAAAGTTAATTCCTTTAATTTTAATTAAAATTTGGAAAATTGACTTATTATTAAAAAAACCATTTCAAATAAATAGTATTTATTAGCAAGGGATAATTGCTATTTATAGATCATTGTAGCACATGACGATATGCATCATGAGATAAAACCATGATAACGTAGCCAAAATATACATAAGGACTAACACATGATCCAATAAACAATTGAAAATAATACACCAATGATAAAAAACATGATGACAATGTTAACATAGCAATATAGATGGATTCAAGAATAATGTGCAAGGAATCATCCAATGAATTCATATAGATTGAATTAAGGCACAACAAGAAATCAATTAAATATGAAAACAAACAAACAAATAAAGAAAACACCAAGAAAAGAAAGAATAAAACAAAACAAAGAGAAAAAAATCAAACACAAAGAATGGTTATTCATAATGTTAGTAAAAACAACACAACACAAACAAGATGATGAAAATTTCCCCCAGCTTATAGGAGACAATGAAACAAAAAACAAAAAAAGGGGATAGAAGACAAGGAAGGGGATGTCCAAGCTGACTCAAGATGCACTTCCTACATAGGTCCATGCATGCAAGATCCAACAAAAAATGTAGGCCAAATGTAATTGTCCCAAGAAATAGGATAGAAGAAAATGATGATTGAGAAAAACATGATTGATTTTATAGAGGAATATGGGAATGGGCTCATAAAATGGTGAGAGTGTGGGACATTAGGCCAATAAGGATGGGGAAACTAAATGAAAAGTGGTTTATTATAAATTATTTAGGGTTCCCAAAATCCTTAAGGTAAAGAAGTGGTCGATGTTTAGGATTTTATAAGTATATTTTGTGAATGTTTTTGGTATTCTTTGAGTATCTCAACTCAACAGGAGATTACAAGATACGAAATGGTCCATGCTCATAAAATGGAGAGAGCATTCAAACTTAACATCGATCATAAAATGATAAGAGTGTGGCAAAGGGGTGACTGAGCTAACCTCAACATAAATCGAGCACTACCTACATAGTCCCATAATGGGACCTCAAGTCACTGTAGTTCCAGCTGACAGTGGAAGAATATGAATAGGTAGCAATAAATTCATAAACTAGGAAAAATAGGCAAATGGCACAATATGACATAGGAATGGCAAGATGGTACTTCAAGTCATGATAAACAATGTTGTTCCTAATTTACCCATAGGTAGTTATAATTAGGAAATAATGGCATAGTTCAATGACACTAATTTGCCCATAGGTGGTTATAATTAGTAGCATGATGGTGATATGCTGATTTGCCCAAAGGCATTTATAATCAAAAGTACTTGTAATAGAATGAAATAAGGAATGAAAGATGCAAAATGCTAAACTAATATCATACTGCTCCAAAATACAACCTCTATCTAAAACATTGAATCAACTACTAAAACTTGATTTGAATATTCTTGCTGAAAGAGCCTATGCAAGTGAACAAAACCAATGTCAAAGGGGTTGGGTAGGGAGGGTAAAAATAACTATGGTCAATAGGAAAAGTATGGTAGAAGGATATATGATAGAACATTATGATAAAAAGAAGAATTTTAGTATTATGGTATAATTTAAATGTGCCTCATAGGTAATACCTCAGGTCTCTTAAACAAAATAATGCTTGAGGTGTATAATATTCATCGACTCATTGAGATCATCCCCATATAGTGTAGCAAGCCAGTATGTTTTGGAGCCATAGTTTATAACAATGATGAATGTGCCTATCCAGTTGGGTTTGAAATTTCCCTTGTGTTACTTCTCAATCATAGTATTTTATTGGTTTTCCTTGAGAACAAAATTGCCCAACTCAAATTCTCTATGTTTGACCCACTAGTTATAGTGGCCATGGAGTTGGTTTTAGTATGATTGAAGGATATTGACTATGGCCATGTGTTTTTCATCAAGTAAATTAAGCTCTTGTAGGCAAGCTACATGATAATATTCAACATCTAGAAGATGATTCAAAGAGATGTACAAAGAAGGTAACTCAACCTCAATGTGAAGAACGGATTCAGTACCATAAACAAGGGAATATGGGGTGGCTCTTATTAGAGTATGATAATTGGTGAGGTATGCCTAGGGGGTATGGAATATTTGAAGGTGCAAATCATGGTTGACATCATTGACAATATTTTTAAGGATGTTGATAATGGTTTTGTTGGATGCTCTGCTTTGCCATTACCTTGTGGGTAATAGGTGGTAGAAAAATGTTGATTAATTTTATACTCAACACATAGAGATTTGACATCCTTATTTTTAAATGATATGTCATTATCATATACAATTTTGGATGGAATACCATAGTGGAAAATGAGATGGTTAAAGATGAATTTGTAAATTTTTTTGCCATTTTTGTAAGTGAGAGGTATAGTTTAAACCCACATAGTGAAATATTCAGTGGTAGTGAGAATATATTTATGGCCATCATATGAGTTTGGATTAATCTTCCCAATGAGATTGAGTCCCCATGTGTAAAATTCATATGGTGTAAGCATTGGTTTCAAAGTTTTGGTCAAGGCATGAATCAGATTGGCATGCCTTTGACATTTGTCATATATTTAAACATACACAGCTATACCTTCATCCATAGTTGGCCAATAATACCTTGTACGTAGGAGGATTTGGGCTAGGATAGTCCTGCTAGTGTGGGATTCACATACTCCATGAACTTCTAGTAAAATTAATGTTGATTCTGCCAAAGTTAAACAATGAAGCAGAGTTCTATTAAATCTATCACATTAAAGGGTTAGTCCAAGTAAGGTATAACATATGGCTTAGTGAATAAAGGACTTGGATTTTTTGCATGATAGGTTTGGTGGCATAATGTGGTCATGAAGATAGGCATAAAGGTCTAAATACCATATAGAGTTGGGAATAACAATATCACAAATCATTATGATGGTTGAAGGTTTATAAGCTGGTGTTAGAAGATTTTTAATGAAGAATTGATGTTCTTTTACCTTGTCTTGATGATAGATCAAATATCTAATGGTGTCCATGGCATATACTATTATGTTACTAGACCTTGTATGTGTTCAAACTATACATCAGCAATCTCTTCTTTAAGAGTGTTGATCATGGCCTTGTATCACACTAGCTTACCATCCTTGGTCTGAAAATGGTCTATAACTTGATTGATGATTAATTAAGAATCACCATAAACCTTGAAATGTTGAATATTCCATTGTACTACCTAGAAAATCCCTATAATAAGTGATTCATATTTGACCATGTTATTAGTATAAGGAAAGCTGATACATAATGATTTAGGGATAAGATCCCCCTGTGGTGTAATAAATAATAGGCCTACCCCTAATATTTGTGTTGTGAATGATTCATAAAAATATAGATTTTAGTGTTACTACTCAAGGGGTGTTTCAATGATGGTTATAATGGACTCATCTAAAAGTTGGAAAGTTAGAGGTTGTATCTACAAGGGGAGGTTTAGCAAGATGATCACTAATACTTATCATTTGATAGCTTTTTGATTGATGTATTCTATCTCAAACTCACTCAGAAGCATGATCCATTTGACCATGTATCATTGTAAAGTTATTTTGGATAGTAGATACTTGAACAGATCGAATTTTGAAATGACTATGGTCTTGTTGTTTAACATGTAACATTGCAGTTTCTGAGCTACAAAGACCATAGCTAAATAGTCTTTTTTAATGGGCATATATTTGTGCTCATACACAACTAGTGTACAACTTAGATAGTACATGGCATGTTCTTTTCCATTATCACCATATTGAGCTAGAAGTGTCCCTAGGGATTTATCTATAGTAGATAGATATAGTAAAAATGGCTTTCTTATCATTAGAGGAAACAAAACAAGCATATTGGTAAGATAGTCTTTTAGATGCTAGAAAGCTTTCTGGTATTTGTCATCCCAATGAAACATGACATCTTTATTTAGTGTATAAATAGATGACATTTTTTGGCCAACTAAGAACTGAAGTGCCTGATAGATTGGATCTTGACCTGTAAATTGCTTAGACGCTTTAAATTGGACAATGGTGGCATCTTGATAATGGATTGTACTTTGGTAGGATCAACTTCAATGCATCTATGAGACACAATGAATCCTAGAAATTTACTTGAAGTAAGTCCAAAAACACACTCCTTAGGATTGAGCTTGAGTTTGTATTCATGCAAGCTCTCAAATATTCTTTGTAGTGTTGTTAAATGATCATCCCTAGTCTTTAACTTTCCCAATATGTCATTGACATAGTCTTTGATAATTTCATGCATCATATCATGAAATATGATGGTCATATCTCTTTAGTATGTGACCCCATAGTTTTTGAGACCAAATTCCATAACCTAATAAAAACATTCCCCATGGACTAGTGAACATTTTTTTGTGTTGGTCTTTAGGTGAAATCTAGATCTAGTTATATCCTAAAAATCCATCCATTAATGAAAGCATTTCATACCTAGTTGTGGATTCAAATATCATGTCAATGTTTGGTAAAATAAAGTCATCCTTGGGGTAGGGATTGTTTATATCACTAAAATTAGTGTAGATTTTGATTCTTTCTAGCTTCTTACTGATTGGCATAACATTCGAGATCCACTTTGAGTAGTCGATAGATCTAATAGATCTTGCTTCCAATAGTTTTTCCAACTCTTTCTTTACTAATATAGCAATTTGAGGATGTATCTTACACAATTTTTTCTTCATGATTTTGACATTAATATGGAAATTAAGGTGATGTAAAACCAAGGTGGGGTTCAAACCTAGCATGTTAGAATATGCCCAAGAAAATATATCAATAAATTCCTTCAAAAGGTCTATAAAGATGTCACATTCTTCCTCAATAAGGGACATGCCTAATTTGATTTATTTCAAGTCATCTAGAGTATTAACTTTGATTTTTGTAGTGTATTCTATGATGAGAGTTAAACCATCTTCCAGAATGGTTGGAAATGATTTAAATTATCCTACAATGGTAAAGTCTTCTATTTGGACTGGCTCTTCAAGTTTCCCTAGGCAAGACGAATCATAATCTCCCAATGGTAAGTATGGCCATGTGACAAACACTATTGGAAACTCTTGAATGATTTTGTCGAAGGCATATTTTTTGGCCAAACTTAAACTAGACCGATAGGCAAGTTCATCATTGGTGGTTGCCTGAGCTATGTTTAAGGAAGGTTGAACACCCCCATCTAATGGTATTTGAAATAGGTTTTCACCAATAGTCTAGTCTTTCTCTTCAATTTTTACCTAGTCCAAAATTTCCTCAAAGAAGTTTTCAATTTGGGACCTCAATGTTTTATTTAATTTCATGTGGGTAAGGGTGTTCACCCATTCTCCAAAATAGGCTACAAGATATAGTTTGATTGAGAACCCTTGTTTGTGGTCTCCCAATAGAACATTGTCTCTTAGGCCTAGAAATTTACAAAAGGCCTCATCATTCTTAAACTCATCAATAGGCACTATGGATTATTATTGGTCCTAGGATATAAGTTGAGGGTGATATAGAGGAAGTGTATTATAGATAACTAGTCTAAGAGTATAAATGGCATGAGTGTCAAACAAATTAGTATTTTTCAGGTCTTTGTAAGGGATATGATCAAACTCTACTTAATTATCAGCATCATCATCACTAGTTATTCGTGTTAGAACATGAATAAGATATGTGGGGTCACTCCCAGGTAGTTTAAATTTGATACCATAGGTTCCTTTCTATCGAGTGGTAGAAATCAGCTCAAGCATTCCTTGTTGGTTTAGCCCAAGACCTCCTTCATAGGAATGTTTCTCCATGATCCTATTAGGAATAATATACTTGATGTTTTTATAACAATTGTCTAGTTTTTCATTGTATAACTATGATTCATCATCTACAAGTGGGCCCTATTCTTGTCTAGTGGCTAGTGTGAAAATGATAAGAGCTAGATTAAGCATTTTATCTTTATCATTTCATTTTCATTCCATGCAAGGTGAATTGGCTTTAGGTCTTCCATAAGACTTGGGGTTCTATGGAATCTTATCAATGTGAAATGTATCATGGGTCAAATATTCTCTTGGGTTATTAATCATGATGGTAAAATGATTGGATATTTTAGGAGGTGGTATGTGGGAAGATGAATCAAGGGTATATGGGTCTACATAATTGGCCTCTAGAAAATAAATAATAATTTATTTCCCCTATAATTTTTGAGAATTGGATTGAAGCCAAATTTTTAGTTATAGCTTTCATACTCAGCCTCCAAATGATTGCAATACTCATAGGGATGCAAATCTCCATGGATAGTGACCTTTATGCCATAATGAGATAACTTGAGACACTAATTCAATGTTAAAGAGATTACATGAATTTCATGTATCCAAGGTCTACCCAAGAACAAATTGTATGACAAATCTAGGTCTAACACATGGCATAATGTATCATGGGTCAAGGACCCAATGGTAACTAAAAAGATGATAGTGCTTTATGATTCTCACTTTTCATTATAATAGGCCTTGATTATGATATTTTATGGTTGTAGATTGGTTTTTGTGTATCCAAGATGCTTGATGAGCTTTAGAGATAATAATTAGGCTTGATTCATTGTTTATGAGGACACACTTCATTTTGTGTCATATGATGACAACTTTGATGTATAATGGATTATTGTGAAGAGGGCTAAGGGATGACATATCACTTTGGTCAAAGGATAACTGATGGCCTAGGGATAGATGTCCAACCAAATCTTAGAATTTATATGGGATTATGTTTTTTAGAGCTTGGGATTTGCCTAGAAACTATGTTAAGATTTTCTTATGGATGTTATATGTGCACAACAAATCCAAGATGGAAATATGTGTAGGCATATTTTACAGTTGTTCCCTAATATCAAATGTCTTATCCTTCACATTATTATATGGATTATTAATAGCCATAATAGTGGGTTGGATGGGTGTAGTGGCATATGGTTGTGGGCCTAATATGATAATCTTTAACTACCAAGTTATGGTTGCACACATAGGATTAGATACATGACCATTATTGCTAGCAAATGATGGTGTAGGGGGCCTGAATAGGATAAGTCTCAATTTTTGATGAACTTGTATGTGGTCATAGGTCAAGGATGATTTATTGATATAAGGTCCAAAATTAGTAATCCCTACTTGATGATATCCCTACATGCGGTCCCAAGTCAAGGAAGGATCATTGGCATAGGTTGGTTGGTTGGAATTTATTATTAATGGTCCTATTTGGTTTGTATTTGGTCTTGGATATATAGAAATGGTAGAAATACAACCTCCCACAATATGGCCTACAAATTTTTTGTAGTCATGTGAAATTGTGTGGTAAGTTTTTTGGTTATTGGGATCATTCTGGCCTTGGTTTTATTCATTTTGTTGATGTTGGTTTTGTTGTTACTATAATTTTTGTTTTTGTATTGACTATTGATAATATTGATGTTGTTGTGTTGGCCTTTTTTGTTGTTATTATTGGTTGCTATGTTGTGGAAAAGGGTTTTGATAAATACCCAGGTTCTAATTGGATGTAGAAGCTCCATTATCCAATGTTATCTCCCCATTTTCCAACATATTTTTAATGAGATGTTTGATTTTCACATAATGGTGTAGATTATGTCCATTAACCTGATGGTATTTTTAGAATTAATTTTATCTATACCAATCTAGATAAGGAATTCTCTTAGGATAGTGATTTGGAATGGGTCAACTAATCAACTTAGTGGTGGATATTTTGTGAAACATGGCTTCTATAGGCTCTTCAAGGTCTCGAAAAACTTAGTGATTAGGCCCATGTTGCCTTAGAGGAGTCATTTTTAAAGGCAAAGGTTATTGCATTTATTGAGATAGTCTAGGCTACTATAAAGATTATGCTTATTGAATGGGTTGTTAGTGAGGAGTAATTTTCATTTGTAGCATAGGTTGAACAAATGGCATTTGTACCATTTGGACATGTTATGACTTAGTTAATCTATTTATAACAAAAAATTTATAAAAATTAAACTACTTGGATTTTTCATAATTACTAACTTAGGATAGTACTAACACTTGTACTTAGACTTGGTTGTGGTCCTAATTTGGTCATTTACTTGGTTTTGATTTTAGCTCTAATTTGATGAGGTAAGTTTTATGATCCCTTTGTTAATAAGGGCCTTTTCAATTTATGAACCTTTATCAATGATTTCCTTAAAGGTGTGTGTACATTGTATCTCTAGATGGTAAGATATCGCACTATGAAATTGTTTGGTAAACATAATAACTAATTATTTATCTGCTAAAATATGGGTGAATCTACTTGTAAGTTCTCTCCATCACTATAAATAACTTGTAAAACTTTCACTGGCCTTCTGTTTGGCTTGATTCAAATCTACCAATGAAATCTCATTTTCAATATTATAGGAGAAATGTTGCACAAACTTGTTTATAAGGTCATAAAAATTAGATATTGGGTTCTTTATAAATTTTAGGAACCACTCCAAAGCTTGTCTTGATAGACTCTAAGGAAACAATAGTAAGAGGTATATGTCATCATAATCTACTATATGGAAAGAAAAAAAGAATTCATTTAAATAGGCCTTAGGGTCTCCATTACCCTTGTATTTGTCAAACTTTGATGGTTCATACCTTAGAGGAAATGGTATCTGTAGATACTCCATGTTGAAAGGGTAGGAACACACATCATCCAACTTAAACTTTTTGGACTATTTCTCAGCTTGAATGTTGGCAATTGTATCCTTCATTTTTTATAGTTCTTGTGCCAAAAAACTTGATGGAACATTAGCCTAAGGTGGAGGATAAGTGGTCAAAATTAGATTATTTTGACTGGGGTATAATGGAGGCATGGTTTGTTGTGGAAGGTTGGTTTGATTAGTAAATTGACTAAGAATATTCATATGCAGATTAGGATGTAATTATTGGAATTGCACATACTATAGTGTAATATTCTAATTTAGGTTTAGTATATAGGCTTGGTTTTAAGGGAATTATGGTTGAGATGGAAGGATATGGCTCTGGGTGAAGTACTATTCCTATTGAAGTTGAATAGGGACTTGTTGCTGACTAGTCAAACCTTGTTGATTAAGGGGAGATTATTGTGAAACAAGGCTATATCATTGGATTTATGGCACATTTGGAATAAAATTTAATTGTTGCTTGATTGTTACTTGTGGAATAGTAGTACCTCTTGGTTGCATGAACCCCTACTTTCAAGTAAACACTTATTGAAGGTTCAACATTTGTCATTGACCAATAGACATACGTTATATATACTTCAATGTTTATGAAATCATGTTGGTCTACCACTGAAGAGGTATACTTTTCACTACTTGACAAGGTGGAACATTGGTTGCCATTTATTGAGGTCATGAGATTTTTGATCTCTAGACTATGCATAGTTATTTGAAATGTTAGTCATTACTTGTGGTGGTGGAGTAACACTCATCATATTTTATTAAGGCAAGGCACTGGTTTGCATTTGACTACTTAACCCTTATGGTTGCATGATTGATGAAGTAGATGATTGAGGATTAGAGGTATCTTATTACAGTTGGGAGGTATAATTTCCTACCCCTATGATTGTGAACCACTTGTGGTAGTAACTAAAGTTACCTATTGTGAACTATTAGTTTATGTAGTTACACCACTTTAGCCAGGATTGGATGACACTTGTGTGTTATCCATTGTGTTTAGCACATTCATCTGCATAAATGTAATATACACTTATTTGATGGATGGGGCATTAATCATGTCTCTAATGGAATTTATTTATGAAAATGGGTCTATACCCAAATTTTATTGGCCTATCAATTTGATTAAGACTCATGTTGAAAGAGATAACTCAATAAGAAGAGTTTTTGACAAGGTCATGTTATTGAAATTGCATGCTAAGTTTAAATAAATTTGTTATGTTGTTTGTATATATATGAAGTGGTCCTACATGAGTCCTTTTTCTATGACAAACATACATGGGTCTTGATATGTCATTGGCACTAGAGCTTGAGGATTGATACAAGAAGCTTGTTCCTTGGTTTGATTGTAGGGTATGTTGTAAGGCACTCTTCCTATACTTGGAAAGTTTTCATGGGGGAAGTCTACTGGAAACTTATCCCCTACCTATGCAGCTCTAATTGAAACTTCATCCTTGTTTTCAGTCAAGTGATGATTAAAAAAATAGGTATCATATGTTGATGGCATCATAATTTAATATGGTTGTTATTGAACTTGGTCTATAATCAAAAGTATGATAGTTAATTACTACACTATTTGTTCTTGGTCCTACTTCGAATATAGAGGTATGACAACCAAATAGTGAACTAAAGGATCTTGGTCTTGTTTTCCTAATTGAGTGTTTTAATGTGGATAGTGATCCATATCACAAACTACATCATCACATAAGGTTCTTAAACATAGTCAATCTTATGTGACCACATTATCATATCCTAGATTGTACATGGCTCCACTATGAGTATAGCGATACATATTCAAACCAATAATGAATGTTTCAAAAAAAGGGTCTAGAGTTTTATAAACTCCTAAAACAATGTCCAAAGGATAAATGGTTTATACCTAGTCAAAGGATGGAGTTGTATCTCCAAAAAGGTTTATGTTAAAACTTGGTACAAAATAGTCTAACATCAAATGTCTAATGTTAAATTCATTACATAAAAGGTCAAGTGGATGAAATAAAATTGAAATACCAAACTCTAGGTTCAAAGTGTTTCAAACAAGTCTAATCTAATGAAAAAAAAAATCTAGGTCTTTTGGCGAAACAAAGCATAAAAGCTAGGCTTAAAATAGGCATATCCTATGTCTTTTGGAAAAGGTATAAAAGCTAGACTTTAAAAACAAAGTGAGAGATTTAATCTAACAAATTTGAAACATTTTGGCATAAACTAGGCATTTGAATTTAGACATGAACTTGGTTAATTTTATAAGGCATATGGAGATAGGCTATTTCTCCCAAATCTAGGTACAAATAATAGTTTCCAAATTAAATAAATAATTAACTCAAGTTACACAACCCAAAATAGAAATATCAATGTCTAGGCCAAAATTACACAAGGAATAGGCAAAAATCAATAAATGTTTGGATTTAAACTTGGAAATGTTAATTAAAAAATTAATTTAGGAAACTAAGCTTCTTTAAATAAATAAAAATCTAAACAAGAATGAACGCCATGATGGCACTAGGCAAAAATCCAAAAGGCACACATGACTTTGGTGTTGAAATTGGAATTTGGACACAAGGAAAAAAAGTCTATGAAATGATTTGAGAAGTGTAACAATGTTACAACACTCTAAAGATATGATCAATGGTTTTTTTCAAGACTCTAAGGCATAAAACTTGAAATGATTTGGGTAGTGTAATGACACCCTTTTTAATCAAATGACACACATAAAAAAGCTTTGATAAAAGACTAAGGCAAACGTATGGTGTCAAATGGGAAGTGTAACACCTCCTCAAACAAAGGAGTAATGTCCAAACAAAAATCATTTTGATGTGTTATAACAAACAAATGAGATAGACTTAAAAATCATGTGATAACAGGATAAAAATGACTCAAACACCTGAGTGTAACGTCTTAAATCCTAAAAATGACAAGGTTGCATAGTATTATCAAATCACATCAATATACTCACTCTTGGGAAGATTTAAATGTTAATAAAAAAATAAAAGTGCATGAAAATTAGGGTTTTTAGTCCCCCTCTTCTCCCAAGAGTTTTCACTATGACATGGAACTTTGAGCTACTCGCCCTACATCAACAGTATGTCCATGACAAGTGAGGTTGTTCTAATATATCAATTTTCATCCATTTATAGATGGTCCCAAGTATGGAAAACACTAGAGATTTAATCACATAAATTGGATCCACATCAAATGACATGTTGATAAAATGTGTTATCCTTTTCATAACCACTACATCTATCTCTTGCTTAATGTAGTGTGATATCCGAGTTGCTCCTATAATTTGAGTTGGAGTACCACTAATAGAGCTTGTTTTAACCACTCAAAATAATCATCCTAGTGTGTCACCCTTAATTTATATACCCTACCATGGAGTGGAGTTTAAATTATTCCAAGAGATGAATTCTTGGGTGAACACTTCCCTAAATAACTCATGAGGAGGTGATGAACTCCCACTCACATGCCAAAATGCATAAAAATAAAAGACAAGTGAAAAGACTTTGTGATCATGTTTAGATCACCCAAACCATATGGATTTAGGTAGGGCCTTAATTATTTTATTTTCATGTTTTTGGACTAAAGTGACTGAGTCAAAGAATGAGTGTTTTTGATCACCCGAGTTATTGAAAGGGGATGGGGGAGAGCATACATGCATCAATTATTTTGCTAAAATAAATAACTTTCAACAAACAAGTGATAAAAACAAAAATATTAAGAGTATTTATCTATTTTGAGAGTTCATTTTAATCACCAAAATGATATGTGTTTTGAAATTTGGGCCCTTTGGCATTATTTGAAAAACTTGCAAAAACTTCAAAAAATAACTAAGGTATGAAAAACAAATTAAGTTTGTTTTAAACACCAAAGATAAATTATGTAAGATTTGACTATATTCAAACTTGATATTTTTCACCTTGGGACCTAAAATTATTAGAGGGTTTGTGCCTGCTTATAATCCCAAAATTAAATGAAAAAATAACATTTTGGATTTTGCTCTCGGGTTTCTCTATTTTTCTATCTCAAAGATCAACATAGATCCATGTAGGTATTGATGTTTGTTTATAGGGATAGATGTTAGTCAATTTAAAGGGATCAACACTAGTCACCATAGATCAACATCAGTTTTTTTTAAAACATAATATGGATTTCACAAAAAAATTGTTAGTCAAATGAACTTAAAACCAACAAATAACACTAGATCCTGCAGGTAAATAGTTAGTCAAATAATATTCAATCTCTTAGACTCAAACTAAAAACTAGACAACTTAATAAAAACTTAGTAATCATGTTTTTTACATTCTCTATTATCTACATAGGGGTTGACATCATTTATGGTAGGATTGACATTAGTCAAATGAAATCGACATTGGTCTCTGTGTAAACTATGTGTCACTAAAAAATAGAATACATGAAAAATGAAGTTAAAACTTGACTTTTGAAGATTATTAATCAGTCATTAGAAAAAATGAAATTTGTATATTAGTCTCCTTTATTATATGGGATTTTTGATGTCCCACTAGGAATTCCATTTTTAATCATAGGAATCCAAGAAGGGAGGTTAGTATAGTGTTAGTTTAATGAACAAAAAGTGAAATAAACACAATAACACTTACACTCCTAGCCTAGATACTAGAGAGAGCTTAGTAAAAAAATCTAAATGAAAGCACAACAAAAAAATAAAATAAAATACATCTTTTACCTTCCTTTGGAGATTCAATTATTTTTTGAGTGGCTTGCTTGGCTTGTACATCAAGAAGTCTTTGGAAAATGAAGCTTGTTGGCTCCTTCTCTCCTTGGCATCATTGGATTTTGTGTGACTTATTATTGCTTGGCATAAGATTTTGGTATTATAACAATATTGGTATGAGTCTCATGGAATAAATACTGCATAATAACTCTACCATATCCAAGCTTATAAATGAAGAGGTATGGTCTTGTATTTATAGCCTTAGGAATTAACTCTCACCCAAGGTGAGTTAGGGTTGAGTTAAGGCTTGGAATGGGTTCAAACTAAACCTAAGTGAGTCAAATATAACTCTAGTAGAGTTAATAGTTATCAAGTAATTATGATTTACAATTAATAGGAATGGCTCTCAAAATTAGATATATTAGGATAATTTTAAAGAGTATGACAACTCATAAAGGCAACAATGAAAGGCTAAGATATTTTTTTGCTTTTGAATTTTCTTTTTTAGATATTCATTAATTTCAAATGGATAATTTAACTAGGCATTTAATCTTTTTTAACTTGTTAATTAATTTAGATTAACATTTTAACTCTTTCAAGATTTGATTTAAGTGTGAAAGTTCCTCACTTAATAGGTCTTATTGGAGGTTTAGATTGTACCCAAGTTGAAAGTAGAAGTGTTCAAGTTTTACTGCCAAATCTAGCTCAATAGGGGACTAACCCTAGGTTGTGGGTATCTTATAATAGAGTTAGACCTGTATGATTTTTAATGAGGCTAGCTCTTTTTATGAATCCTTTTAGCTCATTTTCACTACCAAAACCTACTAATGACTAGGGAAAATGGAGAGAAAGATAACATGAAAGTAAAACCCAAGATAACAATAGAGATTCACCTAAATGATGGTTGATCCACTTTTTTTGACTCTTAAAACACTAATGAAATAAGTAAAATACTAGATACAGGATTCCAAATATCTATCATACATCAATATTTCATGTAGACATCCACCAGATTATCAAAAATTGAGGGAAGTGATGGAGAGGTCTAATACAAGACACTAACCAGTCAAGGTATCCATATGTAGGCTTTAATAAAAAGATATCTGAACACTAAAAATGACCTGCATGATAAGATCAACTAGTAACTAGGTGAGATCAAGACTTGACAAGGGAGATACTTATACCACATATGCAAATTTGACATATACACACTATATCAAAATAATGAAATCTATAAATAATCTTGTATTCATCTCAAGAGGTTACAAGCTCCATCTTTGTAGAGTTTGGTCATACCTAAGAGAGGGATCAGAGGGATAAAAATTTTGGCTCAAAAGCCTCTATATATAGTAAAAAATGGGAGAGTGAGGTGGGAATAATGCGTAGGAGAGTAGAGAAAGGATCCTAGTCATGTGGTGGCATTTCATTGACTACTTTCTGCATGTGTGCCTTCTTCCAATGAACTATCCTTTTCTTGCTCCAATAACCTTCAATCTCCTCTCATTGGCTAAGATATCCCTCTAAAAGACAAAGGTTTATTATGCATGATGAAAAAGTATATTCAAATGGAATCAATGCCCTTAATTACTTCTCCAACTACTAGTTCACCATATTGGGACCCTAAGCCCACTTGACCTGCTTATGAGGATCAAATCCTTGAATCCTAAAAATGATAGTGCCATGCCATGAATGGTAGTTAGTAACTACTTTGTTAAGCATAGAGATACATTAACAGATGAGACCCTTCACATTAATCACATATCTACTCCATTTCTATGTCTAGATCATAGGTCCATTATATAGACAAAAAACCAATCTAAGACTATTAGTTTTCCTATAGTTGTCATATTGATGCAAACCTATATACTGCATATCCCCTTTTCTAGACCTAAATAGGTTCAAATAGACCCACTTTATCTCTACAAGAACTGAGAATCCACCATATTCATGGATCCCTTTAAGAATGGTAAACACAGTCACATAAATAACCCTACATAATATAAATTTACAAACCATAGGTCCATATTTAGACTTAGTTGTGGTCCCTTTATGTTATTTATACCTTACTACATGGCTATGTCCATTCCATGGCATTGGATCAAGATATAATGGTATAACAATGACCCTACAAGACCTTGATTGCCTTAATCAAGAATGGCTCCTTTAGTTTAACCTTGCCCATTGAATATTACTAGGGCCAATCAAATTGATCCAACCTATATTTTCTCCTATTGGCCTTGTAGATTGTCACTATCTGATCTTGAATTTTTAACCTCCTGTGCACTATTGATATCATTAGTATGAATGAACATGATCCATTGATTTCTTACCATGAAGATCCTTTGACATGTTAACTTTTGTTTACACCATTGGATCAAGATGTATGAGTGAATGCTAGTCATAAATCTCATTGGTCCCACTTTCCTGTTAGTGATCACACACCATTAGATCAAGATATATGAGTGACCATTGGTTATCTATCTAGATCTAACCCACCTTCTTGTTAGTGAAGACACACTATTGGATCATTACTCGATAAACTCATACTGTAGGATCTTGTCCAACTTATATCTCTTTAAAGGTATTTAACCCAGGGACCTTTTGACTAGTTTGACCCCAGCATGAGCCTTTAGATCTCATGTGTCAGTATGGAAACTCATATAGACAATTATATCTTGATCAACGTTAAACCTTTTAAGGACCTTTTGAATCCAAATGATTACTTTATAGATCTTAAACTTGACGTTAGCATGAACGTCTTTCTCTGTAGGCTTCACTTTGAAATTCCATAACTTAGGCTAGAAAGCTCACATGAACATGAAATTTTCAAGATATGATACTAGCATGTAGAAAAACATGGCACTAGAATATTTTGGCTCACATGGATTTTTGAGTTGCATTTATTAAATGTTTAAATAAGCTGGATGATTTGTTTTTGTAAGATGTCTTTGTGATGGTCTAGTTCTTAAACTTCACCAAATTCATCCTTTGATCAGTTTTTCAAGGTTCTAATGATTCTCTAAGGCTTGTGCAACTTGGTTCCTACTCTTGAATGCTTGAAACACATGAAAAATTTATATTATTCTTCATTTTTAATCTTATACCTATTTCAAACCTTTGGTCCACTCATTCTATCAAACCATGAAAAATATTTATATGTCGGACAAATTTGTCCAACATCTTTGGTGACTCATAGGGTTGAATGCCTATCTATGAAAGATAACCTGGACCATTAGCCTCATCTAGTCCATTGGGCATGGAGTCTTTACTTGGGTCCAGCATATTGACTTGGATCTAACACCATCATCCAATATTTCTCTAACCTCTCTTGAAATAATGAAAAGACCAAAAGGATTAAAATAAGATATAGTGCCCAAGGCACTTATTGAAGGGAAACTAACCTAGAACAAAATAGGGACAACAAACAAAAGCAAGTGAACATAAGAACTTGGAGAAAATAAAAACAACTAACCTACTAAAGAAATGTGCACAAAGGCACTTAGAGAAAATCATAAAACCTACCTACCCTAAACTAACCAAACGGAATTGAACCTATATAAAACCATTGACTAGTTATACAAAATATCTACACTTTTTCACTAATCTAATATGATTTATATGTTTGAGGGTATCCAAAAAAAGATGGAGAAGGAGTCTATTTTTAAAAAATTGATGATACACTTCTCCAAGAAAAATAACAAATATAAACTTACCCACCCAATCTAATTGATTAGACATACAAACATCTTGGTTTGGATAGGCAAGTTGATCTTTCTCTTTGTGATGCTTAAATTTGTGCTCTAAATTAGGCACAACCTATGACGGTTCCTCCTTGTCATCTTCTAATTGAGCTAGGAACTTGATAAGACATCCTCTTATTAATACAAACATTAATAAATCATCTTTTACCTCACTTTTTCACTTTATTTCTCTAGCATTATGCTCTTTAGGCATAATTAGATCATAGTCTCCTGGAGAGGAACACAACCTGCTCCCAAGATCCAAAAAAGTCATTTGACTCCTTTTCACTTATTGGTGTATACAAGCTGATATTAATTTGATTGGGATCTTCTCCTTAGATCACATGCTCATATTGAAAGCTTTATTCACCCTCAAGGTCCTCCTCTATCACACAAGGTGGTGGTTCATCCAGTTTCATTTCTTGAGCACTCAAGATGTCTTCCTCATCAACCTCACTTAAGATTTCAACTTATTCCTCTATATAGAATCAACCTTTAGTAGTCCATTGAAGGGTTTATCTATATTTAGCTTGAGGATTATCCTCAATAGGCAAGTTTACAACATTAAGCTACTCTATTTCACACAAGAAATCCTAGCACAATTTCTACCATTGATCATCTAAATCACTTGAGCTACCCTTAACCTCCATAGTAGGTTCATGAAGGTTATATTCTTACTTGTAATCAAGTTCTTACAACTTGAAATCTAAAACATGATTTTCCCTATGAATTGGGTTTCCTATTATGATCTCCTCATGATAGATAATGCCATTGTCCTCCTGTGGCTCACTTCTGACTGCAAGTTTATCCTCTGTCTTTTCTATATCAATCTCTTTATCCAAGAGGGAAATGGTAGGAGGGTGAATAAGTTTACTTTACTTATAGCTTAGGAAAGTATGCTTCCAACTAGGGACCTTGAATGGTCTCTTTGGTGGCTCTTGAGGGAAGGAGAGAGAGTCTCAAAACTCTTGTACACTAAGCTCATTAAGTTGAGCTATGGTTACTTGATTCATTTTTTGCATAACTAACCCTTCCTCTACTAGTATTGGTTCTTAGACTACCTCAACTAACACATCTTCCTTCTTTATACCCTTTTAAACTAATTTCCATGATGGAAATGAGTATGGAATAAACACTTTTTCTTCCTTTTGAATGGTTATAGGAGAGGGTGGCTTCATATGTGAGGGCATGACATAACTAAGGTTAGAAGTGTTAGAGAAGATCTATGATGGAATAGATTCATTCTCTTGAGTGGGGATGGACATAGGGGTAGGAGAGGGAAATATGATTGGCTCAGGCTTACCATACTCTTTCTCCCATTTCTCAAACATCTTTTCAATGGATAAAACCCACCCTTTCATATCTTTCTTCTCAATTTGTGGATAGTTATGTTCTTCAATGGATGCCCATACATTCCATAATCCTTACAATAATCTCCTTATCTCCCCCATGGCATGAATATGGAATTCTTGTCTAAGATTAACCCCCTCATTGATCTTCATTTTTGTTCTTATTTGGTCTAATATTTCCTCTCTGAGTTTTGACAAGATTGGACTTTGACAAGGTTGACTAGGGGGTTGATTATGAACTCTTGAAGGTTGAGTTTGAGGCTATTAGAGAGAAGAGGGCACATAAGACTGGTCTAAATGAGCCTATTTTTATTCAAAAGATATTAACATACTATCTACATTTTGGACCATGTTTCTCTTCATTGCTATGTCCTCATTATTATAATATGACCATTGTTCACCCTCATAAATTGACCATCTATTCTTGACCAATTAAAGAGAACTCTTTGATTTTTGTAGAACATGGATATGGATGGTTGGATAAAACTCCAAACCCTTATAAGCTTAATATAAACTGATAATGCTTGCTTGACTCTTGACAAGGATGTAACAGGGTAAGCCTGGTCTTGACAAGGGGAAATAAAGGACTAATTTGGATGCAAAGGAGGGTAACCTTGGTCATATATAGGGAGAGAGGAGGAAAAAGGACATAATAGGGTTGATAGGATATTTTAGGGCCACTTGGGGAAACACAAACATTATTTTCTTGATAAGTGTGGTGCTGAGGTAAAAAATAAGGATATTGATCAAAAGATGATTGATTGTACATACCAAATTAAGATGACTAGGCACCTGGGTTGGTTAAAATAGTTGATGAATGTTTTGAGTCATCATTGATGTTTTCAAACTTGTCTCCAAAGGTTGATTGAATGAAGAAAACACCAAAATTATTCATCTAGTGCATGATAAACTTAGTCCCATTGGGCATGCTAGAACTATCGAAGGTCTAGATTGTACCCTAGTTAAAAGTAGAAGTGTTCAAGTTCTACTTCCAATTCTAGCTCAATAGGGGACTGACCCTAGGCTATGCGTATCCTATAATGGGGTTAGACCTTTATGATTTTTAATGAGTCTAGCTCCTCTAATGCATCATTTTAGCTCATTTCCACTACCAAAACCTACTAATGACTAGGGAAAAAGGAGAGAAAGATAACATGAAAGGAAAACCTAAGCTAATAATGGTGATGCACCTAAATGATGGTTGATCCACTATTTTTGACTCTTAAAACACTAATTAAACAAGTAAAAGACTAGATATAGGATTCCAAACATCTGTCATACATTAGTATTTCATGTATAGGTCCACCAAATGATCAAAATCTGAGGGAAGTGATAGAGAGGTCTAATACAAGACACTAACTAGTCAAGGTATCCACATGTAATCTTTAGTCAAAAGATATTTTAACACTAAACATGACCTACATAACATGATCAACTAGTAACCAGGTGAGATCAGGTCTTGACAAGGGAGAGACTTCTACCACATATACAAATCTGACATGTACACACTATACCATAAAAATGAAATCTAAAAATAGTCTTGTATTCATCTCAAGAGGTTACAAGATCCATCTTGAAAGAATTTAGTCATACCCAAGAAAAGGATTAGAGGGATACATTTTTTGGCTCAAAATCCTCTATATATAGTATAAAGGGAGAGAGATATGGGATCAATATGTATGAGAGTAGAGAAAGGATCCTAGTCATGTGTTGGAAGCTCATTGATTGATTTTTTCATGGATGCCTTCTTACATTGAACTAGTCTTTGCTTGCTCTAGTAACCTTTGATCTTCTCTCATTAGTTGAGAGATCCCACTAAAATAAAATTGTTTATTATGAATGATGACAAATTATATTTGAATGGAATAAATTTCTTTAACTACTTCTCCAACTACCAATCACCATCTTGGGACCCTAAGCCCACTTGACTACTTATAAGGATCAAATCCTTGAATCCTGAAAATGATAGTTTCATTACATGAATGGTGGTTAGTACCTATTTTATCAAGGATGCATCCATGTTGACAAATGAGACCCTTTTAATTAATCACATATCTACTTCATTTTCATGTCTAAAACATATTCTATAGATGGAAAACAATCTAAGACTATTAGTTTTCCTATAGTTTTTATATTGATGCAGACCTGTAGACTATATATCCCTTTTCTAGATCTAAATAGGTCCACATAGACCCACTTTGTCTCTATAAGGATCACGAATCCACCATATTCATGAATCCCTTTAAGAATGGCAAACATAGTCATAAAATAACCCTACATGATACAAATTTACAAACCAAAGGTTTGTATTTATTATTAATGGTGGTCCCTTTATGTTCTTTATACCTTACTATATGGTTATGTCCACTCCATGGTGTTGGATCGAGCTCTAATGGCAACATGATGACCCTAAAATACCTTGTTTACCTTGATTTAAAATGGATCTTTTAGTATAACCTTGCCCATCAAATATTACTAGGGCTAATCAAATTGATCCAACTTATCTTCAATCCTATCGGCCTCACAGATCTTCACTATCAGATCTTGACTTTTTAACCTCCTGCACACCATTGATCTCTTTGGTATAAATGAATGTGGTATATTGATTTTTTTCCATGAAGATCATTTGACATGTTGACTTTATTTCACATTATTGGATCAATATGTATGAGTGAGCACTAGCCATAGATCTCATTAGGCCCACTTTCTTGTTAGTGATCATGCACCATTGGATCAAGATGTATGAGTGAGTGATGGTCATTGATCTAGATCAAACCCACCTTATTGTTATTAAACATGCACCATGGGATCATTACTTCATAAACATACACCATAGGATATTATCCATCTTATATCTCTTTAAAGGGCTTTAACCTAGGGACCTTTTGACTAGTTTGCCCCTAGCATGAGCCATTAGATCTCATGTGTTAGTATGCAATTTCACATGTAATGTTAGATATTGATCAAATTTAAACCTTTTAAGGACCTTTTTAACCTAAATTTTTCCTTTATGGATCTCAAACTTGATGTTAGTATGAACGTCTTACTCTGCAAGCTCCATTTTAAAGCTCCATAACTTAGGCTAGCAAGCTCATATAGACATGAAATTTGTAAGATATGATCCTGGTATGTAGAACAACATGGAACTAAAATATTTTGGCTCATGAATCTTTATAAGGTGAATTTATTAAATTTTTAAATAAGTTAGTTCATTTTTTTTAATAAGATGCCTTAGTGATAGTCTGGTTCTTAAACATTGCCAAATTCATCCTTTGATCAATATTTCAAGGTTTTGATGATTCTCTAAGTCTTGTGAAACCTATTTATTACTCTTGAATGTTTGAAACACATGAAAACCTATTGGTCTTCTTAATTTTACAATTTTAGACCTGTTTTAAACCTTTGGTCCACTCATTCCATCGAACCATGCAAAAGCTTTATATGTGGGCCAAATTTGGCCAACAGGTCTATAAGCCAAATTGAAGGTTATTATGTTACAAGGTGATTAGATATGAATATGTGAGAGGTTATTATTGCATACAATAGAATACCCCAATCAAAGATGTCCCAACATGATTCTAAGCTTTGATAAATGATGTATAAGTAAGTTTGGGACATTTAGTGATTCCTAATCTTAATTTACAATGGTTGGTAAGAATTGGTCTAAATTATAGGCAAAATCCAATTATGGCTAGTTTTAGGTGTCCACATCTATTACTTCTCCTAATTTATCACCACCATTGGCAATACCCCAATCTCTTGGGAAATCATCACCACCACCTATCATTCCACTAGTGATGATTGCCATTGCCCCTGAACCACCATCTGCTACCACTATAATCCCTCCATTTCCTATTACACCTTCAATATGGCCATCATATATTGTCACTAAACCAATACTTACATATAAAAGGAATCCTAAGGCCCCTCCAATTTCACCCCAAAAAGTGGATTTGAAATAAGCAAAAGCAAAAATCTTGAAGGAGAGGGATATAAAAGAGGAAAAACTTGAAGATCATACCCTATCATAATCTATGATAGTGAGGAAGAGGATAAGATATGGAAGACTAAGGATGAATGGGCATCAGGTCCTGACATTGATGAATCATGGTCTATTTGTGAGATAACTAAATTAGACCCAAAAGATGAAAGGCTGACTAAAAAGAGTACTCAATCAAAATAAACTAACCCATCCTCAAATAAAGAAGAAGATGTGGAAGGACATGGAGGATCTAAAATGTAGACATTTATGTAGGAGGCAACATCAAACACATTTAGTTCTCCCCATAAAGTCACTCATACTTTAGTGACAACTATTATAGATATTTCTCCATTGGTTGTAGGTCCTATGAGTTCTCATTCTATAGTTATTTATTTTATTTCTACAATACTTATTGGTGTAATAGATTCTTTACATTCTTTGAGTTATTTAAGTCAAATAACCTGGCCCTAAGCTAATACTACACTACCATTTTTACTCATGACATCCCACCTACTACTATGAATCCTATGGATACTACTATTATGATTGTTTGGGTTGCATATACATCCATTATTATTTTCAAAATATAGTAAGCACCCCAGTGACCTATTCATTATTTAGTGGAACCAACCTTTAAACCCTTAGTCCATGCCAAGGGATACATTTTGAAAACCTAATATCTACCTTTATTTTTACTACATAAATCACCCCTCCCAGGCCATCTACATAGATAAAAATACCCATTGGATGAGTTACATAGTCAAAGACACCTATATTTTTGGTATACAAGGCATAAGTGAAGGCTAAGTAAATCATAGACACACCAATCCAAAAGCAATTTACTGGTTGGAGGAAAGGTATTCCTTTATTTCCTATAAAAGGGATATCCTCCCCAAAGCCTATGCCACCTCTAAGAAAATCCATTTCAACTACTCAAGGATATCATCTAGCTAAGTGAGCTCAAGAATCACAATTGTAACTTATATAAAAAATTGAGCATCAAGTTGCCCTTAATATTTCGTCATGGATTAGGTAATTTCAATAGGAAGAAGAATTAAGGAGACAAGATTTGATAATAACTGAGCAACCCTCTATTAAGTTCCATTTTGAGAGACAGAAAAGCACTTTAATAAAACTCAAGAGAAAATTGTGGTTTCAAAGGACCAAAACATATAACTAGAGAAAAGAGAAGATATATTATCTATAACTAAGAGAAGGAAGTTGAATCCTTTAGACCCTAATAGGATCAGAGAAGATCTTTACAATTTTTTGGATGTAACAAGAGGGATGATTAAGGAAATGTTTAGAAGTTTTGATTAAGAGGTGTAAAAACAACCAAAATTCAAGACCATTTTATCCCCCAAGTATATAGTGAACAATTTATAGGGGATAGTGAGGAATATTTTTGACACCATTGGTTCAATAAGGTCTACAAATGCCACATCTTAACCCAAATGGGGAGACATTCTTTAATTGTTTAACAAAATAAAATATATTGATGGAAAATTATGTTTAATAATAAAAACCACTAGAAAGAAGGCTTATTCCCACCTTAATCTAAAGATAACATTGAAGGTTGCTTGGGTGAAGAATCACATTGGCATCAAGAGATGCAGTCTTTGGTCCAACAATTTTCCAACCAAGAAAGGGAAGTTATTTCTATCCTAAAAAAATTAAGAGTTGTTAAAATAATTGATCCATAGGGTAAATTGGTTCCCAATCCCATTTTTGAGAATCCTCTACAAGTATAATTAGATAGCTTCAGAGTAGAGATTGAAGGCACTATTTATATAACTAGTGATGAGCTAATACCAATGATCAATTTTATGAGAGATAATATTATCTAGATTTAGTCACTACATGTTAGGGTTAGTGATACATTATATATACACAATAAATTTATGAACAAGCTTCCTTAGTTATTAAAAATATCTCTACTCAATTTTGAGACTATAGATATTGAATTCTAGTTTAATCATGCATTTAATCCTCAAATGGAGAAAACTAAACAAGCAACTGTAGTAGTAGGGGTCATGCTAACCCCAACTCGAACTACTCAACTTATTAAAAATACATTGGTGTACACTCAAAATGGGATAGATTATATCATACTTCTAACATCCACATCAAGTTCATCATTAGTTACAATACCTATCTCAGTTCTAAATATAAGTACAACTCCAGTTCCATCCACATCAACTTACACTTTATCTTTATTATAGTGTAAATTCTTATAGTGGTACCAATTCAACACCATATAATTATACATATGTAATTATATGGTTTAGTTGAGGTGGAAACAATATTTTGAAATTTATTTAACATGTATATATTGTATTTTTAGATGAAAAATTATATTATGAGCGATCAATGTTATACATGCATAATTTTCATGAGATTAGAAAATAGTTCTATTTTTGTAATTATATTATTAGAATTCACTTGAGAGATGAGACCTTCCCCATCCCAATCCTATTTATACATGTATCCTACTATTTCACATGGAGGAGAATTTTGGATGTTAAGATTAATAGGAAATTGTGAAGTTCTTCTAATTTGGTCTTGATGTACAAATATTGAATATTCTCCAACTTGTGGATTATGTAAGAAGTGATATCATTATGATTTATTAGTATTTGGTTATGTATTTTTGATATTTTATTTAAATTCATTCATATTGATCTATATCTGATCTAAATACCTTTTTCATAAATATCATAATCCCCCTTGTAGATGTGATATTGTAGTCTAAAAAATGCAATAACCTTTGATTTCATATGTTTAAGTATGATGTATTTTGGTTCCCTTTGACTCCTAATTATGTTTTATTATTATTTTTATATAGTATCTTAAAGTAATCATTGGTCTATGATCTCTTTTCCAACTTAAGTTTAGGTATTGTTCTTGAAAGGTTTCATCTAGTGTGGTCCACAAGCCTTTTTTCCTACCTTAATTTTCCCTCCTTGTTTTGGAGTCCTACCTATATACACATTATACTTTCAAAATTTATCAATTAATGATGATTTCTCTCTTGAAATAACATATCTATTCTTAATCTCTCTAAGTACATGCCATAAAGGGTGAACTAATAAAGGGGTGAGCAGACCATTGGTGCTTTGCAAGATTATTTTCCCTTATACCACCACTTGATATCTACACACCCATATCCTATAGACTTCACTAAGATTTTCATCCTCCATTACACACTCTTACAAGAAATTGAATGTCTTATTGATCCATTATCTAATTATAAAAAGCTTTTTGACATTTATTGAACAATGTCAGCCTGGGTTGACCCTATATTCAAATTAATATTAGCACATTATAAATCTAGGTCTACATTGTCTGACCTAAACCAAAACATAACTTACTTTTATCAATTAAAAATACAAGGTGAAATTGGGCCAACCCTGTCATCAAGATTTAGAAAAATTTTAGGGTTAGATTTAACTATATATGCACATCCATTTCCACCATTTATTAGGAAAATAATAAAAACAAGAATATATTGTGCATTTATTTATCCACCATTATACTTGAGGAGTATTGCTTAGGGTTCTAGTGTTATACTTGGAGACACATATATTTTCTTATGGATAAGTCTTTTGGATGCATAAATAAGTTGTGTATCTTAGGGATGACTTATCCTTGTTATCCTTATATACCACAACAACCTCTTGTAAAACACCTTGGCTAGGGGAGAGATTGGGGCTTGGTGGCTTCATCTTCAAAGGTAAGTACTCCTAACTTTGTTCTTCCTTTATTAAATAAGATATATTTGCATATTTAATTCTCTCCCATGAATTAGGATTTCCTATACATTATTTTAGGTATAAATGTTATATTCATGTTTACTTTTTATGTTTATTACCCCACTTTGTGCCATAAACTTTTGTTAGATTAGTTTTTACTTTGTATATACTTTTAGAATATGAAAACATAGGACCTAGATAGGGTTATTACATGGTGTTTATTTTTTAGAGTATTTTTAACCCTCTTTAGTCATATTATTTTGGTAAGATAGCCCTTGGTTAGGTCTAGTAGAACCATCTTGGTCATGACCTTGAATGTCTAAATTTATCAACAAGTGGAAGTGTAAGTGTGATTTATCTTATCCAAGATAAGATTGATTTGTAGGTCAGCTAAATTTTCCATTGTATACACTACCCACCTTAGTTATAACCATCATTATTACACTCATATCAAGTAGATATAGGTTCACCCATTTCCAATTCACCTATGGTAAATAATTTGCCTCACTCACCACTATTGCACCAACAAGTTGGTTATAAAACCTAATAACCTACAATTTTTACCTTAGATTGAATACATTTTCATTGATACTAAAATTTTAGAGGCTACCTTGTAAAATTTTATTTGGTATCAAATAAAACCCACATCATTAGACAAACAAAATATGGCACTAGAGGGAGGTTCAAAACCTTCACCTCTATTTTTATTTAAAAGGATGACTTAAATTTCACTGGAAGTACTCAAATGACTTATAAGTTCAACCTTAAACACTAAATTATTGTCCCCACCTTTGTAAATCCATATAAAATTAATGTCTAATAAAGGAGTTAAGATAAAACCCTAGTCTTAATCAATCCCTCTAGGCAAACAAACCCATTTACCATTACTCCTAATGGATCAACCCATAGCTTTAGTTTAGGATCCAACTTGGTTGACTAGTTCTACTATCAATGTTTTAGGAGGTGTCTATGACCTACCCAAAAACTTGAAGAAATATCTACCTTACTTCTCTCCCTTGGGAAGAAGGACTACAAAATAGCACATCAAGGCCTTCAAAACTACCTTGTAAAACTTGAATATAACCCATGAAGGCATGTCCTGTAGACTACTTCCATTTACATTATAAGATGCAGCCTATGAATAGTTTTTCAATGTCCCAAAAAGTTCCATTACATTTTGGACTTATTACCAAGACATCTTTTTGGCATAATTTGGTCAGGGCACTAGTGCAAGTATTATTTATCAACACTTTGCAAGTATGATGAGATAGCCAAATGAGCCAATCTGAGCCTTCAATGCTATATTTTAGAATATGTATAGTAGGTTGAGACTTCTTACATACCCAATGAGGAGTTTTCCCTAGAGATATATAAAAATGCTATGGACCCTATGACTAGTGTCTTTCAATGTAGAGTTGTTGGCATTGATACATTGCCTTTGGCTTATGTCAAAGCTATCAATGTAGAAAATTAATTGAACCCTAAAAATTAGACTTTATCTCCACTCACTCTTGGTCCATTTTTATGGCCTTCAGTCCAATTGAAAATATTAATCAAAACACTATGGCCCAAAACCATAACCTAGTTTATAATTAGTTTCCCTTAACCTAGGTTATATCCATTCAACATCTTAGCTTATTTAATAATTATATGCCTAACTAACAAAGCCTAAATAAATTATTGATACCAATTAATTCCACTATATCATAGGAAATAAATTTTGATTCCATAAAAAAAGAACTGGAATCAATCTAGAGGATGGTCTAAAAATTGAGCAATGAGTTTCTAAATATACATAATTTCATGGGTAACACTTGAGGCTAAAAAACTAATTAGAGATTTACATTCCAAATATATAACATGCCTTTCAACATGTATGTAAATAATCAAGAATAATAAGTTTTATCCAATAGGATACCAAAAATTAACATTATGGAAATAACCCTTCTTAATTAGTGTAGGGTTCATAACATGGGTAACATGGTGAGATCAACTGCATCATGTTTTGTAAAACCTTTAAGATATTTTAGGAAATGAATAGTGAGAAGGATCTACACATTAAACATAACCTTCTTATTCTACTGATCTTGGACACTCTATCACAACAATGGTCTTTGATACCTATGACCTCTCATTTATAAAAGAAGATGATAATGAAATAGAGGACAATACAGATGAGATTCATGTATTCTAGTAGTTATAAAGGAACAACTACAATCTAAGGATAAATTAGATAATTACCACTAAAAAATATCTAAACAATAATGCTACTACTCCTCCAGATTCTCAATTGAATAGCAGCCCACCTACCCTAGGACAGATGAGCACTTACAATGCATAGAACCATTAATCAGGGTTGGGTACAATATTGTCAAAGATATGAATAATATTAAAACCAATATCATCTTGTATGGACTGGATCAAATCATAAAACAAAGAGAACTATTGCTTGAATTCCTAACCAGTGGATCCTCTACATCAGATAAATCTAAAGTTGTGCATACCAATATAATGGTGTTTAAAGATAAACCCAAATTACTATCATTTCTCCTAACTATCTAAATGTTAGAAAATAATGTGTAAAACTATTTGGTTGAATTATGTGCTTGTACTAAAGTGATGTGAAAAATTATATGCCATACGTTAGGATTGACCCCTAATAAGTCAAAGAGAGTGGTCTTAAAATTAGACAAATATTTGATCTTGTGTGTCAGATAATTAATGAACATGTGCATTAAGTTGGTATCTGAGCCACATATGCAACAAAACATCAACATATTAGTCATTAACATTATAAAATCCTATAATTTGTTGTTGAGTTATTATTGGTCTAAGACATTAAATAGGTATATAGACACCAGCTTCTCACACATATGGTTGCCCTAAAAGGGGGTAGCCAACCAGATCTAAGTAGACCATAAACCCAATATGAGACACTTGATCACCGAGTATAACTCCATAAATGAAAAGTTAGACTTTCTATCTTTACATGTAGGTGTATACACATTTATCACTAGACAATAACATGCATAATATGAACAATAATTTAAAGATCTATCTCAACTGTGGAATCTTCATTTTGATAGAGCCTTCTCAAAAAAAGGTTATGGTATAGGTGTGGCCCTAATGGATCCAAATGGTAAAAATTACCTTGTTAATTATAATTTATAGTTACGCTACACCAAAAACAGATCAAAATATGAAAGTTTGATCATCAAATTATAGTTTACACTCAAGAAAAATGTTAAATCACTATAGGTATTTGGTGACTCTAAAATAATGGTCACTTATATCAAGAATAGATATCAATGTAATCTCACTTAATTAAATAAGTAAAAGCACAAATCTTAGGACTTGATTTATTCCTTTGAATTATTCAACATCAAATCCATTCTCATATAGCAGAACCAAATAGCCAATTCACTAGCAACTTTAGCCACTAATATGGCACCACTCAATGAGTCAAAGATGTAGAAGTTATTAATGGATTTTGTCCCTTTCTCCTTCATCCTAGATAATATGGATAACTTTAACATGTTTGATGATGACAAACAGATAGTTTAATTCATGAAAAACTTTGAAACTTTCAAATCTCAAATAATAGATGAAAAAGAAATTAAACCCATGCATGGTGAAGACTTGGGAGAAGATGGTGTTTTAAAATTAAAGGATAACTACATATCTCTAGGAATGGTATCTTTATAATGAGATTTTTATCTAGACCCCAAAGCTTAAAAGCAAAAATCATCAAGAATAACTAAATTAACTTTTTCCAAATAAAATTTGGGCACTAACCAACACCCTCGATAGGTGAATCTAAGCCTAAGTTACACTTAAATTGAGAAATAAAATATGAAATAATTACTAGTAGAATATAAATATGTGATATCCCAGAAAAATGAGGACTGAAAGTCTTCGACCCCAGAGTCATTACTCATACTATCTCATTGAAATACAAATCATGAGCCTTTCAAGTGGAGACAGAGACTAGTAAATCCAATTATGGAACCTCTAATTTAAATAGAATTACAAAAGTTTCTAGAGGCTAGAATGTTTTTCCTAATTAGGCACTCTACTTAGGTATCCAATTTGATACCAATTAGGAAAAAGAGTAGAGAAATCAGACCATGTGTCTATTTCAAGAACTAAATAGAGCATCTAAGAAATATAATTACCCTTTGCCTTCACTAGATGAGGTAATTCAAATGGTAAGTAGATCAAAGATGATGTATTTTTTGGATGGATTATTTGGCTACAATTAGTAACTGGAAGAGGCAGCGGATCAGATGAAGACTATCTTCATAATAAATAGGGGAATGTTTAAATATGATGAGATGTCATTCTACCTAATTAATGTAGGATCAACCTTTAAGAGATCCATGACCTTAAATTTTTATGGGTTGGTTAGCATGTGCATCATCATATACATGAATTACCTCACTATGTTCTCCAAAAATAGAGTTGTCACATAGACCATCTTTGAAACATGTTTGACAGATGTAGAGGGTATGGAGTGTCACTTAACTAAAAAAAAATATCTTTGGATTTACTGAAGGGAAACTATTAGGACATATCATCACTGAATATGACATCTCCATTTATCTAAATCTAGTGCAAGCCATATCCAAGTTGACACCTCCTAGTAGCAAGAAGGAATTGAAGTAAATTTTTGGTAAAATAAAATTTGTGTGAAAATTTATTTTTGGATTTGCATAGATTGTCAAGACATTAAACTCTATGCTAAATAAAGATGCTAAGATAGATTGGATGATAAAAACCTAGAAAGATTTCTGAGACATCAAAACTACCATTGCTTTAGCTCAAATTTTGATTAGTCTGTATTTCAATAAGTATTTATATCTCTATTCATTTTATTCACAACATAATATGGTTTTTGTGCTCACACAATAGGCTTAATACAATGAACATCCCATTGCCTTTATGAGTACTAATATAAAGGATGTAGAATTGAAATACTTTATGATAGATACACAGATTTATGTCCTGATTAAAGTTGTTAAGATGTTCAAGCACTATATTCTATGAAAAAAAACATATTCCATTGTTTTGAGTCTTGATTTTAAGACCACACTTAGATAGAATGAACTAGATGAAATAAAAGGCAAATGTATGGCCAAACTCCAAGAATTTGATTTTGAAATCAAGTCAGTCAAGATTGTAAGAGGTTAGGGGATTATTCAATCAATGATAAAGACTAATACATGAATAAATATTGAGCACATTAATGAGAGTTAGCTAACTAGGGGTGAGTGGTACACTCAAATCATCCATTATCTTCTCAAAATCACTTATCCTCCAAACTTCACTAAACAAAGAGCAAAGGTGAGCACTCAAGATTAAATCAATTCATTATATGATCAAGAAAGGAATCTTGTATAGAAATAACTATGAATGCATCTATTTGAGATTAATTTAAAAATAAGAGGTTTTAGACATCTTGAACAACTTATATTAGAAGATAGGTAGTGGGAATCCCTTAAGAAACACAATGGCTCATAAGATTTTGAGGATGGGATACTAATAACCTATAATCTTTAAGGATAGCCATAATCACATCAAGACATGCCATGATTTCTAGGTATTTAGGAAGAGAGAAGTAAATGCTACCATGCCCTTATAACCAATCATTAATGGATGTCCCTTTTTCCAATGGGGATTTGATTTTATTGTGATAATAAACCCAAACTCTTTGATAGCACACATTTTTCCTCATAACTATTGAATGCTATACTAGGTGGACCAAAGTTGAGCAACAAATAATTCCAAATTAATTGATGTCTTAAAGTTTATATAAGAAAATATATTGACTAGGTTTGACACTCCCATTTCCCTAGTTTGTGATAAAGGTTTAGCTTTTCAATAATATGAGTTTACAAAATGAGCCTATGACAATCAAATCACAATCAAGTTCTCTTAAAACTAATACCTACAAATAAATAACATAGCTAAATCCATAAATAAGAATATGATGTATGCCACTAAGAATTTGGCACAAAACAAACCAAGAGAATGACACCTCTTATTGAAATATGCATAATGGGAATATAAAACTAGGCACAAGAAAGCCCTCAAGGCTTCACCTTTTCTACTAGTGTATGGACAAAAATTAGTCTTCCATATTAATCTAAATATACCAACCTACCAGTCCATATGGGAGAAGATGAAAGAGTACAATATAGACTATTAGACATAGTCCAAATAGAGTACACAAGAACTGAATCATTGCATATCTTTAGTAAACATCAAAATATTGTCAAAAGATGGTTTGAAAAAATCTCCAAGATTAAGGACTTAAATATCTCAGACTTGGTTCTTCTATGGGATAAATCACATGATAAGTAGGGACAACATGACAAGTTCACTTCTTTATGGATTTGACCATATCAGATATTAAGATCCTAGGTAAGATTGCCTTCCAGTTGTAAGACCTCTAAGGTAATGACCTCACATTTTCAGTCAATGAATAATTTTTAAAACACTACTTCATGGCTAATTCAATTGGAGATACATATAAATAAATTTTAAGTGGATATTTAAACAAGGAGTAGATTAGATTTCTTACTTTCTAAATTAGATTTCCTACTTTCTAGATTAGAATTGTTGCTTTCTAGAATTATTTTTCCTTGTTTTTTGCCTTTTATTTTTAGTAGATTAGATGTATGCTTTTTAGATTATTTTTCTAAAGTTACATAATAATTACCACTTTCCTATACCAGAGATGCAAATAGACATTACAAAAAAGGGAATAATATGTAAGGGAGCACGATTGGTATTCATAAGGATTTATTCTAAAAGTACTACACTTTCTAGAGTTAAGATATGTATTATGATAAAATTAAGTTCTACTTGGGATGAATAGGTTCACTGGACTTCTAGGATTTAATATAATATACCCATATTAATTTTAGATAGATTTTCCATTTTAAAAGATTTATTTCACTATTTCATGCTAAAACTTGGATGAGAAATAACAAGCATAGAATTGAATACACACTAACAGGGTCATATTGCTAAAATAAGTTTTCTTATACATACACTCAGCCAATGGTAGTTCCAAACCATTCTCTGTCTAAGAGATATATAAAAAAATCTTAAAAAATGATAGATGATGGGTTATTTAATTAATATCTACCAGGACTATAGATGCTAAGCTGGTAATAGAGGAAGGCTTTGAGTAGAATCAGAGGTATCTTTGTTGGGGTTATGGATGCCTAGTTGGTAGCAAAGCAATGCCCAAAATTTTCCTATTATTTGGTATAAAAATTATAATTCAAAATTAAACCTACATTTTTTATTCATCTCTTTGTTAAAACTTTCATAACCAAGAGGAATTGGTTTAACTAGTTCACACACAAATCCAAGGAATGAAAAGGGTTAATATGTTACATGAGGAAGTAGGAGTTTGTTTCAGATTTTTGTTTGATTATTATTTGTTTTTTGAAAATAATTTTTTTTATGATGTATTACCATGATTTTGGGTTCTCAAAATACTTGGGATCATTTTCCCATGTGATTCAACATTTGTTATGCCCTGACACACACACCCCATTTTAAAATTTTCAAATAGGAGCCTAATATTAATTAAACATCCTATTTAGGTCTTTTTAAATATAATTCTATGATTTATAATTTTGTGAAATCAATAAATCCATAAATTTATCTGATGCTTGAGAAATTTGCTTGCCTAGTTTGGTTTTTAGTTTTTGGTTTTTGGTTATTTTCTTAACACAACCTGTGAGTTTCCTCTCACTTTTTATAGGGTGTTTTCAAAGATAAAATGAATTGAAGTTATGATTAAGACATAATATATGATTTACTCTTTGTATTCAATTTTATTTAATATATTTATGTACATGGTTCATTTTATGGTCTATATGACTAACTGGGCTGATGTGTTTTGCTAAAAGAGGGTTTGCCTTGTCTACATTGTCTATTAAACAAAATATATTACATTTAGGTGTTTCCTAGACCATCATAGAGTTTATCATTTCCACAGAACATCTTTATACTCATCTATAGCTCCAATTTGAAAATATAAGTCATTTCAACCTCTTGAAGGTGATGTCAATAGTATATTTTGTATAAATAATCCCAAGAAAGTGGAGCAGTGAGATTCATCCAATATCACCATCCCATCCTCCTATAGATGATGTCAATAAAAAATTTTGTATGAATAATATTAGGAAATCATAGAAATGGGAACTATCCACGTGTCACCATCTTGGCCTCCTAGAGGTTACATCAATAGAATATTTTTCATGGATGATCTTAGGCAAGCAAATTAGTGAGAGCCATTCATTTGTCACCATCCCTACTTCTTGAAGGTGACATTGATAGATCATTTTTTATGAATGTTATTCAATAAGTGGGGTAGTAAGAGTTGTCCACATGTTATAATTCTATTCACCTAGATACCCTCGATCTATGTAGTGTACAAAGCCTAACTATTTAATAGAATAATGAGACCCTGACACTTGTCACCATATCAATAACTTATAGACCAAAGGAAAGAAGTATAATGAACCTTGAGACCAATAGGAGTGTAACAACAACATGCAGACATGTGTCCTTCAAAGCCATGAAATAAAATACAAAGACACCAAGTTCAAGGCTGAAAGAGTAGAAAAAAGACATATGTCATTTCATGATGACTAAGAATTTGGGAACAATTAGAAGAATCCACATGGAAGTAAAAATATATGAAAAGATGGTTTTATGAATTTTAAATTAAAATACTAAATAGTGGAAGTTGTTGTATCCATTAATTAACATGAATCAATGAATTAATACATTAAATTCTCAAAGCAGATACAATTAAAGCAATATATTTCAAATTAACAAATCCAATTAATTACATTGCTTTCAAACATCTGAGTGCACACTACGAGTCTAGATATCTCTTGTGACAAATAGTTTTTTGACAGTTCACAAAGCAAAGGATTTTCAAACTAGAAATTCAATGGCTTCCATAGTTCGCATTCCAATTCCCTTTGCATACTATATTGTAGGGTCAAAAACCTATATAGATATAGCCTTTGATTCAACAGTCCTAAACTATGAATTTAGGCATTATTCTACCATTTTGGATGTGTTCAAGGCATCATATCCATAAAAACATAGGGACCAATTATCCTTCTTCACACATAGATACACAGATGACATGTTAGCCATCAAACCAATGTGTCTCCATAATGCAACATCCAAACTAGAGGCAATGCCCTATATCAACCTATTATATGATTTATTCCTAAATGGTAACATTACTAGAAATATATTTCACTTTAGACTAAGGCACCAGTCACATACATTAGAGGAAATGCCTTCAATAGGTATTATAGGATTCACATGTTAGACATCTCATACATGTAAGACATGGTGAACTCATGGCTTCTCAACAACAATGTCATTAATAAGCTATATGAATGGGCCAGTAACCCAGGCAACTTCATACTCTAAGGCCCTACCTCTACTATTCCCATTGTGATCTTTATACTAGGGGTAAGAAGTGATATGGCCTTTTTAAATAGGATATATGGTTTTCCAACTATAGCTCATATTAATGAGGTATGGGTCCCATTGTTAGACAAGATTTTACTTCTAACAAGATTATATCCCTAGGAGGAATCATCAACTCCAATTTAATTTCTAAAATCATAAATCCTATAAGTTCATCTGATAAAAACAACTATATGCTGTCCTATTTGGTGGATGTGGTGACTATAACAATCCATTCATCATATGATGAACCTTAGAAACAAACCAGTGAATATCGTAAGTATAGGGCATGTGATGAATTTAATGTTATTCATGTGTATAGGTCTATTAAGAATATGAAGAGGATAATTGAGAAAATTTATCCCATTGTATATCAAGCTATATATGGGAATAATATTCCCAACGTTTTAGATAACATTGAAAAAACCATTTAAAAGATGGGTGCCTATTGGTTGTACAATAATCATAATAGAAGGCACTAGAGCACATACTTTATACCTACCAAGGATTATGCTAGATAAGGTTATAGAGTAATAAATTACCACTTAATTAGTTGATAGTGTTTATACTAAGTTGAAAAAGGAAAAACAAGTATCCCTCCATTTTACCCCTTTCAACATTGGTATAATGTAATGCATTAGATGGGAGAATCTTTAGTTTGTGGGCAAGATCATGACACACTATGGTTTCAAATGGGCACCCTATAGACACTAGGATCTAAGTAAAATTTTTATGAGGCACCTCAAAAGGTATGAAAATAAAATTAGGATAAACTATGGGCACCAGGATTATGACCATGATAACATATTCATGAATGTTAAAGATCATTCTGAAGTATTGATAAAAATGCATAAGGACAACATGTATATGATTGTGGTTAAAAGGATCCATTATGATCCTACCATCACTAGAGATGACTATAAGAGGATTTAGAAGAAAAAAAGTATTTTCAAACCTATAAATGGACCTCCTCCTCAAATAAAAGAAGATGTGCAAACACAAGCTAGCCCATCTAGGGAAGCTCATGCTAAATAAATATTAGAGAGTCCTACAGCTTCTATTACACATACCATCATTATTTTTTATCCATAAAGAATTGTTGAAGAAGAGAGGTCATCAAGTACAAGAGGAGTAACTAGTATATATTATATGTTTCCTTTACATCCATTAACTATAGCATAACATGTAACTCTCCCTGCATTCTTGTCTCATGTTTTTATTACTTATCCTCCTTTGTTACCACCATTGGTAATACCCCAGTCTCTTAGTAAATAATCATCACCACCTATCATTACACTAATGTGGATTTCCATTCCTACTCCATCTCCATTTTATACCACTACAATCCCTCCATCTCACATTCTACCTTCAATTGGGCTAGCACATAGTGTCATTAAACCAATACTTATGTATACAAGGAAGCCCAAGACCCCTCCAATTTCACTAGAGAAGTTGGAAGTGAAATAATAAATAGCATAAATCCCAAAGGAAAGGGAATATAAATGAAGAGGAACACAAAGGTCAGAACCTATCATAATATATGATAGTGAAGAAGTGGGTAAGAGATGGAAGATTGAGGATGAATGGGCATCATGACTTGACATTGAAGAATCATGTTCTATCAATGAGATAACTAAATTAGGCCTAGAAGATGAATGGTTTATTGAAAGGAGTACTTAGTCAAAAAAAACTGAGCCAGCCTTAGATAGAGAAAGGGATGTGGAAGGGGATGCCAGATCTAAAATGTAGACATATATGTAGGGGGCAACATCAACCACATCTCCTAGTTATCCCACTCAAGCCACTCCTAATTTAGTGAAAGTTGTTTCAACTATTACTCCTTTGGTTATAATTCCTACCAGTTCTCATTTTGTAGTTGTTTATTCTATTTTTACAATACCTATTGGTGTAACATATTCTTTCCATTATTTACATTCCTTAAGTCAAACAACCCAACCCTAAGCTGCACTACTAAGTTTTCTCACCATAGTCTATCCTACTACTATGGATCCAATGGCCACTATTTTTATGATTGTTGGGGTTGCATATTATTCCATTATTGATTATTTGTAAAATCTAGTAACTCAATAACCTATTCCTTCTTTAGTGTAACCATCCCTCAATCCTCTAGTCCAAGCCAAGGGGTACATTTTGAAAACCTAGTATCCACCTCTATTTATGTTGCATAAGTAACCCCTCCTAGGCCATCTACACATATGAAAATTCCCATTGGATGAGTTACACGTACAAAGACACATATAGTTTTGGTACACAAAGTAGAAGGGAAGGTTAAGTACATTATAGACACACCAATCTAAAAGTAGGTTATTGGTTGGAGGAAAATTATTACTTCATTTATTGCAATAGGGACATCCTCATTGAATCCTATGATACCTATAAGATAGTCCCTTTCAAATATTCAAGGATATTAACCATATCAACAAGCTCAAAAAGCATAAGTATAGAATACAAAATAAACCAAGCAACAAGTTGCCTTGAATATTCTTTCATGGATCAAAAAATTATAGCATGAAGAAGAAATAGGGATACAATATTTTTTAATAACTAAACAACCCTAAACTAAGTTCCATTTTGATAGATGGACAAACACTTTAAGAAAATTAAAGAGGAAAATTGTGGTTGCTGAGGGCTGAAAGATAGAACTACAATAGAGAGAATATATCCTCTCTCTAACTAAGAGAATGAAATTGAATCCTTCATAACCTGATAGGATTAGAGAAGATCCTTAAAATTGTGGATGAAATAGGAGGGGTGATCAAGGAAATGTTTAGAATTTTTAATCAAGTTATGGATAAGTAGCTAAAGGTTAGTACCATTTAGGACCCCAAAGAGATAATGGACAATTTATAGGGGATAACAAGGAAGATTTTTAATACCATTGGTTTGATAAGGTCACCAAAGTCCACCTCCTAACCAAAATAGGGAGACATCATTCAATTATTTAACAAAATAAAATACATTTATATAAAATTGTATTTAATAAGCCAATCCACTATAGATAAGGCTTATTCCTACCTCAATTTAATGATAAAATCTGAGCTTGTTTGGCATAGAATTATGTTGTTGTAAAGAGGGATAGTATACTTGAATAGCATCATGAGATACAAGATTTAGTCCAATCATTTTCCAAATAGTAGAGGGAATTTATTTATAGCCTAACATAATTAAGAGTTATTCAAATAAGTACTCCATAGGGGCAATTCTTGCCCAAACCCATTTTTGAGAATCTTTTGAAAGTAGTATTGGGAATCTTTAGAGTAGAGATTGAAGGAACTATTTATTGGGCATATATTTTTAGATGAAGAATTCTTTCTGAGCTATCAATGTTGTACATGCATGTTTTGCATGAGATTAACATGCAATGTTATTTTTATAATTATATTATTAGACTTAAATTGAGAGATGAGGCATTCCTCATCCTAAGCCTATTTATACTTATATCCTCCTATTTCACATGGAGGAAAATTTTAGCTATTGAGATTAAAAAGAAATTCTAAATAAGTTATGTTAATTTGCTCTTGATGTGATAATCTTGATTCTTCTCTAACTTGTGGATTATGTAATAAGTGATATCATTCTTATTTCTTAGTCTTTGGTTGTGTATGAGTTATTTTCTATTTAAAATCATTCATATTAATTTATATTTGATCTGAATACCTTTCACATATAAAACATAATCCCCCTTTTAAATGTGTTATTGCAGTCTAACAAATGTGATAACCTTTGATTCCATGTGTTTAATTATGATGTATTTTGGTTCCTTTTAACTCCTAAGCATGTTTTATTGTTTTTATGATATATTATATTTCAATAAGCATTGGTTTATGATCTCTTGTCCAACTTAAGTTTAAGTACTAGTCTTGAAAGGTTTTATCTAGTACAGTCCACAAGCCTTCTTTCCTATGATTTGGATTCCTACCGACCTTAGTTACAACCATCATCAGTCCACTCATCTCAAGTAGATATAGGTTCACCTATATCTAATTCACTCATGGTAAACAATTTTCCTTGCTCATTGATATTCCACCAACAAGTTATTTATAAAACACTATACCCTACAAGTCGTGTCTTAGAGTGAATACCTTTTCACTAATCCTAAAATGTAAGATTCTACCTTGTAAAATTTTATGTGGTTTGTATAAAACCTACATCAACAATTTTTATATTATAATATATAAAAATTATATATTGTTATAGTAGGATTTTAATTTAATGTTTTCTTGTATCAAATATCATATTTTTGAGAATTCATTTATGTTTTTTTGGTATATTATTATATAATTTCAAATTTTTTTAGATTCTAATTTGAAGGTTAGTGGAATTTGGTGTTAAATATCTAGAGTCTTGAATTTATTTTTGTTAAATCAATTCACTATTTTTTTTACAAAGCATGGTAGTAATTAATATTTTAATTTGATATAAATGTTAAATCAATTCAATGTTTTGCTTCAAATCATGGTAGCCTTTAATATTTTATTTAAATGTAATTGATTCAAAATTAACTATGATAAATTTCTATATTTTTATCACAAAATTTTATTTCTTATTTCCTCATGTATAAGTGAAAGAAAAACAACGCAAGCATCCATGCTAATGTTTATCACAATTTTTATATTTTATTACCTTTACCTATATTAAGTGCATGGAAAATACAATAAATATTTATGTATTTTTTAGTGTGAACAAATTATGAAAAATATAAGTGCAAATAAAATATCAAAAACATCCATTCAACATTTAGAGTATTGAATTTATCACACATGTATATTGTTAATGTTTAGTGCAGATAATTCATGACAAATGAATCCATGTAAAAATTTAAACATCAAAATTATCATATTACATATAATCAATGAAACATTTTAATTCTAATATAAAATATTTTACATAATATATTGAACATATTATTTTTTTCATATCATAAATATACAAATCATAAATAATATGTTTATTGAATACACAATGCACTCTATTTACTATTTCCATTACATCTGTGACATATTTTATGTGTAAAAACATAGATCATATTTCATGCAATAAGTAATTATATTTATAGAAATAATTATCAAATATATTTGTGATGATATAATTACCCTTATTGTTAAGAATATGTTTCTTATAAGAGTCATTAATTATAACTATTTTCTCATAGTCACTAGATTTTTGCTATCTTTTTGCTAGATTGTTGTATTTTTGTTGTGTAGCTATTGTTGTTTTGTTGTTTTGGTGTCTTACTCTTAGCAATTGGTTTTTTTGTTGTTGGGCTTCCAAGTCTATCTTGATCTTGATCTTTTGTATTAGGGAGTGGATACCTCTTTCCAACCACTAATTTTATTTGCTACATCTAGGTTTTAAGCCTTTTTGTAATAGGGTATGGTCCCTTCAAAACCATTTATCGATATACAAAAACAATTAGAAATATATTTAATTTATTTTATATACACCTACTACAATTTCAAACTAAATCTAATGGTTTTCAAAATATCAAGGGATTTACTGATTCATATTCATCTTGGGTATATATAAATTCAAAGTTTTTTTTGTTTCAATGTGGTTTCTTGAAGCAATGAGATCTTTAATTCATTTACATTTTTGGAATTCATTGATGTCTATATGCCAATTTTGAAAATACATAAATAATTGTGCAATAAATGAGGAACATTCTTTTCTAGAGTTTTGGGACTTATAATTCCCCTTATACAAGTGGTGGGGAGGAATGTAGGCTTATTATTTTTATAATTTTAATTTTAATAAATATGTGAAATGAAAACTTCTTACTCTACTCTTCATTATGATTGATATTTAATGTAGTATGGAAGTTATCAAAGTGGCATGTGTATAGTTTTTTGAGATAATTGTTTTAATTTTTGAAAATAACAAGTGGGAAGTATATCTTACATTGCATTCAACATTTTCCATGATAAAATGAATGAATAATTTGATTTGTGAACCCTCAATCTCTCCCTCTCTTATAAAAACTTGATTCATAATGGACAATTAGTTATTTTATAAATAATGTTATGGTCTTTTAAATCCTTTTATTTTTATAATGTAAAGAAAAGGGCATTTAATTAGAGTTGTAATTGGATAATAACCCCATATATACACATACATATATAAAAACACACAGACACACACACGCACGCACGCACACACACTGCACGCACGCACGCACACATGCACACACACACATGCACACACACACGCACATGCACATGTGTGCACACACAAATACATACATACATACATATAGAGAAACACACACACACACACACACACACACACACATAAACTTGATTGATAATGGATAATTAGTTGTTTTGGAAAGAATATTATAGTCCCATACATCCTTTTCATTTTACAATCTAAGGAAAGAGGTATTTAGTTAAAGTTGAAATTAGATAATAACCCCCATATGTATATGTATATGTATATGTATATGTATATGTATGTGTATGTGTATTTGTATGTGTGTGTGTGTGTGTGTGTATAAACACACACACATGCATATACATTTACATAAATACATATAATTCTTATTGTATTTTGGTTATAAAATCCTAAGATTGTATTCTTCATAATATTTTTTTAGATATAAGTATAATTTATACTCAATTAAAAAGAAGACTTATTGGTTGAAATATTATTTTAGATTTAGAATTTTTAAGATATGTATTAAACCTATATTTGTCCTTATATGAAATAAATTTGGATTTGAAAATTATAGAGTATATATAAAAACATTTACAACTTAATTTATCCTTATGGTGTTGTTTATAAACAAAAATAATAATGATAACTAAATTTACAACTTAATTAATCCAAGTCCAAACTCCACAAATGGGTAAACGGCATGTTCCATGCCAAGCAAGCTAAAACCCCTTAGTTTGGGAGAAACTTCAATAAATTAAAAAATTGTAAGTGCCTTACCAAGCATCTTGATATGGTGTCTTGGTGTTTTTATGTGGGGATAACATTTTAGGTAGGTCAATTTAGAGTTTAGTGGGGCCAAACCTACTTGGCCTAAAAATTTTACACTATAAAGGGGATGGCATTGTCATCCCCATAGACTGGCAAGGGGAAGGTCAAGATGGAACAATCATGACATGATGATGATGAGTATTGGGTATAGGAATAGAGTGAGTAAGGATATGGGGTGTGACATGACTCCCCACCCCTACCCCTGCAAACACATTTAGCTTGCATTCTTGTATTTGTATATATCTCATCCATATATTAAAATTTTTAAAAATTAACATACATATATACCACTCATACAACTAGGAAATGGAAGTATTAATCCTTTAGTATGCTTTCAAAATCAATAAGAGAGATTGAACAATAACGATCAAAATAAATCCAACTAGAAAATTTTGAGAAGAAGATGAAGAGTAGTTGGCCATTACATTAGAGTTTTTAATTTGAGGGTGGGTGATTAGTTGATCCAAAGGATGGTATCTCTTAATATACCTTTGAGAAGTATTCTCTATTAATTAGGATTTATATTTTTAATTATTCTAACTTTTGTTTAAGAGTGCCTTTCAACACTTAAATAAAAATTGCATTCTTATTTTCTTGTGGATTTATCTTAATTAACATTGACCTTTTGGAGAAAACGAAAATTTAGTTATGCATTTTTATTATTAGTATAAACTATGATAAGTCTCTTATGGTGTTAATATTTATGGTGCATGTGTCCTTGTAGACACCCATTTTGGTAAAAGTACACATATTTAGTCTCCTTGTATGTATATATATTTTCACTAAGAATTAGACATCTAATGACACAATCTCTTATGGACCTCTTCAGTCCCCTCTTATTTCAAATGATTTACTTACCCCATGGGCCTATATTTTATGTTATTTATCTTAATCCAATGTATATAATGGATCCCTACATTTTATTTCATATTTTTTGTATGCTTTATTCCCTTAGACACTAGCATCAACATTGGTGTCCAAATATGATGTAACTATCTAGGATTATCCTTTTATCCTTTTTCATATATTTCTCTTTGTGATCATTTCATTATCCCTCTTTTTCCATCTTGTGGTTGGATTTTCACATGTCATTAGGTTATAATTAAAAATCAAAAGATTCTTATATATACAAAGGCTATAGTCTAACTACCAAAAACCTAATAATTTGATTTTAAAACCATATAATTGGAAAGTAATATTTATTTCAATATATCAAATTGTACTACAACATTGAATCCAATATATGAATCAATCAAAAGGTTAAACATACTATTTCATTACTTTTATAAAGGGTTACTAGGAGGAATAGCATATAGTCATATTATTACAATTTCACACATATGCATAAGAGGGAGAACTACATTAGTTTGAGGCCCTCTTTAGAGTATTAGCTATGTAAGTATCACTCATTAACAAAGGGGTGTTTGGGGTTATTTCGACACCATCTTCCCACTAACCCATTTCCCCAATGTCACTATGAATTTGAAGAACTAGGGTATTACAAATTCATGAGGAGTGACAATCCATGACCTAAATCTAAATAAAATAATGTGAAGGTGAAGCCAAACCTAGAAGCATATAGGTGTTGCATCCTTTTTCACCATATATTCCATAGATGATACTTGCATTGAACCCAGATAGTAGTATCAATGTAACCATCCCAAGTTGACATTAGTGTCCAAATCTCTTGGAGCATCAAAGATAGAATTTGATGATTGTTCTAAAATCACCTTCTAGCCTATTTTATGTATGTTCTAGATCCAACACCATGTTAACATTAGAACCATATAATTATATTACTTATTTTTCATTTCCATACATATCATAGTTTTACTTTCTATATTTAACATATTATTAGCATAAGAAATTTAGTGTACATTTATATCTAAGTTTAGAATTTAATTGGCCTATTTGTAGATCTGATTATCATCCTTGTGCATTGTCATTTATATATTATTAACCTATTAACACTAATTTAGGATTATTATATCTAATTTAGGGTTAAATATTTGGTGAACCCATCCTCTATTTGTTGAACCAAAACCCTAGTTTACATATTAGGGTTTTTACCTTATTTAAAAGTTCATTTCAAATTTATGTTTCTTATTTTAGATATAATTTATCTTTTAATTATATGGGCCTAGTTTATGAATTCTTAGTTACATTATTGATTTGACCTTAGTGGTTGGGTGCTTCATAATTGTCTTGAACATTACAAACATTATGGCATCACTATTAGAATGCCATGGTTTTGACTGCACATGTTATGGCTAATTGGTCATTGTACTAAGTCTTAACCACTTTATATCACATAAAATTTAATTAAAACTTAGTAAACATGGTCTTGATATTAATTTCATTAGCTTTGATTAGGATCCTGAAGAATTCAAAATTCAAATAGATCAATCTTATTGAATACTTAAAACCACTTAGTGGTTGGCCAAGTAATGACCCCATGTACTTGAATTTCTTATAAAATACTAGATATTTGATTGAATAAGGGATAACTATTTGATCAAATAATATAATAGAGTTAGTTATATATGAGATCAAGTGGATTTTCCCATCTATTTCATGTTTTTCTTGATTTCCTAGTTAGTTTTATCCTCTAATATGAGACAAGATTGTTTGGACATATGTTTGTATTTCACCTAAGTATGTGATGAATCTCAATGATATTTCATGATTTACCTTAAAATTGAAATTTTTTGAAGTGGTATTCATATCCTGAACATGTATATAATGGCTTTAATTCCCTTATTTTCTTATTTAACTTATCCTTATACTCCTACACCATGTTTGTCTTTTGATTGTGTTATGTTGGCCAAACAAATATTGGTTTCTACAAGGGATTTATCTAATCAATAAGATCATTCATGTCCTCTACATAGTAGGATCATATTTTATTTCTCCCTAACCTCCATATTTTGATCTTATTTATAAACTATTATATCATTTTTAAAGTAGTGTTAATTGTAATTAGTTATTCATGTTTTATCTAGATTTATTATCCTTTTCTTACCATCATTTGTGCACTATTAAATATAATTGGTAAAATGGTAAGTTTTAATCAATGATAATTCTTATATTGATTTTTAATTAACTAATTATTTTAAGAAAAATAGTCTAAATTTACTTTCATAAGTGGTAAATTAAAACTAGGAGATGCCCCTTGACTCAAATCCATAATGGCCAATTAAGTGAAATCAATACATTGAAACCTAGTATAAATAGAACTTGGAGAAGGATTGAATCCTTCCTTTCATGAGAGGAAATGTGAGTCATCACCCAACATATGAAGTTGGTGTGATAACTAGACCTTTAACATGCATGTAAAAAAATTATAAGGAAAGACATGGTTTTGTAAGAAAATATGTAAAAAAGTGGCATAATTGCACGAAGTTAGGGGACAATTCCATGGAATTTACTCATAATGTGATCACATTAATTAATAATGAAATCACATTATTTAATTAACATGATCACATTATTTTAAATTTAGGCTTGGGATTGGTGAGCCATAATGTGATTGTGTAATTATATAACACAATCATGTTATATTAAATAATAATGTGATCATGTTAATAATACAATCATGTTATTGACATTTAAAATAATGTGATCTTATTAATAATGTGATTGCATTACCTATGTGTCAAAAAATAAAAATGGAAACAACACTCATTTTTGCATTCAGGTTTCCCTAACTCTCCCCTTGATTAGGTAATCACATTTTGCTTTGAAGACTCTAGAGAGTGTTAGGAAGCTTCCAAATTCATCCCAAAAATTGTTGATCAATGATGTCATCACGTAGGAGAGCTAAGTGATCAAAATATTCCCTATTTAACCTTAATTTTCATTGTTTAACCCTATTTTTTAATTATAATTTGTTTTCAATAGCCCATCCTACTAACCCTCTGATAGCTCCTCCTCCTAACCCTCCACAAAACCCTATTATCCTTCCTATCCCTCTACCTAACCCTCCTATGTTTCTCCAAAATCCCCTAATAGTCAAGAGGTTTTGATTGAAAACATTATGGGAAACAAACCTTAAATTGAAGAGTTAATTGAAAGAATGAGGGATCCCAATTTGACCAACCCCCACTGCACCTAACTAGTTGACTCCCTACAAACCTTATTAGGTCAAATTGACTCTATAACGAGTTAAATTAATTGATAGACCTCATATAAGGATAATTTTATGGCATATTATGCTGAAAATTTATTAGGCCTTTAGGTCAAGAATTTGGATATTTTAAAAGCAAACATTTGCACCCTATTTTTTAACCCAACCACCAATGCCCCATTTCTCATAACTGCTAAACATTTTCCTATCCATCACTGTGTACATAACTTAATCATGGAAAATTGTTGTGATCTATGGTGGATGGTATTTGAATATCCACCATATAACAACCATGAGTTTCCATTATATTTTTTTAGGAAACTCTACTAGGAGTTTGTCCTCAACTAGATTCCCAATTATTTTTATTCTAGTGAGTTTTAGGGTCAAGGTAAAGGCTTTGCATAGGATCAACTAGGTGTATGTCATGTTCCTAATCAAATTGCATGAATATATATCCAAAATCCTCTTGAGCTTGAGATATCCTCTATAGTTTAGTAGGTCATAAAGATAAACACTCTATATGCTCTTAGTTCACTCACTAATATACTCATTTAGTGTATGAGTAGGCTTTGACAGAGTGATGCTACAGATACACCACATGTTACCTAACCTCAATGTTGGGAGATTGGTGGAAATGATGTGTTATCATTGATGTCAAGTGTCATTGGTGATGACAAATTGGTATGAGAGTGCTCTTGGTCTAATATGCATGATCTTAGTGCTTAGTTCAGTCTTGGTTGCTAGTGAGAGCTTGTGGGAGCAGTTGGTCATATGAAGGTTTGTGAGAATGTCATAGAGCATGGAGAGAGAGATTAAATGGTATGTACATGTGGTTGAGATATCAATTGGATTTTTTCAAAGTGGTCTTCAGGTGGAGTGCAAGTCATCATATGCCTTATAGGCTTGACCTTGCCAGGTTTCCAGATGAGGTAAGAGGTATATGCCTTTTTGTATCCTTTTTGTTGGTTCTATTAATTTAAATGAGTGGATTGGAGATATATAAGGTGCTATGATCTCATTGGATAAGTTTCCAAGTATCTTCAAGAGGTAAGTTGGCCTAGTGGTTTTAGGCATAATAGGTAAGGTGGGCTAGTGAGGTCCTTATAAGAAGTCATGAAGAAATTCCAATTGGTAAATCTCATGTAAGCATGGATTATTGTATGAAATGGTTGGTTAAAGGTTTTTACCAAGTTTTAGGCCCTAAAGAGGAAGAAAAATTAAGATAGTACGTTGGGAAGTATTATGTGCATGTAAAATAGAGGTTTCTTAGATCGATAAGAAGTTTATAATGCTCATTAGCATGTGTAGAATTTACATGGGGATATAAGCCTTTTGGTATAGGTGTCACATATACCTAAGAATTATTTAAAAGTATTTTTTATTAGATTAAGGGATAGAGATTTATGAACAATTGTTGAGAATGTAAACTAGTCAAAACCCTTTATAAACCCTCATAATGGAGTGATTAGAAAAAAATTACTAGAAAGGAACCAAAATGGATTGGTTGACCAAGTTTTAATATTATAAGGTATATAAGACTCATATAGGCATCTCCAAGTGGTAGTGGTGTGTCAGGGTAATGAGTAGAAGGTACAAAAATATGCTTATTTTTGAATATTTTGGTACTATAAATAGAGTTGACTGAGTCAACACATGAGAGATATTGGAGATTGAAGGCAAGGACTTGTTATTGAAGTCCATAGAATTGTTTTGGAAATAAATAGTCACTATGTCAATTAGTTTTGTCAATCAAGTTGACTATTTGCTAAAAGAGAAATGGTGAAAACAGTGAACAAATATCTAGGCAAAGTGAATATGTGTTTAGGGAAGTGTTCTAAGTGAGTAGGGATGAATCCAAAGGATTTGGTTATTTTTTTAATACATATTACTTATTTTCCCTTAATTATTATATGAATTTGTTGACCATAAATATGCAAGAAGGTGCCTTCAAGATGACTTGTCTGAGTTATAAGGACAATAAAGAAATATGTCTCATATAATGATCTATATGTTTCATATCTGACATTAGACCTCTATATGTTTGTGATTCTAAATGTTATAAGGATGTTATAGGATCACAAGAATGCATTGTAATATCAAGGAAGTGTCTTCACAAGTATTATATGTCATGTTTACTATGACTATGTTTTGGGCCAGTTTGATTGCTATAGGCATGCCAAGGAAAGTGAAGTGTTTAAGGTCTTATGATAAATGGTGATGAATCAAATGAAAATATTGGTGTTATTAAATATCTAATTGATATACTCAATATTTTTGGAAGTTTTTTATTTAGTATGAAGTTTTGAAATCACCTTTTCATGTATAAGAGATAAGCTTCTATATGACTGTACTTCGATTGAGTATGACCAGTCTGAGTGGTCATCTTGAGAAAGTTGGTTTAAAGCTATTTGGCCCATGTAATGGTGAATAATGGATTTATTGATGTTTTATAGTCATTTAGGACATATCCATGTGATTTTTTTAGGTTATTATTTGAGAAAATCATATGGATGCTTCAGTTCTTTTTGGTAGTATTTTTTGGGTATTTGTAGGACTAGAATGAGAAAGAGAATGGCTTGGATGGAGTAGTGGTTTGGAGTTTCAGGTGGTTTAGACACATTTGGAAGTGTGAAATGGTATTATGAGATCCATTTTGATGTTTTTTAATCATTTTTGAAGACTAAAGGTGGATTAAAGAATCCAAGATGTAACATGTTGGTTTGTAGGCCTAATTCATTTAGGTTTCTATTAGGCCTAACTGATTTTGTTGGGTATTAATGGCAATGGAAAACATATGGAGAGATTTCCCCATTCATGTAACATGTATGAGGATATTTTTTAAGATTAATAAAACTATGTAAAACATCTTGGTTAACCAATATGGGTTAGATGATGAGAGTGGTATATATACTAGGCCTAATTGGCCTATTTCATGAGTTGAGAGTGTGTATGGATAAAAACAAAAGAAAGAGCTCAATAAAGGAGAAAATATGGGTAATTTAGGAAAATAATAGGGAGAAGAGGATAATTTATATTTTTTTGATTAGGTTCATGATAGAACAAGTCATTAGACCTAACATTCAAAAGGGTGACTTGGTTGAGTGAATGAGTTAGGAGTAACTGCTCAGAGAAGAGAAGCAAGTTTAAAGGTGTTAGAACAAGATAAGGTCATCATTAGATGTAAAATACATTAAATTAGTGGTGGAAATAATATCTAAGGTGTTTTAGTGGGTGATTAATCACCTAGGGGGTTGTAGCCTCCTTGCTAGTTGGAGCTAGGTAAAGGTCTAGTAGGTGTTGGACTAAATTAAGGGGTGGATGCTCCTTGATTAGTTGGTTCTGGTCTAAAGTCTCTTATTTTCTCTATCTTTATATGAATTCAGTCCATTTTTTTTCATGTTTGAGAGTGTGTTTTCTTCCCCTAGAGGGTTTCCCATATAAATTATGTGTTCATATGATGTATGCTCATGTGCATGTTTTGGATTTATAAGCGTTCATGTTCATGTTGCTAGATCAAATTTATGTATGATGAATGGGTTTCATATTTGAATAAGCATTTTTAAATAATGATTCACCCCCCACCTTAGTATCTACTTTTAAACACCTAACCCCACCCTTATAGTTCATGTGGAGCTATGTTAATAAGACTTTTTGATGATGATGGCATTAGTGGTTCAGATGTCTTGAATCATATTCTTAAGTGATGAGTTTTTGGCATGCAGACATCAGTCACCACATAGATGTAGGTATATTTTATATAAATGATATGTCAACTTTAAGTTATATTTGTAAATTTAACTTTTAATATGATAATTAAATTACATAGAAATTTATTATAATATATATGTCATTTTTTATGTCGTAGGAGGTGATGGTTCCTTCATCATCACAACTCACATTTACAACTTTGATTTGTCTCAGCCATTGTTTTCATATTCATATCCAATTATAGGGCCATCCACAACTACATATTCCTCTATTAATATGACACCATTTACCTCTATAGAGGTACAAATTATTTACATATATGTTTTATTCTTTTTATTTGTTAGAATTTCATTTGTTTACATATATGTTTTTCTCTTTGCATCTAATTTACTTCTCTTCTCAGGAATTAATGCAAAAATAACACAACCAAAAACATAAAAGTCATGAATGGTATTATGTTAGATTATGATTCCTTGGCAGTAGCATCATATAATTCTCTTACACTAGTGTATTGTGTTAAAAAATTTGTACCTTATTCCCAATGACAATCAAAATTATCCTAAAATATATATTGCATTTCATTGGCTCATCCTGTATGTATCCCATTTACTAAAACAAGGTTTAAAAACATACATTATATTCCTTTTAAATATTAGAATTTTTATAGAGGTTATGGAATGCATTTACTATATCATTTAATTAGATATCAAACAATTAGTGTTTTCTTTCCTTGAACGTCAGTCAAGTGACTATGGGTATATATAAATTCACAATTATTTCTTGATAGTCCTTGTTAACCAAATTTGACTTTTTGGTCAAATTTGGTCACCCTTAGGCAAAATTTTTGATATTAAATATTTTAAAGGATCCTAATATGTTTTCATAGGAATTATTACTTATTATATGATGTCATTTGAGGTCATCTTGGTTTTAGTCTTAGTCACATTAGTCAATTTGTCTATTAGGGGTCATTTTATGTGCCTTTAAGAGTCATTAATGCAAATGGAACATTTATCAATGTTCATATGTGTTTTAAATTCTTGTAAAATGTCCAAGATGTTATTAGGAGTGTCATATATTTTATTCACAATAGAAGGTTGTAGGTTCCCTAACTAAAATTATAAAAATTAGTTAAAAAAGAGATAAAATGGCACTTGTACAGATTTTTGGGAAGTGTGACATGTGGGGAAGATAATGGTGGTTCTCATAATATTTATAACACTCATATATACTCTTTTTTTATTTTTATGTGTCATTTTAAAGCCAAAACTATTCTGCATATTTCTAGTTTTTTTGGATAGACTAAAGTGACCCTTAGGTTTTTGCTCAGTATGGGAAGCACATGTAGTTTCATGAAAAATTATTTTGGGAGATGATATCACATTGGTATATATTAATTTTAATATATGTATTTTTAATATTGGTAAACTATTCTTTATGAACCATTGCTAACAAGTTGATTGTGTCTTTTTACTAGTTGTTTGGTATACCCTATAATTTTTGCCCAATTTTTGCCAAATCCATATGAACCAATTATTGATGTTAGATCCAAAGGATTTATAATTCATTATAACATGGTATCCATTATTTTTTTTAGGTTTCATGGTGTTTATATGACTAATTTGGTTCATGTTGTAAGAGGGTGGCACCAGATGTAATTTTAGCTAGAATACTTCTTGTTCTCTGAGTGTGTTCTCCTGTAGGTGTCTCATACATCCTATAAATGGTTTTATACAATCCTATATCTCATTTGACCATATATTTTAATTTTTTAACTTAACCATGTCACTCTTTGGATTATTTTCTAGTTTTTTCCCCTCCATGATCAACTCCTTGCATATTTCTAGTTTTAGTCTCATGTATGAACTAGTTCATCATGTTTGTGAGTTTGTAATGGAGGTGTATTGGTCTATCTAAAATATAAAGAGTTGAATTAGGTCATTTTTAATGTTTTTGAAAGTTCACAGTTTAATCACATGCTCATATGCCATGCCAAAAAACCACTTGGTGCATCTATCTACTCTTTTTCACATATGTGAAAGTGTCTCTATGTTGTAACAAGTGTTTTGAAGCTAGTTCCAAGTTTCAAAGGATGGATACCACATGATTGAATATTGAATATGGATTTTAGGTAATTTTTATCTAGTTAACCACCATATTTACCTCAATTATATGCTTTTCCCATATATTCTACTCAAAACATGCACTTATAGGCCCTTGATGACGTCATGTTGGTGTAAGGGGAGATGGATATGTGTCACAACTCCTTGTTTTTTCTTGAAGTGAATTTGGAGATTCATAAAAGGCATGTGAGTCTATTTTATACTCATGGTTCATAGTAGTCCACACCTTAATCCACTATTTGATTTTCAAAACAACCTTCCATAGGTGTTGAGCATGAGTTCAGGTGTGTATGGAAGGGCTAAAGCAATTTTGCACTTCCTTTTTCATTTTCATGACAAGAAGGCCTTAATAGACCCATATAAAAATACTAGAAGACAAAGTAAGAATGGAATCATGTTGGAAGGTCAAATACTAAGTTTAGGGATGGAATCACTAAATAAGCAAAATAGATCTCAAGGAGGTTTTGGTGGACCTTCTAAAGCATATTCGTTAAAAGGCTTCAAGACATATTAAAGGGTGAACCTTGTAACCCTACCATTGGAAAACTACCTTACCAAATTTGAGGAGGAAAGGACAAGGGAAAGATTGTTTTTTAGAGCCTCAAACACACCTAAAAACACATTGAACAACCTTAATGATGTATATAGGCTTATAGTTGTGAAAAGGCCTTTGTTACCTTGAGGAGCAATATTGAGCATAACTCCATGAAGGAGATGACTAGTCTAGCATAATAAAGAAAAATGGGACCAAATTCATCAAGATAAAGGTTGATATGGAGTCTTATTAACCTCTTAGGCTACCTATAGGTACCCTCAGGGAAGGAAATGACACCTACAGGTGTCTCAATCTAGTTAGACAAGTAAAGCAAATGAAGAAAGGTTTATTTATATTTTGTATGGTTTATTCAATCCAAAGTGAATATGAGATAACTAAACAATGTTTAAAGTTTCAAGGTATATTCAAAAGGCCTTTTCCTCATTAAATCACTCAATCAACCCCTGTGATGACTTATGGCAGGGTCCTAAGAAAGGATGTGTCTCAGTAAGGATAAAGGGAACTATTCTAGTTTCTAATGAAGCTTATTGGTAAGTGAAAGTGAGAAAATATGGTTTAACCTTAGAAATAGTTTCAATATTTGATGAACATCATGATAAAATGAAGGAGACCCCTATTTTTCATCTACAAATAGGGTTATAGACAAGATACTTCAACCTAAGTAGGGTTTGGTAAGTTGATGTAAAAAGATGTCTTGAAGGCTTATAAGGAGGGATATTGTTTGGTAGACATGATTTAAAACCAATATAAACCCAAATTAACCTTATTACACCCCAAATTGGTTCCAATCAAGGAGATAGTAACCTACAATAGACCCTTACAAAATTGTCTGTCTTACAGGCAGGGACCTAGTCTCAATGGCAAAAAGGGTGCATTAGTATGATGTTAGATTCCAGTCTTGGTGAAAGTAGTGAAAAATAATCTAAATTATCATGTGGTTAGTGTCATGAAACCCTTCCAATGGGGAAAACAACTTACACATGGTCTAATACCCCTATTTTCACCAATAGTATGGTCTAAGCAAGTAAGGGCTAAATGGAACATGGATTGTCTAGGGGTGAAAAAAAGATTTTAATGCATAATACATGATCCATGATGATTAAAATGAATTTTTTACACAATTAAATAATCCTAAAATATTCTCAATCACAATTCTTTGCTTGGACAAAGCCATTAGTCCATACAGGTGACTAAGAATCACCTTTACCAAATGAACAAACATGAATAACCCATGTTGGAAAAGGGTTTTAAAAGGATTTAAAAGATACATAAGAATTAATTGGGAATTAAAAATTTGATATATCAACCTAAATTATTTGTATTGGCTTGGAAGAGTGACTTATAAGTGGTTTTAGGGAGCAAATATAGGAAAATAGGGTTTTTGGACATTTAAAGATGGTTTGGCATCCAAAAATTGGAATCATACCAAAACATTTGGTAAAAATTATCATTATGGATAGGAAAATATTCCAAAACACTCATTTTTCATAGTGGATAAGGTAAATACATCTCTATTTTATCTTGGAGGTCAGCCACTCTAGGAAAATTAAAACTTGGCAAAATGATCAAATGAGTGTAGAATGGGCATAGAACTTGATGTGAAGCCTTGATGACCTAAAAAAGATATTATTAGGTGTATAAAATTTATTTAGGGGATAAAAAAAAAATATCTCAGGCTCAAACTCCTCAAAGTATCCTTTTTTTCTCTTGCACACAGTCCAAACAGGCAGGTTTTCCACTAGGCCTAATTGGAAAGTAAAGAACATGAAGTAGGGTGATTAAAGGACTATGTGATGGATTGGTGAGCTCAAATAGGGTGTTATAATTCCTAATACACCAATTAAACTATTATAAAACATCCCTAATATCCAAATTCATCAAGGTGCCTAGTAGACCCATTGGGTCTTGAAAAGGCCTAATGCTAATTAGTAGTCCATCTTCAGTTATGCTTCTTGGTGGAATATCCAGATGGTTAAGGCATGGTTTTTATGTCAATATATAGGTGTGATATATTTTTTATTATAGATAATTTATCATGGGAGTCATTCTTGGGCTCAAAACCACTCACACCTATGTAAAATTGAAGAAACAAGTTTGATGAGGCATATTTTGAAGCTCACATCTCCTTGGAGGATCTACATGGGAGAAATATGAGTTAGGAGGAGTTAAATATTGTACCTAGAAAATAATTTGTGGAATTGTTTTGGAATTTCAATGTGTCATCTTTATGAATACTAGTTAAGAGTAGAAAAGTAGTCTAAAACCCTAGTAAAACCCTTGGAGGAACCCAATGGAGAAAACAAGCATGGAGAGCCATTATAATGGAATATTTTTTAAATTAAACATATTTTAACATGGATAAGACTAATTTTTATCTCATCCATGCAAATTATTTGTATGGAATTTAACAAAAAAGCATGCAAAATAGGGTTTTTCTCACCATTTTTTGTGTTTTGTAGGGTGTAGGATGTTTCAAAAGGTGAAATAAAGTTTTATGGGAATATAAATACATATTATAACTCCATATTTTATTTTATTCTATGAAAAAAAAACTATCCAAACTAGAGCTCTCCTTTCAGCCAATCAAAACTGGCATAGTGAGCACAATGGTGAAGAGAGTGAAAAATCTAAGTATGAGATTTTTAAGGTGCATCTAAGAAGTATAAGTAAATGGATAATATTTTCAAGTGTCATTCACTCCATACCATGTATTTTCATGGGAAACTAAAGGCATTTTTAAAGACAAGTGTGAGGGGTGACTAAAAAGGGAGTTTATTTTAACTACAAATAATGATGGATACCTTTCAAGAGTTTATAAATTATTATAATTAGGAACAATGCATGTAATTTGATGATTTAATACCTTAAATATTATCCCAATCATTATACCTATCCCTAGTCAATGGTGGAATGTTCAAATAGATGTGAATTATGAAGGCAGTTTTATGTGCCAGGATTGAGAGTTTTATGCCACTTTTCACAAGCCTCATGACTTGTATGGACATTTGGACCCATTTACATTTCATGGCTCATTTCACATCTCTTTAACATGTAATTATAACCTTTTTTTATTGAATTTACATCTGTATAAGTGACATTTGGACTTCCCTTGCCTTGTATTTCTCTCAAAAGCTATAAATATGGACTTTTTTTGGCTCTTTTGAGTAGCTTCCATTGGTTTATGGTGAAACCCTAGCCAATTTTGTACTTGAAGGAATATTGAATAAATAAACAAGTGTTTTCTCCTACTTACATGTTGTGTAATTGAGTGTTAGTATAATCTTGTTGGTCTTGTCTAGTAAAAGATCTTCTTTTCTAGCATGTTATCCTTGATTGTTTACCAAATGTGAAAAAGAGTGATTGTTATAGGTCTTTGTTAGTATTTATTTACTAAGTTTATAAGTGTCTTAAAATAATTTCATGTATATATTCTCTCAATGAATCACTCATTACTCTCCTAAACATTAAGATACCCTTTTGAACCTAGCATATGAAACATTGATATGATAATACATTTTGAGTTGTGAGTTTTATGTGAGAGAGACTTTGTTTGTCTTTAAGTTGTATATATTCAGTCAAATAGGAGGATATTAAACATTGGTGCATCAACTTTTTGTCTTCTTAGTTATTTACTTAACCCTTTTCATCCACAAGTTGATAGGTAAAAAAGTGCTTCAAAGAGTGCATCAAGGGAACTAGCCCTTATAGAGATACATCTCAACAAGATTGTTACCCAAAATAAGAGAGATGTTTCATTTGTGCCACTTGGATGAGGATAGATAGGCATCTCCTTAGGGGTGAAAATCCAAGTGTCAATAATCCCAACATAAGGTTTCTTCATCTAAAAGTTGTAAAATAAATAACATGTCCATATTATTTATTTAAAAATATCTTATCCCAAAGAACCTTTCCATACGTATTAGCCAAGTGTCATCTTCACTAACAAAGATTCATCTATTAAATTTAAGACCCTTTTCACTTTATTTTGTTTATGGGTAATTCCATCCAAGATTTTATGTGTGTCACTATTATCATGAGCTCCCCTAATAGATGATATTCCATGAAATATATTGGTATATCTCTCTTTCTAAACATTATCTTCATAATCACACTCATGGAATGATTGTATCTTATTCCTTAATTTTTCCCTAGAGACATCATATCATTGAGTTTTCTTAGCACTACATGTATTTCCAAGTCAATGGGTATCATAATTACAACCTCTTCTCTATCTATGAAAGATTCCCTAGGTAACACAACTTCAATATAAGGTTTTGTCTCTTTTCCTCATATTTAATGGGTATCCTATTAACTGGGAGTCTCATTCATATACCTCTTTCCCAAATACTTTCCTAATAATGCAAACTAAAATTCCTATGACTATATTTCATCTAAAACCATAAGGACACTTGACATGACTTCTCATGAAGCATAAATACCTCCTCATCTTTGATATGGGTAAACACAAACAATCCCTTTTCTTTTCTCCCATCTATATTTGTGCACCCAACATTTGTATATAAGATCCACATGTATGTATATATGTATGTATGTATATATATTATATAGTAGTTGTGTGCAATGAATATCCCACACCAATATGCTTAAACAACTAGCTCCTTAAAATAATGAGGAAATACTATAATAATCAATGTCATGCCCAATACATGCATCTTTGTGATTAGGCTAAGATTTAGCATGAGTGTTAAAAACCATCCATTGGTTGCCCAAATAATTTCTCAAAAAGGGGAGATGATTGTCAAGAATGCCTACTCTTTATCATGATTCTTTGAAAAGTGATCTAATAAGATTGAAAATGACCTTGTAAGACCATACAAAAAGGAAGTAATTATGAGGGTCCTACCTAAGTCAAACCCATATTTTTAGACAAGCAATAAATCAACAACCAATATAGTCAAACATTAGTATTAGTGTAATAATTGTTAGCTTATAAGTAAGTTAGTAGTAGTGTATATTCAGTAGTAGTTGTTAGAATATAGTTAGTATATAAGTAAGTGTTGAGGCCAATGAAGGCATCCATGAATTTATTGTATTGAGCTTGCTTAAAGGAGGTTGCCCCCTTGAAGTGGCCTGTAATCAATATAAGCTTTCTATGTTTCTATTATTCATAAGAGTTATTTTGTTTTCACATAGTTTGATTAAATATTTTGTAGGAGGTAATCTGCTGTAGGAGGTTCTTCACATTTGGTATCAAAGCACTTTCTTGGCTTTGTGGGTAGATTTGGAGCAATTTTTTTTTAAGCAGGGCTTTCTAGGAGCTGCGCCAGTTTTGGAAAGAATTTTTTACATTACAGGTTTTATCACTTTAGATTGGGTAAATACCCATCCACTTAACTATGGGAAGTGCTTGGGCATAAGCCCTAAAACTCATTGTGAGGAGTACCACAGGAACCCCAAAGTAGTTGGCCCATTGAGAGGACCTGCCAGCGAAAAGGGCAATGGCCTCATCTTGATTGACTAGTTCCCACTCGTGAGGTAAACCAAAATCTATCGTTAAGGGGTAAACCCATGACCAAATTTTTTTGGAGAGTGGTACTTGATCAAATAGCTTTGGTGGCCAGAGAGAATTTTAAAAAAATCCTTTAGGTAGCCAAACAAACTTGGGGTTCATATCCAACTTATCAGGTTCAGAGAGAAAACAATAGCATATCCACAGTTGAGGATATTTCCAACTACACAGTTGTAGACAATACATTTCTAAAACAACAAAAAAAATAGAGCCTTCAAAAAAACATTTTTGGGGTGCTGCCCTAAACCTCGCCCTGCATCGTGGTAGGGAACGTGAAGGATCCCTAGCTATTAACAACTGGTTATGGTCACCACTCGTGTAGGCACAAAAATCATGGAGGAAGAAATCACCACATTGAAATCTTAGGTTATAGAGTTAACCAATATGATGCATGGCTTGAATCAATAGAATAACATCTTGCTCAACGGAGTGCAGAAGGAGGAGTCTTCTTCAGAGCATCGCTCCTTTGCTTATAACTTCTCACGTGGACCTAAGCTATACTTTCTATAATTCAATGGTATAGATCCTATAGGATGGATATATTTAGATAAACAATTCTTCAACCTCCATAATACTTATTCTGCAAACAAAGTCCCAATTACTTCCTTTCATCTGGAACAAGAAGCACTTCAGTGGTACCATTGGTATCTCAAGACAAATGATGAACTTGATTGGTCAAATTTTACATCCTTAATTTTGGGTAGGTTTGGTCCCTTAACATTTGAGGATTTCATAGGAGCTCTCACCAAACTCTATCAAATAGGTACTATTCATGAATATTAAATTGAATTTGAAAAACTCGCTAATCACACTGAAGGGTTGTCAAATGACTTCTTCAAAAGTTGCTTTGTTAGTGGCCTTAGAGAGCCAATCCACTTAGAGGTAAAAATGTTTTGACCTGAAAATATGATGGATGCTTTGGGTCTGGCTAAGTTAGCAGAAGATAAACTCTCCACACAACATCAACCTCCCACCTTTTCACCAACAAAGAACACAGTGAATCAGTGAACAACCATAACCACACCAATCAAGCACCTGACTGAGGTAGAGATGTGGGCTCACAAAGAGAAAGGATTATGTTATAATTGTGATGAAAAATGGGTTAAGGGTCACAAGTGTGTCTAAAAAAACTTTACTTGCTAGATGTGGAGTCACCACCAGAGCAGGATAGCGAGCCTGATATTCTAGAATTTGAAGATGCTCAAGAAGAACCTAGCACTGAAGAGGACTCAGCAGTTCAAGAGACTCAACCTAAGATCTCAGTACATGCACTAGTAGCTGTCACCACTCCCCAAACCATGAAGGTCAAAGGGTGCTTCAAAAATATCTCTCTCACAATCCTCGTTGACTCAGGTAGTACTCATAATTTCATTGATCCTCACATTGCTAAGGTGGCAGACTACTTTATATACCCTTGTTCTAGCTTTGAAGTCATGATTGCTAATGGGGGCACATTTCCATGTAAAGGGAAGTGTCGAAATGTGTGTATTACAATGGGTGATTATAATATTTGCTCTGATATGTTTGCCCTACTTTTAGGAGGGTGTGATGTAGTCTTAGGGGCACAGTGGCTTCACACATTAGGACCTATTTTATGGGACTTCTCTGAGCTTTAGATGCAATTCATAGATAATGGTTAGAAGAACACCTTAAAAGGGTTATTACTAGGATCTTCTAGCATCATTAGTTCTCATCACATGGAAAAACTTTTGAATAAAGGCTCACATGGGGTCATTGCATAGCTGCATTCCATTCAACTCCAGCCCCTCGCTGCTACTAACCACCCTACAGATTTATAAGCCATACTCGACAAGCATACAACTATTTTTTTAGAACTAGTAGGTTTACCCACTTCACACCTTGAATATTACTACATTCCTCTCCTTCTAGGAAGCATCCCACCCAACATCCGACCATAACGTTACCCCCATCCGCAAAAGACTAAAATTGAGAACTTAGTTTGGGAACTCCTCAAGTCTGGAGTTATTCACCCCAGCACCAGCCCATATTCCTCCCCAGTGCTTCTTGTACACAAAAAATATGGGTCATGGTACCTTTGCATTGACTTTTGATCCCTTAACTACCTCACTATCAAGGATAAATTCCCAATTCCTATCATCGATGAGCTTCTTGATGAGCTCTATGGGGCTAAATTCTTCTCCAAGTTGGATCTGCATTTTGGCTATCATTAAATCTGAGTGCATCCTAATGACATTCCCAAGATAGCCTTTTGTACACATGAAGGTCACTATGATTTCCTTGTCATGCCATTTGGCCTTACAAATGCCCCTTCCACTTTTCAAGCACTCATGAATAAAATCTTTTGGCCTTTTCTCCATCAATTTATTTTAGTTTTCTTTGATGACATTTTGATCTACATCCACACATGGGCTGAGCATCTACAACATATTGATAGGGCATTAAAATTGTTATCAGACAATCAATTTTGTGCCAAGAAATCCAAGTGTTCATTTGGTTAAGAGGAAATTGACTATTTGGGGCACATTGTTTCAGCCAATGGGGTTCACATGGACCTAGAAAAAATTAGTGCTATGCAGAATTGGCCTCGACCAACCACCCTCAAGAGCCTTCATGGTTTCTTAGGCCTGATAAGATACTATCACAAGTTCATCAAAGATTATGGAAATATTTTAGCTCCTTTGAATTCCTTATTGAAGAAGGATGCTTTCACCTGGGGTGCAATAATTGATCAGGCATTCGTCAAACTCAAACAGGCTATTTATAACACACCAATTTTGGCACTACCAGACTTCACCAAAACTTTAACCATCAAAAGTGATGTCAATGGCATCAGCTTGGGTACTATTCTTCTCTAAGAGGGCCGACCAATTACCTTCACTAGCAAAGCCCTTTCTAGCCATAATTGAGCTTTGTCTACATATGAAAAGGAAATGATGGCAATTTTACATGCAGTACAAAAATGGAGACCCTACTTACTGGGAAATCATTTTTGCATCAAAATTGATCATCAGAGTTTGAAATCTTTCTTGGAATAGTGGGTCTCATCCCCAACTTAGCAGAAGTGGGTCAGCAAACTCATGGGTTATGATTATGAGATCACCTATAAGAAGGGAAAAGACAATGTTGTGGTTAATGCTCTCTCAAGAACCTTCAAGGACCAGCCTTCCCTCTCTACCATCTCCATGCCCATTCTAAAATGGTTGGAATCTATCTAACAAGGTTATGCAAATGATCCCTCCTTATGCCACCTCATTCATCAATTGGCCACTAACCCCTTTGTACTACCACATTATTCATGGGATGGATCTTCTCTGTGATACAAGGGTCATCTAGTGCTTTCCCAAAGTCCAGACCTGCATCAAGCCATCTTCTATGAAATCCATGCTTCTTCCTCAGCAGGGCACTCAGGATTTCTCAAAACCTATGAGCGGGAATGTCGACACTTCTTTTAGAAAGGCATGAAAGCCAAAATTAAATAGATGGTGGCCGAATGTGATACATGCCAATGAAACAAAGGTGAAACCACATTGACTCCTAGTTTACTCGAGCCTTTTCCAATTCCTACTAGGATTTGGATAGATATTTCCATGGATTTCATTGAGGGCCTCCCTAAATCTGGGGGAAAGATAGTGATCCTAATCATAGTCGACTGCCTCTCCAAATATAGTCATTTTTGTGCACTTAACCACCCATACACAGCCTCCACAGTAGCACAGGTTTTCTTGGATCAAATTTTTTGTCTTCATGGTATTCCTTTTTCAATTGTCTCAGATCATGATGCCACTTTCACCAGCCATTTTTGAACAAAACTATTTCATTGCACAGGCACACAGTTGAGAATGAGCTCTAGGTACCACCCACAAATAGATGGCCAAATAGAAATAGTCAACAAATGCTTGGAGACCTTCCTTCACTACTTTTCTTTAGAATAACAACATCAATGGGCCAAGTGGCTTCCCCTAGCTAAATGGTGGTACAATACCTCATACCACACTTCCACCAAAATGACTCCCTATGAAGTAGTTTATGGTCAAGCACTGCCACCACTTCTTCCATATAATCTTATCAACTCACCAGTTCAGGCAGTTGACACTACTCTCTGAAACCAGGATCAGATTCTCCACACCTTGTGGGACAATCTCGACATGGCACAGAACTGAATGAAGTAGCAGGCTGATCAACACCACTCTAAGCATACCTTTCAACCTGGTGATATGGTCTTTCTTCATTTGTAGCCATATAAGCAATCATCACTGAAACTAAAAGGGCACAAAAAGCTTGCTCCAAAGTTTTATGGGCCATATAACATTCTCTAGAAGATTGGGTCAGTTGCTTACAAGTTAGAGCTTCCACCTTCCTCCCAAGTTCATCCTATCTTTCATGTCTCCTATTTGAAGCACATTCTTGGATCCAACATTCAAGTGTAGACAGTTCTACCAGCACTTGATAATGAAGGCTCCATCCTTCTTGAGATAGAAGCAATCCTAGATAGGTGCACCCACCAAATTTGATCCCGCTCCATCATAGAAGTCTTAATTTAATGGCATGGCATGCAACCAAAAGATGCAACATGGGAACCCCTCTTCTAGCTTTAACAATAATTCCCACATCCAAAGCTTTGAGTGCAAAGCTTTTTATAAGAGGGAGGGGATGTTAGGAACCCATGCCTTACCCTTATCTTTGCAGTATTAGTGTAATAATTTCTATGGATGCATATGCTTTGTGAGTCATCCCTTAGAGCATATTTGAATTATCCCACATATAAGTGAAGTAGTAGTTGTTAGAATAGAGTTAGTATATAAGTAAGTGTTGAGGCCAATGAAGGCATCCACAAATTTATTATATTAAGCTTTCTCAAAGGAGGTTTCCCCCTCAAAGTGGCCTGTGATCAATATGAGATTTTTGTGTTTCTGTTATCCATAAGAGTTATTTAATTTTTGCATATTTCAATTAAATCTATTGTAGGAGGTAATCTGTTGTAGGAGGTTGTTCACATATATATTCCCTTTCACTTTAATCCTCTTATTTTGGTTTTGGTATAAGGTTGTTTCTATAACACTTAAATAGATGGCTTATCAATTTAGATCTAAGTGTATTTTCATGTGTATTCTTATTTTCTTATTTCTTATAATGTGTCATTTCATTCATGTACTTATATAGATAGATCTTTTATATACAAGTGCTTCTATTGATCATTTTATTTCCCTAATAATATTTGATGTATACATTATATAAAACTAAGTGAGACCATGTTTACATGAATATTTGATGGTTGGTACTAACACTCCTCCCTCTCTATGAGCTGAGACAGACATAGGCATTGCTACTATAATGTCATCTTTATAGGTGATGAAAAAGGTATATATTAGTTCATATAATTTTGAATTATAAAAATAGACTTGTTTTAATAATTTTAGTACATGTACTTGGGGCACATATAACTTATGTAAATGTATTATGTATGCAAGGTTGTCCTATGACAACTAATATTCCCAGTCAAATGGTGATTGGGGTAACTTCTCATGTTCCATTTGTATCTGAGATGCTTATTTGGATAGCTTAGCCTATCATTGACTTGATTGACCATGAAAAATAGATTAATCAATATCGTGAGCTTGTAATAAGTGTGCATGTTTAAATGTTTTTATTAATTGTAGTTTAAAATTAATTTCATAACAATTTCTTGAATTTATTTTATGTTATTTTTTTAATAATTTTTATATTTAAACATGCTCAACTATAAGTTAGCTATGACCATAAGACCCATAGTCAAACCCTAGAACAATCCAAGGCATTAGAGGGGTATCCATCTACTAGCAAGACATCCCAAGGAGAGTCTTATTTGAAAAAGGTAAAGATAGGGAGGCTATTTGATGAATAAGATGTGTATACAATAAAAAAATCATCATGTCTATAAATCAATCTTGGCTCAGAGAAGATAGAGCATACCCACACTTATGATTGGGGATACACTTGTTAAGTAGGAGCATGACTAATATGGGGATCCACTGGACCCAATTAGGGGATCACTTATCACAACATATCATACTAGGAAGGGTTCTAAAGCCTAAAGTCTAAAAAAATCACACAACAGCCCTAATAGAGTCCTAAGGTTTAAATCATTCACTCTATTCTAATAACAAGAAATTAAAATCTAATCTAGTACACACCAAAGCTTGTGGCACAAAGTGGAGGTTAGAAACAATAAAACAAACATGTATAGGGAACTTCAAATAAAGTATTAGTAACACCCTAATACATAGAATATGAGGAGTAATATTATTAAATCTAACACTTATGCTACTTTTATCTTTTAAAAGAGAGGAGAACAAAGTTAGAATATACTTACTTGAATGTGAGCCCATTGAGACTCAATCTCTCCCTTGGACAATGGGGATTCACAAGAGGTTGTTGTGGTTTGTAAGGATAACTAAGAAAGGCCAAAGCATATAATACTTACCCATAAGGTTAGATTATCCAAATAAGAAACCTAAGCTAAGTCCCCTCAAGTAGAATGGTGGAAGAGTAGATTCTAAATAAGCATGAGAGAATAATAACTCTTTATTACACATATGAATAATGACCAAAATGATCTTATATATATATATATATATATATATATATATATATATATATATATATATATATATATATATATATATATATATATATATATATATATATATATATATATATATATATTATAGGTAGATCTTATCTTAAATCCTTCCTAGAACATCAGTTGTATACGGTCGACTTAGTCAACCTAGTGTGTTTTTGGAGATAGTTCACTAGGTCTAAGTTGGGTAGCTAAAAGGCTAACAAGCTGAGAAAGTGAAAAATAACCCTAAACTATATTGGGTTGACCCATTTGACCCATTACAACTGACTATCCAAAAGTCATTTAAGACAAGAATATGATAAATGGAAAGAGGAAAAGACTGGATGAATATGCAAGGGAGGATAAATAGCTTAGGAAATGGTTTTAAGATTTAGTTGGATTGGTAATAATGTGGTAAAAAGGGATAACAATTCTGTAAATCACCAAAGGTCTACCCACCCCTTTCTCGATGCACCACTTAAGGTATGCACTCAGAGAGATTGAGTCTCAATGAGTTCTTGTAATATGTAAAGTGTCAATATTTGACAAAAGTTTGAAAATATTATTTGGATACATATGCCCCACTCATATCTCATCATGTGTCACTAAGGTGTAACATAGGATGGTGCTTCAAGAAATAAAATAGTAACACATAACACTGACACTAAAAAATTGTAGTGTTTTAAATAAAAAATAACTAAAAGTAAATGACCAAAAATTAAAGAACTAAAAATTAAATGTGATGCATACCTTGAATTACCTTTATCATAGGATGGTTGTATGTTGTGTTGTTAGTTTTGATTGTGTAGGGTGCAAAGATTGCTTTCAATAAACCTAAGAATACAAAACTAAAGAGAAAAAACAAACAAACACAAGAAAAGCAAAGATAGTTGGTGCTATGAGGATGAGATGTACTTGGTAAATTTGTAAATATAGGGTGACAAGTGCTATGTTAGACCAAATGACCAAGTCAAAAATAAAAAGAGTAAATCGGGTAACTGAAAAACTAAGGCTACTAAAGACCAAAAAACTCAAACAAGCTATCCTAAAGTAATAAATGCAAACTCACCAAATCAAACCAAGGATACATGTCAAAAAATATGGTAATAAAACAAATTAGTGGTAAAAGATTAATTACAAAATGGTAAAACAACATTGATGAGTGAGCAATAACAATTCACATATCACTCAATAATGGAAAGCAACATTTTTGAGTGACAAGTAACAAGCCAACCTCACTCAATAATGGAAAAATGGTACAAACTTAGTTGTCTATAATAGTAGGATATAAAAATCATGATAAATGGTAAAAGGAAAGTAAATTAAGTCTAGGAATGTAATTCATGATGTAAAGAAAGTAATCCATAGTTGCTCAAACATGTTATTTAACTCTAAAGATGGATAAAATTGAAACAAAGTAATTTTATAATGCTTTTAAAAGGTGAAGAATAAGGAATTAAAGAAGGGAAAACATATTTGGAATCACAATTTGGCTATCAATGGGGGAAATGAAATGGGTAGAGGGAAAATGAAGGAAAAACCAAGGTAGAGGAACTCTTTATCAAAGTCAAGACACTCAAAATAGGTTTATCAAAATAAAAAGAATTTTAACCTTAAGGAATCTAAAAAAATTATCTTATCCACACCAGTCTTAGGTCAACAAATGGAGTATATAGATCATCCCATGAAGGCCAAATGTATGAAAAATAAAATGGACCTACCTCCCCATAACATGTTCCCTATTCCTTAGAACCCCTTATAGAGTCATCGATCTACTACAAATATTGGGTACTTGCATGAAAAAGTAGGTAGTACCCTAGATTTTTTTTTAAATCCCCTATTCCAATCTACTAGCATATCACACCCCAAAGGACCTTGGCTCTATGTGAGGCTAATTATGGAGTTTGAGATTCAATTAGAGATAGAAGATGTGCTTGTAATCATGTGTTTTAGTGTGAATTTGACTTTTGATATTTGTATGTTGCATTTTAGATATAATTGCCTTTTGTTTCAATTGATTTGGCTTTTAACTTTTTTGATGGCTTTTTTTATTCCTCTTCCATATGGATTTGGAAGACCAAACATGGGTGTTAAAGATGACTTTCATTTGAATACTTGGGATAAGGTTTCTAAGAAAGAGAACTTAAAAGAGCATGAGGTCTAAGAGTCTCATAAATTTAGGTGAAATAAAAGTGCTATCTTGAATTTGACCTTATTTAATCCAATTCAAAGTGAAAGTAAGGGGAAATAAAGAGGAATAACTCATGAAATAATTTTAATTACTTTAAATCATAAAAATAATGTGACAAATGGAAAAAAGGGATACAATGACATCAAAGTGTGATTTCTGATCGTAAGAATGAGGGAAATGGAGGAAAACATGCTAACATAGATTATTGTGTATATTTCATCAAACAAAAGAAGTAAAAGCTAAAGTTTGATAACAAGGATGTAAGAGATGAAAATGTAGTAATTTTATGAGAAGGTTTAGGTCCTATCCAAGATCATACAAATCAACTCATAAAATAGAAACCCATGAGGGTGCCAATAATAAAGTGAAAGACAAAGTGAGGTAAGCAAAGGAATGGTAGTTTTTTTAGTAATGTCAGGTCCTACCTACAATATTACAAATAAACTCACAAAATAAAAACCCAAAGGGTGCCAAAAAAACATTGGCAAGTAGCAACAAGATAGAAAAATGATTAAAAGATGGTGTCTTTGTGAGGAATTTTGGGTCCTATCTATGGTCTTACAAAGCAACTCACAAAATATAAACCCAAGGGGTTTGAAAAATAAGAGAAAGTATAAGAAAATAAAGAAGACTATGGTACATCAAGAAATCAAAAGATCAAAAGGGAGGACTAAAGGTTTGTGAAAGGAAGGAATTGTTGTACAGGGACAGATTCATGCTTAAGTAACCTAAAAAAGTGTTAGATAGATGTAGATAGAAAACATGACAAGAAGGAAATGTTTTATGCAGAGTACTTTTTGAGGAGTTGTGCATTGGTGGGTTCTTTGTAAATATGGCCTTAATTGGTTTGAAGATGGTAAATGCTTAGACCAAGAATATATTTGACTAAATATGGGCCCCACCATTTTTGGGCGTATTTACCTTATTTATCATGGGTGTAGTCTAATTCAAGGATAAGATCAACAAAATTAAAAATGTGGAATTTAACACATTTGTTATGTTATCGATCAATACAATCCTTGTATTGGTGGTTATGTTTCAAAGTAGAAAGATGACATTCATCAAGAAGATCAAGAGCATGAAGGAGAGATTCACATAATTCATCATCAAGAATAATACCATGAAGAGATATACGAAGAGATGGAATTTTAAATTCTAAAATAAGAACCAACTCAGAACCATATATTAGAGAGAATAGAGTTGCCCAAGTGGCAATATGTATGCTAGTCTGATAAGCCCAAAGTGTAGGGTAAAGATGAATGTTCAAATCCATGTAGATTTCATGAATTGTCTTTTGAATAATTTTGTTGATAATTTTGTTGATAATTTTATTGGTGGCCTCTATTTTAATATTACATTGTGGATGATAAGGCATGGAAAATTTGTGATTGATCTTGAATTTGTTGTAAAGTTATTTAACATGTTTATTTTTGAAGTTACCACCATTATCTAAAATGATGGTATGGGGAATAATAAAGTGGTAAATAATTTGATTAATAATAAATTTGGAAATGGTAGGACCCATGACATTAATAAGAGGAATGGTTTCTACCCATTTGGTAAAATACATAGTAGCGGTGATGATAAAGACATTCCTATCTTGGGAGCGAGGAAGTTTACCATGAGATCAAATCCCCATGTGGAAAATGGCAAAGGAGACTCAATAGTTTTAATCTCAGATGGAGGTAAATTGATAAGATCATCATGAAGCTAAAATGGGTTACACTTTAACATATTCAATTGCTTATTTTTAGGAGTAGGCCAAAAGTAACCCATACATAAGTTTTTGTATGTTGTATCATGTCTTCTACAATTTCCACCACAAACTCCCCCATGTGCTTGTTCAAGAAGAGGAGGGACCTCATCTTGTATAACATAACAGAACAAGGTACCTTCATCATTGTAATAATAAAGGATGTTGTGATGAAATACACACTTTAAAGCTTGTTTACAAATGTGTGTCTTTTCATGAGAGTCTAAATTAGGAGGATAAGTTTTATGTTCTAAGAATTTAATGATATCTTGATACCATAGGCTTTGTTGAATGGTAATAGCCTCAATATGATAGATAAGTGAATCTGGTCATTGAGTAGAAGATGAATATTTACTTATTTGGATAAGAATGTAAGATAAAAAAAGAACTTGATGTGGATGAAAGAGAGAAGCTGAAGAGGTAAGAGAATTAATAATAGAAATTTGATCTCTAAGAATGGGCTCAATAGTGAAAGAGATAAAATCCTTATCAAGAGTGGTTGTAATTTGGTGATATGTGATGAGGTTCTCACTTCTACATTGATAATAACCACTAAGTTGAAGGAAAATAAGCTGAGAATTACCTAATCATGAAGGTATTGAATGTCTAAATCAAGAACAACTCACATGCCTAAAATGATAGCTTCATATTCAGCCATATTATTGGTGAAATCAACAGTAAAATGGAAATCTAAAGAAATGATTTTACCAAGAGGACTCATGATAATTTAACCTACCCCAGCTCATTTAAGGCATTTAGCTCCATTAAAGTGAAGGGTCCAAGTATCCTCATGCACATCAACATTAGTTTTAGGAAGCTCCATGATAACTACCTTTGATTTAGTAATGCCAGAGGGGGAGGAAAATTCATCAAGTTTATTAGTTTCAAGATCAGTGGTAAAGCTATAAAAATAATCTTTAAGAGAAATAGCTTGATTAGGACCTTCAATGTAAAGGATATTTTCATCTAGAAGGCTATCTTGAAGCGAAAAATTGGTCAGAATGGGAGTTGCAATAAGTTGATCAGCTATGACTTGTCCTTTGATAGATTTTATAGTGACAATGTAGAAATAAAATTCCATAAGGAGGACCATATATTTTTAAACTCTATCTCTAGGAAGAAAGGCTTTAGATAATAAATGATGAATAAGATTAGAATGAATTATGATATAATTAGTTTGGTAAAGCATATAGTAGCAAAGCTTTTCAGCTACAAAATAGATGGTAAGGTAATCATGCTCAATTTTGGTATAACATGTTTCATAATTGATGAGGCCTTGGATAATGTAGTAGATAACATACTATCTTCCCATGTCATCTTGTTGGGAAAGCATTGACCCAACTAAAATAGGTGTGGAAGAAGTATAGAGAATCAAAGGTTTATGGTTGGAAGGAGGACAAAGTGTAGGTGGATGAAGCAATGATTCTTTCATGTTATAAAAGGATTTTTGACATGGATTTTTCCATTCTAAATTAGTAACTTTCTTGAGAAGGTAATTCATCGAGTGAATTTAATATGCCATTTCAAGGATAAATCATCGAATTACCCCAAGTTTTCCTAAATAAGTATGAATTTTAGGAATAGAATGGGGAATGGGTATGTTGATGATATCACTAATTTTGGTAGGATCAATATCAATGCCATGGAGAGAGACTAAAAGTTCTAATAATTTTCTAGATGTGACTCCAAAGACACATTTGTAAGTATTAAGTCTAACTTTATATTTAAGGAGATGGTCAAAAATGATAGCAAGATCAGAAAGATGATTTTTATGATGTTTAGATTTAGCAATAAGATCATCTACATAGGTGTTTTCACTTGGATTTTCACCCCTTGAGGAGATTCATATCTCTTCTCACCCAAGTGGCATAATGGAAACATCTCTCTTTCTATGGGTAATAATTTGTTGAGATGAATCTCTAGAAGGGTTAGTTCCCTTGATGCACTCTTTAAAACACTCTCTTATCTATCAATTTTACATGAAAAGGGTTAAGAAAACAACTAAGAAAGATAAAAAAAAGGTGATGCACCAATATTTTATTTCCTTTTATTGACTTAAATTATACTACTTAGATCAAAATAAAGCTTCTCTTATATAAAACTCACAACACAAGATAGATTATTACATCAATGTTTCATAAGTTAGGTTTAAGAAGGTATTTTGATACTTAGGAGGGAAATGAATGATTCCTTGAGATAATACAATCATGAACCACTTATAATACACTTATATACATGAAATATAACACTAACAAAGAGTTGTAACAATTACTCTTCTGCACACTTGGTGAACAATCAAGGATAACATGATAGAAAAGATCATCTTCTATTAGACAAGACCAATAAGATTGAAACAACACTCAATTTTACAGCATGTAAGTATAAAAATTCACTTTTTTTATTGCTTCAAGAGACATTAAAGTATAAAATTCTCCAAGGTTTCACCATCAACCAATGAAGGCTGCAAAAAAGAGCCAAAATAATCCAAATTTATAGCCTTTAAGAAAAGAGCAAGACAAGGGAAGTCCAAAGGTCACTTGGACACTTATTAATCTAATAAAACTATTTAAAATTACATGATAAAGATTTATGTAATGAACCATGTAATCTCATGAGGAACAAGTGTCCATAAAAGTCATGAAACCTATGAAAAGTGTCGTAAATTTCCCAGTCTTAGTTCAAAAAACTACCTTCATAATTTGCACCTATTTGAACATTCCACCAATGAATAGGGATAGGTATGATGATTATAATTGGAGGTAAATCCTTCAATCATGCCTCTCCATTAATTTTTTACATTCTTACTCATCTAGAAACTTTTGGAAGTAATCCATCACTCCATGTAGTCTAAAAAACTTTGTTTTCAATCACCCCTCAAACTTGGCCTCAAAATAAGCTTCATTTTTCCATTAAAATCCATGGGAGGGATTGGATGACACTTGGAAATACTATCCATGTCCTTATATTTCTTAGGTACACCTTAAAAAGGCTCACACTTGGAGTTTTCACCCTTCTCACCCTTGTGTCCACTATGCTAGTTTTGACTGGCTGAAAAGAGAGCTATTATTTGAAAACTTAGAAGTTTTTTACAAACATTAAATGGAAATATGTAGTTATAAAAATTCTAAATATTTCTCCCAAACTTTATTTCATCCTTTGGTACCTCCTATACCCTACACAATAAACAAAATAGTAAAAAAACCCTATTTTGTACCCCATCCATACAATTACATATAGCTCGTGTATATCAGAGGAAGATTAAATGATTATTCTACAATTTAAAATATCTTTCATGGTCAAACTATTTCATTTAGATATATCTCCAAGCTTATTTTCTCTATTAGGTCTTGGCCGAGGGTTTAGTAGGGTTTTAGGTAGTTTTTAGTCTTAAGCTTTGTTCATAAATATTTAACATTAAACCTATCACTAAATTCCAAAACCTTTATGCTAAGGGACCCTGCTAACCCCTCCCAATTCCTTTGGTTCCCATGAAAATCCTTAGAAAGTATATGAACACTTGAAGACACTCCATCAAGCTTATATATACCCTTTTTGCACATTTGGACTCTCTTTGAGCTAAAATTTTCTTTCCCATAGGTTTACTTACATGAAAAAATATCATACATGTCTATTTTCATCCCTTTAACATGTCCCAATAATCTAGATATCCTATCAAGAGTTGGAAATGAAGATGGACCCCCAATTGGCTCTTGGTCCCTTGAAGGCCTAAAGGGTTTAGCATGTAATTTTTGATTTTAAGCTACCTAAGCTAATATTTCATGCTTGGTATGGTATATAATGCTTCATTAAAACTTTTATGATCACCAAAAAACCTCCCAAACACTCCTCTTCTTCCCTTTCTCTAATTCACCAACTAGGTCAGGTGAAAGCTTATCTAGTTGGACTGTGGGCAAGGATATTTTGGCCACCTTGAGGGGTTTAAGTTTGATCTATAAATTATATAACATATATTTTCCTTCCATACAACTCATTATGTGTTTACTAAGGTTCGTAAAGATTCACATAAATCCTTTTTCCCATTTTATACTCACTAGCTTACTTTGCTAAAGCTTGATTTTCCTAGACTGGTTGACCTCTAAGACAAAATAGTGAGTTACATCCCTCATACCTAAGGAAAAGTGAGTATTTTGGAATTTTTCCCAAGTCTTTATTATTATTTTTAATATATGGTTTATATGGATTCTTTGATTTAGGTTCCTAACCATCTCAAAATGCCTAAAAAAGGCCTCTAAAAGCCTATTTTCCTACATTTTCCTCAAATCCACCTAAGAGTAACCCTTCCATGATAAACCAATACTTATATGATTCTTAAAAATGTTACTCATATAAAATTAATTATACTTAAGCTTGTTATTCACCCCAAAACATTTCTTCTCTTTGAATTCCTCATACTCATCTATTGAGCAAAGAGGTTTCCTAGCTCATTATACGGGTTGATAGCCTTAGCCAATAAGAAGAGTGGATGAATATGTTTAAGGGTCCTTGGTGTGTGTTTAAAACATTCATTAATCATTCATGGATCATCTTAAGTTGATGGCAAACTTTTTATCTTCCCTTAAAAACCTTCATCTCAAGACTGCAACATGGTGGTTGTAGGTGCATACAAGGGTCTAAGAGACCATATATATGTTTGTATAGACCTTTTAAAATTGTTTTAGATTATGAGGCTTAATATTTATATGGATAAATTATCCATATGTTTAATTCATCATCCCATCCTTCAATTAGCCCTTCTTATGCACTTTTAGTCAAAATTGGGTACTACTGCCTATTAATTGAGATACCATGCTCTTTTACCTCTATAGGTGCCTATTATCTCACTTGAATATTGTTTATTATGTGTGATGGAGTTAATTAAACTATTAAAATGATAATCAAATCACTTCCAACTCTACCAAACACATCAACTAGGCCTAACTTTTCAACTTGATGAATTGTTGACTATGTTTCCTATTTGAAAGAGGTACCTGTAGATGCACTTGTGTAGTTTAGGTCTAGAAAACCACATACAAGACCTTATTTAGATTTATGTCACTTTAATATCTTATAATTTATTCACATAATTCTTATCTTCCTCATATAAATTTGAGCCTCAAGACTGATTCTCTCCATACTTGACTGAGAAACCCTATTTATTAACCCTACTTGTAGATCATTTCACTTCAATTGAGGTTGACCACGATATGTGTGAAATCCCCTTGAATTCCTTGAGGTAACAAGTTTCCTATATGAGATATAATTATCTTATATTATCTTTGGGTTCATAAACTAAACCTTCTTATTATGACTAAGACACTGATATCCTTAAGACCCTATTTTAGGTGCATTTTGCCTCAACTGAGGTTGATTAATATGTTTGTGGACTTCCCTTAGATTCCTTTAGGTCACTAGTTGCAAATATGAGATTTTAACTCACTTTTGTATGGCTAAATACCATCAAATCCCATTTCCTAAGTGATTTTTTTACTTATCTTAGCTATCTAACCCTTGTAGGTGTCTATTTCTACATTATATGAACTAAAAGTGTGCATGGGAAGCAAAATGATTTAACAATTTTGGGAATATTTAGGTTTTAATACTAATTTAGTTAAAGGGTCTAGATTGATAAATTAGTAAATAAAATATAATAAATAATCTACTAATTTGTGAAATTTATTGGTAATTAGAGCTTTTCTAAAAATATTAATAAAAGGGAGAAAATAAGACTTAGCTTAAATTGTGCTAATCCGACTGAGACATGGTTTGATATTCACTATGCAGGCCTAGGACACTATTGCAAACATGATTCTAGATTTCATTTTATGATTGGATAGGAGCATCAAAAGTGGATAGGAGTGGCACTGATATTATAGTCCTTATCTGGTGTTATTGTCTTGAGAGTCTAAGTTTTTTGGGTTTTGTTTGACAGGCCTGTGTGACACTATATCCAAATTTGTGAAGCTTCATTGTCAATAGTACTCCCTATAGATCTGATTTTATTCATTTCTAAGACTTTATTGTACTTGAACAACACTTTGGAAAATAGGGAAAAGGGTTTAGTGTGTGTAAGATGTACTGGACATGTTTCACAACCTATGTGTGGGCACACTGCCTACATACCAATACTTCAAAGAGGGATCAAGGCATATGTAGTTATCCCTTTGAAATTTCTTGGTGTAATTGTGATATGAGAATGCAATAATTGCTAAACTAGATGTTCTTGAGGTGGCTAGGGACTGGTGTAAATATTTGGATGTGCCTAAGACTGTATTGGATGGTTGTATGTAGAGAATAGGGAAGATTACCTGAGTGGTTTCACTTGTATTCTTGATTTCTTGATAATATTTTCCCACCCCTTTTCAAATGATCTTTGAATGGGTTTTTATATGGATCTATTGGTCATGGATTAAATTTTCTCATGTTAGGCTGATAAAGAGAAGGATGGAAAACCAAAATAAATTGACCATTGAGGCAAAAAATAAGCTTGGACAATAGTGTTGAAAGTAGATAATAGTAGAATTGGTGCTCCTGTCCTAATTGGGTGCTATTATCCTAGGCAAACAAGACCTGAGGGGATGGTTTTGTCATGAAGAGAGGGTCTTGGATCATCTAGATTCAAGTCTAGAAGGCTACATATGATTGGGAATTAGTGAAAACAAGCCTATGAGGGTCATGAGAGTAAGCAAGAGGGACCTACGGTTTGGGTATCATTAGCCATGCTCAAGTTGCCAATTTTTGTATTTTATGACTAAATTTAACCCCCCTTTATTCTAGTAATACAAAAAAGTGAAATACTAGGATAAATTAAAAAAGAAATCATACCTAAATTTAATTTCAAAGGTGAATCTCATGAATCTTATGATGTTGGGTGTGCATATAGAGAGCACACTGTGAAGTGTAAATCTGAAAGAGAAAAAAAAGAGTAGATCAATTCTTACTAGATACGCTATATCTAAAATAAGAATGTAAAAATATAGGTAAAAGAGATGAATAAAAATGAATGAATACACCTCACTAAGTATGAAAACGAGTATAAAACCTATTGTGATGCTGAGTGATGTTGGTTGTATGTTGTATTAAGAGTAATATCATGAATGGCACTGAGTGCTTGATTCCTTGAAAAGTGGCTCAAGAATGCAAAGGCTAGCCCATTGGCTCCATCATCACCTACTAAGTGAAGATAAGTGGTCACATGTGTGTTGATCAATGTTTGGATTATGTTTCCAATCCCTCTAAATAGGTGGCTCAATAATATAAAGGATAGCTAGATGTTTGGCTCCATCGTTGCCCCATGAAGTGAAGATGTAAAATGATATCAGTATGGAATGTGTGTCATATTATATTGATCCCAAATCCCATGAATGCACTATGATATAACAATGTGGATATGGATAGATGAATGTATGCTACAAACTAGGCCACCCTTAGCCATTCTAAAAGATGGAGATTAGGCTTGTATGAAAGCCACTCCAAAATTGAGAATCTAGCTTATGTGGAAGCCACTTGAGAACTCAAGAACTCAAAATTTAAGATTGTATGAAATCTAAACCAAAAATTATTTTAACCACCTAAAAATGGAGTAAGGTATGCAACTATTGAGAATGTATGGACAATGTTGAACTAGGAAAGAAAGAAAACAAATGTGTCACGCACATTTCCCCTAATCACTGGTGTCTGAAACATGTATTCTAATCTAGAATTTATACCAACTACCCTATTTAAAATAAGAAACAAGATTCATCATGTTGTGCATGATGCCCCCTATATCTATATTTCCTAAGCAAAACTGTATTAAAATTATTGACTTTGGTCTGAATTATAGCTGAAAAAACTGTAATTGAACTTACTTTTTTGTTTATTTCTATAAAATCTAGTTTTTATACTATTTGGATAGGAATACTAAAAATGGATAGTAGTGCCACCGATGCTATAGTCTAGTCTTGATGCTATTATCCTAGGCTAAATCTGATGACTTTTCTAGATTCTTGACTATCTACCGGGTCTATTCTAATTGGTTTGTTATCTAATTGTTAGTCTAGGTGTTCTAAATGCTATTTTAAAACTCTAGCTAGAGAAACTGGTAGATTGGTAAATGTATGCTAAGGAGGTATTGATAAAACCACTCACAAAGGGGGCTCTGAAGCCACATTAACTATTAGTTGATTCTAACTCTTATTATAATTGACTTTTACTTTATATGGGACTTGTTATTACTCTTATTTGTTTTGTCTGAGATACTTGTGTACTTGATTTTTCCCATTAAATTAAACTTGACTTCTCTTTCCTTTAGTGTGTAACACAATTCAATTAAGGAATATAATATTTTTAACATAATTGATTCATGCAAATCTGGTAAAAGACTATTTGAATAAATTATATAACTCTTGATTGGCCATGGGGCTAGTCATCTTAGCCAAGATAGTCTTATATCAAAAAACATAATCTGTGAGATGGTCATTTGGCCTTTGTTACTATTGTACAACTTGAGTATATTAAACCTTATCATCAATGTTGATGTTGAAGTGACATAAGAACATGTTGGCTAAAGGATTGAATGCATTGATTGACTAATTTGGTAGACTATAAAACCATTCTAAATCATAATCCTTTAGGCTTCATGTAAATAACTTGGTAAGCATCCAGTCATTGGGTACATAGTCCAAGAATTCTACATGAAAATCTCTCAAATGTGTCTCTGGATCACCCTTGCTATCATATAAAGTAAGCTTGGGTTGAACAAAACCTTGTGGCAAGGGTGTAGAAGCAATGTGACATGCCAATGGTGTATGCAAAAGAGAAAAATAATCCAAAGCCTACATAAGTTTAGTGGCACCTTGCTCAAGATGTATCACCTTGGATTTAAGATATCTTATCTCTTGCACAAGGGCTACCACATTAGGAGATAGGGATGTACTAGTTGTAGCTGGTTGCATAGAGGCAGGTTGGGCTACTATAGGGGGTTTTTGAGACATAGTTGCCCCTATAATGTCATTTACAATTGGCTTCTCTATAATAATGGAAGACTCAATTTGTTTATCCTTTTGGAGTTCCATGATAGATTTTAAAATAATAGTAAGATCTCAAGGTTGATCTCATAGTCTTTCTCAAAAAAATTGTAAGATCAAATCTTTGTCGAGGACAACTTTATTATTAATGATTGGTGGAAGTTGATCAAACATCTAATGCAGTAGATCATGAATACCAATATTTTTATCATAATTATTATTATTTTCATACTACTCATCATCAAAATTATCCTCACTAAAATTAGTGTAATGTGCATGTGTAAAATCTATAACAAGAACTCGAGTTAGTTGTTTATCCATGGTATCTAGTCAGGTTGAAGGAATCAGGGTGAATTCAAGAGGGTTACCATTAATTCTTGTACTTCATCTCAAAAGAAGACATGAAAAAAACTTGGGTGGCATAAGGAAAACAACTTGGATAATATTAGAAAATATTAAATGGATATAATCTAAACAAGGAACTAGAATATGCATAAAATAGGTACGAAGCTCACAAACATGTAAGGTGATATCTCAAGAAGCAAATAGGAGCTAGTACATGCAAATAGGGTTTGAAATATGATGATTTTTTAAAATAATATGGAATTTTGAAAATTAAATAGGATTTTTGATTTAAATATTCACTAAAATTTCAAAAAAATATTGGAAAATGCTTGAGTGAATACGACCTAGTATGCGCAACTAGGGTTTTGAGAAGAATAATTTTTTGAAAATTACTATTTATTTTTTAATTTTGAATGGATTTTATGATTTAAATATGATAGTAAAAATTAAAAAAATTATTGGAAAAGTATTTTAAAAAATACTTGGACTTATTATGGGCACCTAGGGTTTCAAAGAAAATTATTTTAAAATTTACTACTAAATTTTAAAATTTGAAATGAATTTTTGATTTAAATATTGAATTAAAAATTCATAAATTTATAGTAAAGATCAAAAGGATTTTTACCCTATGATTTCTAGGTTTTTGTGCACAAATGAAGTAAGTCAAGTTCACCAAATGATTTAATAATTTTGGGAATATTAGGGTTTTATTCCTAATTTAGTTAAAGGGTCTAGATTGATAAATCATTAAATAACATGTAATAAATAAGCTAATAATTTGTGAAATTTATTGTTAATTATAGATTTTATAAAAATAGTAATAAAAGGGAAAATAAATACTTAGCTTAAACTATGTTGATCTGACTAAGATAGGGTCTAATATTCATTGTGTAAACCTAGGACACTATCACACATACAATTATGGATTTCATTTTTTGATTGGACAAGAGCACCAAAAGTGGATAGGAGTGGCATTGGCATTGTAGTCCTTGTCTGGTGTTGTCCTAAGAGTCTGAGCTTTCTAGGTTTTGTTCATTAGGTCTATGTGACACTATCTCCAAATTTTCAAACCTTCATTGTCAACAGGTACTCCCTATAGAGCTTATTTTCTTCATTTCTAAACCTTTAATGTACTTGAAAAATAATTTGGAAAATAGGGGAAAAGGGTTAGTGTGTGTAAGATGCACTGGACATGCTTCACACCCTATGTGTGGGTACATTGCCTACATACCAATACTTTAAAAAGGGATCAAGCCATATGTAGTTCTCCCTTTGAAAGTGCTTGGTACAATTATGATATGAGAATGCAAGAAATGATAAACTATATGTGCTTGAGGTGGCTAGGGACTGGTGCATCTATTTGGATGTGCTTAGGACTATACTAGATGGATGTATGTAGAGAATAAGGAAGATTGCCTAAGTGGTTTCACTTGTATTCTTGCTTGCTTTATAATATTTTCCAGCTCCTTTCCAAATGATCTTTGAATGGAATTTTATAGGGATATATTGGTCATGCATTGAATTTTCTCATGTTATACCAATAAGGAAAAGGATAGGAAACTAGAATAAATTGACCATTGGGGTGAGAAATGAGCTTGGAAAACATCATTGAAAGTGGACAAGAGTGGCACTAACACTCCTATCCTAGTTGGGTGCTATTGTCCTAGGCAAACAAGACCTAAGGGGATGAATTGGTCATCAAGAGAGGGTCTTAGATTAGCTAGGGTCAAGTCTAGAAGTCTACAGATGATTAAGAATCATGAAAACAAGCTTATGATGGTTATGAGATCAAGCAAGAGGGACCTATGGGTTTAGCCATGCTTAAGTTGCCATTTTTTTCATTTTATATGACTACACAAAATAATAATTTATCCCTCTCCTTTGATGATCCCTTGAGTCATGAATTCCACTTGAAACATTTGGAACCACTATTAATTATTTTCATGATTTAGAATGATAAACCTATAGTACAAGGTCACTTTTGGATCCAAGGCCTATAGATATCAATACCTAATTTTAGTGGTTTTGTAAGCAACTTTAAGCCTCTAAAAAACTATCTTTATCTTATCATTATCCCTTCAAACTTTGTAAAGTCCATCTCCATGAAAAATGCTACAAGATGAGAACATTAAAGTGCATAATAAGCTCTTTGAACTATGTCATATGTTATTCACATAATGCCTATGGACCCCTATTTTACATTTTCAGGGACTTAATTCCAGAGCTCAGTCATCCCCTTTTGGAGCTAGAATACCTTCTTGATTATCTACTTGGCATTTCAAACATGAATGATAAAATTTATTTAGCATATTGGGGTCTCAAAAAGAACTTCAACTCATGTTTCAACACCTCATAATGGATTTTAAACTCTCTATGGGCTTCCTATATGTGACCATTTAGTGTATACAAGCAATGGGTAGAATATGAGTAGTGCACATTACTTTAGGCCTATTGTGAATTTTAGGCTTCTATCCATACTTTAAAATACATCATCCACATTTTAATACACTTGAAACAAATATAAACACCTTCTTTTCAATATGGCCTCTTTATTTTGGCACCTTTAAGTGCATACTAATGGAAGACTTGTGTGTGAATGTTGCATATGATTGCAACTCATAGAGATTTTGCCTTAGAGGATTAAATTAAAAGAGGAGAGGACCAATACGACATTAAAATCATGTTGAAGTACCTATCACAACCTTTTAAATCTATTTTCAAAGCATGAAGATCTGGAAATGGTGGAAATAGGCCTATCATCCAACATAAGACTAGTCTAAAAATTTGAGATGATTTTCCCATAAAATAAACTTGAAACTTTAACCTAAGCATGTAAAACATTATAGGGGAGATTAAACATCCTTTTTAACCAATATCAGCAATTTAGTCATAAGAAAATGCTCAAATCAAGGCAAAACCTATAGGGTACATAGATTAAAAAGCATATTTGAAAGGTCAACTTATTAAGAATGGTGCATAAAGCTTAGACCACCATTCCTCTACAATATAAAATTAAATGGAATTTGAATGAGTTTATAATACACACCCAAAATCATTTTTCATGAAACCTCTTGTGTTGATATTACCAAGTACAAACTTGTAGGTTACTTCTACTTGCCAAGAAGAGTGAAAAAGGATTAGAATGGTTTTGGATTTAAAATGAAACTTTTAGATAATTTAAATGTGTAACTAAGCATGGGAAAGATAAAGAGGCATTGTATGATCCTTTCTCATGTGTCACACTTCCCCATGGGTTGTACAAGTACCATTTTCTTCTAAACAACCTACCACTTTTTAGTTATGCTAGTTGATTAAGACTTAAATGGACACATGAGGCATGGAATCATCTTTTTTAACCTTCACACTTCCTAATAAATTTGTAAAACTCATTAAATGTACCCTTTTTGACCTCAAAATGACCCAAAATGACTAAAAGGACTAAAGTAACTAAAGACCAAGGCTAGTATAACATCAATGACATTAATTAACCTATAAAACACCTTGTGACATAATGTTTGACCCATAAAACACCTAAATGTCAAATGTTTAGTTAGGGGTGCCCCATTTTGACTTAAAATTCAAATTTGGTCAACAATAGGTTTCAAAAAAATTGTTAATGATATCGTGAAAGATGTGGGTCATTGCATGTTGATAAGTGGCTTTGACATTTTTGAGGCTGAAGGGCATTTTTACATAGAAATAGGTACCCCATTATGTGGGGAAAGTAGTCTTATGTTAGTCATTGGGAGTGATATGAAACTAATTATATCCTGAGAAGCCATCCATAAGAGATAATATTTCATAACCAGTCATGGAATCGACAATAGCATCTATTGAAGGCAAAGGGAAGTTATTCTTGGGACAAAAAATATTAAGACTACAAAAATAAATACAAATTAGAATGACCATAGTGACTTTATTTTGAATTGGAATAATTTTATAAACCCATTCAAAATAATCCACTGGTCTGACAAATTTACCATCGAGTAATTTGATGATTTCATTATGACATAAAGTTAAAACTTCAGGCGGATTTTTTTTTACTTTTGGCATACAATATTTGCATTAGGATAAGTAATGATGTTATTCACCACAATTATAGGGTCAATGTTAGGCATGTCCTCATAGGATATTTGTCAAAAAATAAGCTAAAGTTGTCATGTTCAGTAAGTGAAATCACTCAAGAAACTATAATTGATCAAGGATGAGATGGAGTACCATATTCAATGCGAGTGGTTTATTAAATAAGCATGGCATTATCATCTTAAAAGTGGTATGGTGCATTAGGTAAGGCTGAAATTTGATTTTTTTAAGGATCAATGCTAGCAACAAAGTTATTAAAGCAAGGAGTTTTAGTTTTAAAATTTCCAAGTTTATGATGTTGCTTAGGAAATTGAGGTTCCCGAGCATGAAGTACCTCAAGAATAGCTTCATCACTAGAAAAATTAGGAAGAGGACTATAATATTTGATATCTACTTCAATATCTAAAATTATATGGTTATCATACTCAGAATGAATCTGATGGACATTGGTTGCCTTGGCATCTAGTGTAATTTTAGGAGTAGAAGAAGTAGATAAATCAGAGATCAGAGTATCATTGGATTTGATGATGGGAAAAGGGTTTGATGAAATGATTGGATACAAAGGTGTAAGAACTTTTGGAGGTTTGGAAGGAATAATTTTTTGTACCATCCAACGAGTATTGATAAGAGGAGTATTGATGGGAGGCACATGACCTTCAGTATCAAAGGTATGATCCACAAAAGTGGTATGTACATCCTAATTAAAATCATGAATTTGGGCTAAATTTTTTTGGTAATTATGGACATCCAAGTCTCTATATTGATCTTGGGTCATGATATAGTTATCATCATATGTTGGAGAAATTATACATGCTTGATAATTAGGGGGAGTTTCAGAAGGTGAAATCCCAATGTTATTGAATGTATGAGGAGACATGATGAGAGGATCTTGAAATAATTTAGCCACTCTAAAATCATTGCAAGTGAATACATATTTTGGTAAAAAGGATCCTAAGCATTTCATGGAGGGGGAAAGTTGGTAATATCATCAATAAGAGGAATGGCACGGTATCTTGGTAATAGAGAAGGAGGAAGCCATTACAAAATATATGGAGGTAACTTGGTAGTATTGTAAGTATGTTGCAACTCATTAGACACATCATCATCAGCGTCCACAAGAGTAACTTGTAAATAAGGACTCATGTTGATTAACTCGGGTAAAGGAGCATTTTTAATTTTAGGATTCATGGGAATACAATATTGAGGTTTAGGATTAGGAAGTTGGATACTCCATGGATTAGGTTTAGCTTCGTACTTGTACCATTTCCCATGTATGACCAAGAAGGATATTATAAGATAAAGGGAGATCAAGGACCATAAGATTGGTTTGAATGATCTTAGGTCCTATGGTTAATGAAATCCAGATACAACCAAGTGGTTTTTTATTAGTCTTTTCAAAACCATAAGTGAGATGGGTTTGCTTGAGATGATCCTTGTTATAACCAAGTTGTTGAATAAGCCATAAGTATGTTACATTAATACCAAAGCCTTCATCAACTAAGACTTTATGGATAATATTGGTATTAATTTCTAACTTAACAAAGAGTGGCAGATCATCAACATGGAAAATAATTTCATCGTTGATCATGTCCTCTTCAAGAAACTCAATGGAGAGATTGAAAGAAGGACACATAGTTTTAATGGTACTAAAATTATTAGGTTGAGATTAAATATAAGGTGGCTCTTCATCTATGGAGGATGTATCTTCAATTTCTTGAAGTTGTTGCATAAGGAATTTATGATGATAGGATGATATATGAACCAACTCCATAAGAGGAATCTTACAAGGCATAGAGTTGAGTTCTTCAATAAAATTCCAATGAGATTTATAATAACCAACATGAGGTTTAGAAGGTAAATTAGTTTTGGAAGGTATAGATTTGGTTGGAGGATTGAAAGGAGGAATTTGTTCCTTAAGTGCTTCTGAATCAAAATTAGTGGTGGTAGTATCTTTAAGAAGTTTTTCCTCAAAAGATGGCTTTTTAGGCTTGGTAACAAGGTCTTTGTGAGCTAGTTTATGATGATAATTAACCTTGGTAGTATTGACATATTGAGAGATTTTATAATATTGGTCATAATTGGCATTGATGGCACAAACATCCTTGAAATTTTCTTGATTATTGGAAGAATATTTTTTGTTATTAGAGGTAGAAGCTTTAAAAGTTTGTCATTTTTGAGAAGCAATAGTGTATTCTTGATGATGAAGATTGATCATAGCTTCATGATTGAATGAATCACCAAACATATAAGAGACAACAAAATTATTGATCCCTCTACAAGATTCATGATAATTCTCAATGTCAGCATGGAACCAAAAAAACATATTAGGATCATACCACTTAGGAGGAACATTGGGATAGATAAAAGGTTTTGAGGGCAGTAAAAATTGATTCATTTGCTGAACTGAGAGAGGTGTGTGAGAAGGTGAAGGAATATCAATTTTAGAAACTCCTTGTTTATTTTATGGAGCATTACTAATGATAAAATTATATTTTTGGAAAGATCCTTTAAGAATTTTAGGATTAGGTTTGAAATACTTCATAAGAAAGTGTTGACATTTAGCTTGATCAAGAGCTTCATTTATTGTTTAGGGAGTAAAGGTTCGAACCTTATATTGAAGAGTGGGAGTCAAAGTCATGATAAAGAGTTTGAATAAGTTATCATCAGTCATGTTATGGTTAGATTTATGAGCTAAATATTTCCATATTTAAATAAATTCATGAGCTAATTTATTTGGAGATTGCTTAGCATTGATGAAATGGCTAAGACAATTTTTGGGAAGATCATTGTGTTGAAACTCTTTAACCAAAGGATTAACCAAATATTCAAGTTACCAAATAGAATGTTGGGGAAGTTGATTATACCATTCTAATACATCACTAGTGAATTTTTTTACTAAGAGCTTAGTAGTGGTGAAGGTATTAGTTTGGATCCATTTCTTGTAAAGGTTACCAAAGGCTTTAAGAAATGAGGCAGGGTCTTTAGTCCCATCATATTTGATAGTTGGAGATATGTTTCCAATATCAATGGATAAAATAGAGGCTAAAGCCTCATTTTTAATGGTTTGAAACATTTTGATATTCATTATGGGTTAAGGAATAACGTTCCCTGAGGCATCCCTAAGAGATAGAGGAATGAAATTAGGATTATCTTTAGGATGAATAGTTGGAGGTTGATTAGCCACATTAATTAAGTGTTGTTGAAGTTGCATCATTTGGTTGGTATAAGAATTTTTCATAATGTCCATTTGTCGAATAACTTTGGCGAATACTTGATTTTTATTTGGAGGTGGGTCGGTGTTGGTAGGAACACTCCTCAAATTGGTGTTAGGGGGAGTGTTGTTAGGAGAAAGATTACTAGTGGGATTGTTAAGTAAACTTGTATCAATTACCCCCACATTAGTTTTAATATTTAGAGAATTTTTTTGGTAAGTATAGAAAGTATCAAATCCATCAACTTCATCTTGAGGTGTTATTTGTACCATGTTGAAATTCATACATGAAGGAGGAGAAGAGGTGCCCTAAGAGTGATGGTAATCTTGGGAAGAAAAGAGAGGAAGAAATGAACATCCCATGTAATATCTAAATGGATTTAAGCTATCCATGAATATTTTGATAGGATTTTTCATATTGACTAAAGAGAGATGAATAGAATGTAAAATTGGAGAGATGAGAAGTTAGATTGATGAATAGGGAAGGCAAAAAATAGTACAAGCTTGATCTAGTATAGTAAACAAGACCTTAAAACTATATAGAGTCAACTGAGTCGATCTAGTATAGTAAACAAAGGTAGAAAAAAGAGGTAAAAGGAGCTAAAAATTATATAGGGTCAATTGGGTTGATCCAATGTAGTGCACAGGGGCTAAAAGGGTACAGGGTTGACTAGATCAACCTAGTACAGTAGACAGGGAGAAAGAGAAAGATGATAATAAGTTATGAGACAAAATAATAATTTTTTTTAGCTAATTTAATAAAGTAAAAGCTCAATGGAAACAAACAATTAATTAGATAAACATTAGCCAATCAAATTGAGACACACAAAATAAAACCTTGCACTAACATTGGCTAATGCAAGTTTTTTCACACACAATTGAGCAAAGAGTAAGCAATAAACTTGGAAAGTAAAGAGCTAACTAATTGTTCAACCTAAAATATTTATTAGATTATTAATATATGATTTCTAATGTGATTAGAAGTTGGTTATAATCAAGGTACCAAATATAAATCTAAGGATGGTTTTAGGTAGTTTGGGTTGAAAGGGACTATAGTGGTAATGATACAGGCTTGGTATTAGGTCCTACCCCCTCACTTCACACATCATAGAGATAAGGGTGTCAGGTGCTTATCCAAAATATACCATTAACCATGCTTTATACTTGATCAAATCATCAAGTCAGCTTCTCCCTTGGTGATGAAATCCAAGTAGGTTGGCTTTGGGTAGACAAATGTTAAAGTGTTTTTTAAAATTATGTGATGTGGCCATGTGTGCATAAAATATAAATAGTGAAACTTAGTGATTAATTTAAAATCCCCTAATTAAACTGTGTGAACTATTCTAAACATGCAAACAATAAGAAAAAAAATGTGTGAGATAATTACTATTAGATATGAGGTTAATTCCAATTTGAAACAAGGTATAGTGCTGACACTATTGGTTCCTAGTTGTACACCCCTAACATTTAACCTTGAATACTTGAGAAGAATGGTAAACTAAAATAAGAAACCATTGATATGTCATTATGGCTAGGGAAGGGTTTAATAGCTAAAGAGTATTGAATGAAGGAAATGATTGGGAGGCACCTATAAAGGGTATGGTTAATTCCCTACTACTTTTGGCTCTACCTAAACCAAGCTGAGAGGACCTAATGAGGTAGCTTACTCACATGAAGGAGTTTAACACTTTAATAGTCATGAGGATTATTGGTACAAAAATTGAAAATATGACCAAAGGATAACCAAATTTATACATTTCACCCATGGAGGGTTGTCACACAAAATGCATAAATTCTTTATGTCATAAACAAGTTAATAAAGACAGATGATGAGATGACTGCAATCTCCATTTTTATAAAATATTCAACAACATGGGTCAAATGAAAAAATGAAGCACTAGGATTTCAAGCACATTTCAAATACATAAGATCTTATGTGTCTGCAATGCAAATAAAACTTATGATATGAAAACAACATGTTATCTATAATTTAAAATAGGGTGAAAGCATATTTATTTGAATGATAGATAAAGATGTGGATGGATAGTAAGTGAGCACAGAGGAGTTCACAAAACAACTATATTATCTTCATTAACAAATATTGTTCAGTTTAGAAACTGGTAAAAATAAAATAAAGCACAAATGATCCTCAAAATATTATAATCAATACTACAAATCACCCTTCAATAACTCCTTCCAACTAAATTCATGAGCCCAGGACTACCCTTAAAAAGGCTATCATTATTTTTTTTCCCAAATCTCAAATTAGAAATAATTTTATATTCTGGTTGTAGACCCTAGATGACTACCATAAAGAAGAATAAATTAGACAACCGATCTACCAAACATGTAAAATAGAACATTTTACTTCAACAATAATAAGGAATGATAAACCATGATAGATTTCATTTAACAACTGAATCAAAAATAAATACAATATGTCTTGAAAATTATATAATAGAACATTATGTGAAACAATTTTGTAACAAGGGAAACATCTTGAATGTTCTCAAAAGCTTGCCAATGATTTTACAACAAAAATCAATTTGGTGCCAAAAAATCACATAGGGAGGACTCTCCAAGCTATATCTTCAAACTCAAAAAAAATTAATTGACCTCTGTAAAGGGATAGATCCCCTTTACTTATACAATTGTTTATTTATACTCAACATATTCTTGAAAGATGCTCCAACTATAAATTTATTTTGTGGGCCTAAAGCTTGTCAGATGTTATAACAAAGATGATTCCTTAGACTATGCTCATGTTTATATGATGATGACAGATTTGATGTTGAACCACAACAGATATTTACAATTATATATGTGGAGAGTAGTCTTGTATGAGACAAAAATAAACTTTTTGTCTTTTTGTATAACAAACTAAAACATCCCTTTCCTATACTAATGATTATACAAAATTGACTCTGAAAGGGGTGTGCCACTAACAGGTAGGGTATAATGGTTTCTTGGTGGGAAATGAGGAGAAAGAAGAAAGAGAAAGGGAGGAAGAGGGAAGAATATTTCCAACTGAGAAGAAATCAAAATACTCAATCATGCTTCAGAATCAACACTAAAAGCCAAATTCTTCACCAAATTGTTCTAATAATTGGTATACCTATCAATCATGGAGGTGTTATCCTTTTGATTTGAGCTTTCTTGGTATTTGAATTTGACATTATATTCCTCAAGCCAAGTGGTGACCTTCTAAAGCATGGCCTATTTTTGCCCAATGAGTGCTTTGAGTCAGCCATAATCCTTCTCAAGTACCACCAACTACCTTTTTTATGGGTATCAAAGGCTCCTTGAGGTACATCAATGACGCTTTTTAGAGCACTGTGTATTACCTCTTCCATCAAATCACCTGCACCATCAAGGTTCACCATTTTTCTAAGGGAAACATCTATTTCTTTGGTAATAGTCTTGAGAGATTACTCTTCTCCATTAAGATCAAATGTGCCTTCTTTGAACACTATCATTTGATGCTTCACTAACAATTAATACTCTCTGGTCCTTGAATGATCATCTAAAGAGATGATCCTCTCTACCGTTAAAGTGCCCATTCCTGTATTACATACTTCATCTATTTTGGGCTAGATCTTCTCCTAGTTCTTTACATCTGCATTGTAAGTGGACATTTGGGTGTCACACTGTGCTTATTTATCTAATATATCATCAAAACATTCTAATGCTAAGTGAATAATCTCCTTGGATCTAGTGCTCAAATCTTCTTGCCACTCTTTAGTTGCCTAGCCTTTGGATTTTAATTCATCAACTCGACTAAAATCAAGTGAACTCACAAAGAAAAAAGGAAGGTTTTGGGCTTTACTAGAATTTGGAGTTACTAATTTGGGCTCACTCAATAACCTTTTCAAGTACTAGATGATATCCTAATTTTGGGCTTTCAATTCCTCCATGGTGTCTTTATCCTTTTCCATTTTATGGTACATCATGCTAGCCAAAACTTGTAAGTTATGCTCTAGCTCATTTCTAAAAGGCTCCCCTAGATCATACTTGTAAACTATATATATTTCAAAGGAAGCATCCTTGTTTAAAGCACTAGGGGGATATTTATCTCCACATTTCTTTGTTTTTTATCAATAAATGTGGTCCTAGTAAGTGTTTTGGCCTTATTTGAGGGTTTGGCCTTATATGCCTAGGCAATCTTCATCACATCTATGTCCATGACTTTACTTGAAATACCTTTTTTCTCCTTAACCTACTTTTCAACCCAAATAAGGGGTCTAGTCTAAAATCCCATTGGGGTCATAGACCTTGATGTAGGATTTGATGTAACAAATGGTGGGGTTACTAGAACATTTAACAAGGAGAGCATAATGGGAGTAGGATGTAAGCCTAGCATAATTTTATTGGCTTCCTCATCACTTTTTTATTAATTATCCTTATTTGTAGCTCCTCTTTACCCTTCTTTACTTCACTTTATCTACTCTAGGACTTCAAAATCCAACCCAAGTTGTTGGGACCCCATGATTAATCTATCGATGGAGCTTCTTTGTTCCACAGGCTAGGTGGAAGGTTTTAAAGTTGATTCACCTTCCTTGTCTAATTGGGTACCTTAGATGTAAGAAGCTATGGTGTCTTCCTTATTACCCTTAGGTAACTCTTCAAAAATCATGGCCTCGGTACCTTCATGTCAAAGAGGGCCATGAAATTTAATAAGAGGGATAACTCCCCAGGGTACTCTAATTGAAGTAGCATTCCCAGACACTCCTACCTCAACATCTTTATTTAATTTATCAACTTTATTATTTATTTTTGAAGAGGTGTGGTACCCATTTTTAGGATTGATCCCATACCTTCCCTAATATTTATTCCTTCCTCAAGTATCAAACTTGACACCTTTGGAGGGGAAGAAACATTTGGTGATGCTCTGACAATTGTAAAAATATTTAATTGTTCCCTTTGTGCCTTCACCTTTTCACTACTATTCAGGACTTGATCACTATGCATTAGTTCCTCTCTAGCCTTCTCACTAGATGCATACACATTTCCACTCTCCCCACCCTTGCCTTAGTTTGGTGGCTGGGTGATGACATTTTTGATAAATGCCTCTGTGTTAGAGGAAAATGTCTCTTTTTCTTGAGGAGCATGGACATGTGTGGATGCCTTAATCCCAACCTATACCACATCATAAAAGGCTATAGGATCATCTAATAATAAGACATAACCTTTATCCTTTACTTCTAGGTGATCCTACTCAATGAATAATCCTACCACTAGGACCTTCACTAGGGTCTGTGGCCTTTCCCTTGGAGTCATTTTCCCCATTTTCACTTGAGATGGAGGAAATGTACATTGTCTCTTCATTACCTTCACAATAGGTTTTATTTCATATAAATCCTCATCATCAATCATGTTCCTTAACTTCTAGGCATATGAAGATTGTTCTTCTATTTTCTTTAAGGAGGTTTCCTTAGGAGTCATATTTTTGAATGTGACTTCTTTCTTCTTCCTAGGACTCCCAGGTAAAGGTTGCAATATTTTATTTAGCCTCTTTTGTCTAGGCTACTCTAACTCTTCCTCTACTCCCCTCTTTATTTTTTAGGTCCTTAGAAAAGGAACAACTATAGGTTATTGTGTAGGTGGAGCAAGTGGGGCAATAGCTAAAATGACTAGCATTATGGGAGCTTCCTTAGTCATAATGGATATGGGAGTGGCATTGACTAGTTGCACTTCCCCTGTAGCAATCTTGTCCCAATTCTCTACCAAACTTGTCAATTTTGAGAAAGATAATCATGCTTTGGATCAAGAGGTTTTTATTGATTCTACATCAATATTTCTAGATAAATCAATATCAGCTACCATTTGTTTCCCCTTGCCTTCTGTTGATGTTGGTGGGGCTGAAGGATCAAGCATGTATGCTGGCAAGAATGCCTTTAGTTCTATAACTTGTCAGAATTATTAGAGGACAGGGGTGTCAATTGCATCAAGATCAATCCTCATAATCTTAAAATCCCTCCATGCCATGGAGTAATTCTCTTTAGTGGTGAATTCAACTTGTGTTATAGGCTACATTTCAACATTATCCTTTATGTATGTTGTTACCAGTGTCATCTTGTCATCCACCATGTCTTTGGGTATGAGATCAATGATATAAGTGAGAAATTCATATACCATCAACCTCATGTAATCTAATTACTTGACATCTTCTTTAGTGGTAAAATTAGAGCAAATGTCCTCATAGTGTGCTTAGTGCAAGATTACACTTGTTGCAATATTTATCAACCACCTTATATCATGTCTAGGTAGAATTTTGTTAATTCTATAGTAGCCCATTTATTTCTCTAAGACATGTGTACTATCTTATCTATACTAGAAACTTGAAAGGGTTATTGATATTTTTGATGGCAATCATCTCATGTGTATGCATCATTTGCCTACTCAATTTCATTATTTCAACTTTGTCATCCAATTACCTTGGAAACTTACGAGGGGCCCCTGAGTAACCACTCACCCTCATGTATGTGAATGTTTTGAGTTGAATGTATGAGGTGACAAATCTATCAATTACCTCCTGGACTACCTTAGACATTCTATTGAGACTTATTAAAGGGAAAAAAAAGATCATCATAACATTGAAGAATTATTTATATGCTCTATAAAAATTAGTTTTGAATTCCTCTAAAGTCATTTTTGGGTATACTTCATATTGAAAGGGTTCCTTATGAGCCCTAGGAAAGTCATGTTGTGTACCAAGCTATACATCAAATATGAATACATGTAGAAGGTACCTGTGAATGCTTCTTTTGAAAAAATTGCACTATGAAGTTACATCATTTGATTATGCGAATTGTTGCTCAAGATAGTTTCCCAGTCCAATTCCTTCTCTCCTTCCAACACACAGATCAAGATCAAGAACATCCATGGTTCAAAAAATTTCATAGTGGTAACACCATCAATTTGGGTTACCATAAGAATCATGTATTGAGTTAATTCACCGAACTCTATTAGCTTTATATTTTTTGACATTTGGGAGACTTTTTGCCTCTTCTTATCTAGCCAATAAGAGTTCACAATGTCCCATACCACCTTGTCATTTTCTTCTACGTAGTACTGATACTCCTTCAAAGTAAGTGTGATACTCTCAAATTGGGGATGAATTCTAAGCATAGTGATAAGGGCCTTAGGGGTGAATGAACATACAATCGATTGACTTCCATCCAAGATAATCCTAGTGTCTAGGTGATAAAATTTGGCCCAAGAAATAACTAGCTCAAGTTATAGGGAAACTAAAGGGAATGATACCATAGGGATCATGTAGCTCATGATAAGGTTGGAGACAACTAGGATAAGGTTAGGTAATTTTAAAACATTTAATGAGGCTACAAAATCTAGTTGTTGAACATCTGTGTCTCTAATTCCATCAAGAATAGAGGTGATATTACTCTTTACTAATGCAGAAGATGTGGCCAATTTTCCTTAATTTAATAAGTGCAATATTCTTGAATGAATTACTCACACTAAAAATTCTCCAAATATCCTTTAACTCCATTTAATAAAACAACACCAGAGATTAAAGGGACACTTATTGATAATTATGAGAGTTACATGTAAATAGAGTTAATAAATCCTTGAGGAATTCATTGTGATCATTATTTTTGTGTTATGTGTCATTATGGCACACAAATCACTTGAAGGCACAAATATTAGCTATGAATGCAAAGGGTGAACTTAAATGAAAATAAATGTTTAGTTATAATCCATTGCATTTTGAGATTAGGGTTACCATTAATGCTTCAAAATGAAATAGATAATCACCAACTACCACATTAATTATTTGAGAATCTTTTGAAAAATGGAGGTAAGTGTGCGGATGTTTCTCCTTTGCAACACATGGACCCACCCAAGTAAGATTTACCTTTTAGTGATTTCTTAGGTCATCATGGACTTTCTTGCACCCTTTTCATCTACCATCTCCTTTTAGTACAATGGTGCAAGATATCCCAAGCCTTCAATGGAGTATACAGATGTACATGTCATAACCTCAAGCATACTGGCCTTTAGGGAAATTTTGAACCTTGCTCGATTTCAAAGTGAGGTAATCTTCAAAAAGGGTCCAACATTTAAAATCCTTGAAATCCTTCCATGTGCCCTAAATATTAGCTTTTACATTTGGGCACTTGTACTTCAAAGATCTTTTGAACCTTTCCCATAGAAGGGTAAGTGCAGAAATATTTAAATGAGGACCAATGCTCTAGAATATTGAAAGGCTCACACATGGCATCTTTTTCAACTTATTTACTCAAACAGTTGACCCTTGGTAACTTTTTTCACCTTACTCATCAAAACTAAGTGGGATATTCTTTAAAAAGGAGATCGAAACCTGAACCCCCTGAGAATCTACCATGTGTCTTAATAATATGTGAGTTCATATTCTTAGCCACTTTTTAACCTTCACACCATTATTTTGATATGGGAAGGAGTGCAGGATTCTCCCAATGCCCAAATATAATCTCATAACTTAATCATTGAAACCATTGAAGGTGAAATAAGGCTACTTCCTCCAAAGCTATTGATAATATCTTTTATCTTCAAAAAATGCCCCTCGAGACTTCAAATAGGAGTGGAAGAACACTCCTTCATAGTAAGACAAAGGATATGATTAATTATGAACATATATTCTAATCTTCTAAAGGATTAGGGAAAGTGACTAAACATTGACACTCATTTAGTTTAGATGTAAGAATTTTAGTGACAGGGGCCCAATTGCTCTAGTGTAATTTTGGGCACTAACAGATACTATATGTAAAAAATACAAAACAAGGTCAATAGGGTCAAACCTGTACTATGGAAGCAATGTCTAAAAATAAATTGGTTTGGTAAGCTTGATCCAATTATTTTAGACAACACACAAAACATAGAATTGGGTTGGTAGTGTCAATCTAGTTGACTGTACAATGGCAATTTTAAAGACTGTAAAATATAAAAATAAAGATAGAAAAGAGATAAACCAAGATTTATAAAGGAACCTTGGTGGATCATAGATGATATGAAGGAATATTTTTGATGAATAACCTTGAAGTATGTTGGCAAAATCTATAAATTGGGTCAACAAAATCAAACAAGTTATACAGAAACCTACTACAAAGTGCTAAAACTATAAGGGGTTGACTAGATCAAACTAGTAGGCTAGACTAGATGTTTGTAAGGCTAAAAAATTGTACTAGATTGACTGGGTTGATCTAGTTGCCTATTCCAAGAAACCTATGCACATAGATAAATAGATGGGTTAACAGAATGGATCTAGTATGTCAAAATATATGATGAAAATGATGATGAAAGGAATGAAAATAAAGTGAAAGAAATATTGCAAGGGTTAGTTTCATGTCAAGTTCACCAGAATGTATGCAATCAAAAATGCATCATGTCTATAAATCAATCCTAGCTTGGAGAAGATAGATCATACCTATACTTCTGATTGGGGATACACTTATTAAGCATGAGAATGACCAATATGGGGATCCACTAAACCTAATTAGGGGATTACTTATCACAACATATCATGATAGGAAGGGTTCTAAATCATACAATCTAGCACAATCACATAACAACCCTAATGAAGTCCTAAGTTTTAAAGCATTCACTATATTCTAATAACAAGAAAGTAAAATCTAATCTAGTTCACACCAAAGCTTGTGGCACAAAGTGGGGGTTAGAAATAATAAAACAAACATGTATAGGAGAACTTCAATTAAAGTATGGGTAACACCCTAATACATAAAATATTAAAGATATTATTATTCAAGCCAACACTTATGCTACTTTTATCTACTAAAAGAGAGGAGAACAAAATTAGAATATACTTACCTAAATGTGAAACCATCGAGACTCAATCTCTCCCTTAGCCAAAGGGGCTTCACAAGAGTTTTTTGTGGTTTTTAAGGATTACTAAGAAAGGCCAAAGCATATAAGACTTATCCACAAAACTATATTCTCCAAATAAGAAACTTAAACTAAGTCTCCTCAAGTAGAATGGTGGAAGAGCAGATTATGAAGAAGCATGAGTGACTATTAACTCTTGATTGCACATATGAATAATGACCACAATGATCTTGTATATATAAGTGGATCTTTTCTTAAATCCTTTTGGTAACATTGGCTATATAGGGTCAACCTAGTCTATTTTTAGGGTTAGTTCACTATGTTTGAGTTGGGTCGATTGAAAGTATAACAAGCTAAGAAAGTGAAAAATACCCCTAAACTATACTAGGTTGACCCAGTTTACCCAATATAGCTAATTGGCTAAAAGGGCTTTAAGATAAGAAAAGGAGAAATGGAAAGAGGAAAAGACTAGAGGAATATGCAAGGGAGGAGAAATAGCATAGGAAATGGTTTTAAGATCCATTTGGATTGGTAATAATGTGTCAAAAAGGGACAATAATCTTGCGAAGCACTAAATTTATACCCACCCATTTCTTAGTGTACCCCTTAAGGCATGCACTCAGAGAGATTGAGTCTTGATGGGTTCTTGCAAGATATAAAGCATCAGTATTTGATATAAGATTGAAAATATTATGTGTATACAAGATGTCTTATAGATGAGATGTATATTTTTGTATGCCTATGTAGTAATTGATTTATTTTTAGCATTATATATGCATATATAACATTCAGCCAACATTAGATACTATGTTGGTTGATCTAATTTTTTGTATGCCTATCATGACAATCTATGTATTATTGACATTAGACATGTATGTGCCTATATTATATGCCTATCATAGAAATCTATCTAATTTATATCTAGTTTTTATTTTATTGTGTGTTATTATACAATGTTTTTTTAATCTTCCAAATTATTATCTATCAGATCTCATATTTAACATTGTACGTGCATAAATAATGATTAAAAATTTATTCTTTTCAATTCTATAAATCTTGGATCTTCCATTTTTTTAAATTAAAGTTTTTATTTCATTGTGTGTAGTGGAAATGACTAATGACACTATTATCACTTAGGCTTAATGGATTTATTCTCTTTTTACCCACTTCTTGTATACTTTGGAGACACTTCTTAGTGTCATTAGACCTCTTACAAACTTCTCACAACCATTTACTTTCATATTGGACTAGACTATAGGCAAAATAGGGTATATGGGTATTTTTCTTATCCATTTATCTATAGGTATGTATAGGTTCAGAATATTCAAAACTAATATCATGATGACTCACAACTTACCAACCTAGTAGAATCACTCCAAACTCCCTTCCTTAATTTTGACCTACAGTCACTTCTTGGTTACCACCTATATTCATTCATCCACCTACAACCTTACATAAATAATAACATTTTCATAGCCTCAGGGAACTTCAAGGATAACATGAAGCCAATGCAATCACATACATTGAATGGATAATCCATAACAAGTCACTTTTTAGGTTAATAGTTTAATATTTTAGGAGGTTAATAAGTTAATTACTCAATACCAAGTAATAGTTCAATAGTTCAATAGGTCAATAAGTCAAAGTTGTCAAAGTTGTCAAAGTTCTTAATAGCGTAATAGGTTAATTAATCAATACCACCTAATACATCAATAGGTCAATAGGTCAAAGTTGTCAAAATTATCAAATTTATCAAAGTTTTCAATAGGTAAATATGTCAATAAGTCAATAACTCAATAGGTAACTATGTCAATAAGTCAATAGCTCAATAGGTCAAAGTTGTCAAAATTATCAAAGTTATAAAAGTTGTAAAAATAGTAAAATTTTTCAAAATTTTCAAAATTTTCAAAGTTTTCAATAGGTCAATAGGTAAATTACTCATTAAGTTTCTAGGTCTCTAGTTTAAGTTGTCAAAGTTGTCAAAGTTTAAGTTATAGTTATAAAACTTTGATTTTGATGCTTCCTAAATGAAAAATAAAACTACCAACACATATATGGGGTGTATAACATCTATTACTAGGTTATTGTCCTCTCTTTAGGCTCGATCGATAAACCCACCACCCATTCTAGCCTCAAAACACCCTTCCTAATACAAGAAAAATGCAAATTTTTAGCCTAAGTTCAAACATGCATAAAATAAAAATGGTAAGTAAATTTAATGAAAAATTAGATCCCTTATATACCTTATTAATCCCTCTAATTTCACCCTAGATCACTTAGGTGGAAGATTTGAGATCAATCCGTTAGACAAGTTGCAGTGACAGGTCCAAAAATGCATGTTTTTATCAGTGAACAAACAACTTCTTGATCTCCAGCTGGCATTTCTACCTCCAAGATCTAAACCTATGAATATATGATTTTTATCACATATATATAGGTAAATTACATGTTATTACACCACCAAGACATTTGAATCCACCTAAAAGTACAAAGACACTACCATTCTGGAGAGTGGAAACACTGACAACAAATGTTATCAATGTTTAAGTTATGGTTGTAGAACTTTGATTTTGATGCTTCATAAGTGAAAACTAACACTTCAAAAAAATTTAAGGTCTGGATAACATCTAATACTAAGTTCTTGACCTTCTATCAGACCTAATTGACAAACCCACCACCCATTTTGGCCTCAAGAATACCCTTCCTAATACAAGAAAAATGTAAATTTTTAGCCTAAATTCAAACACACATAAAAAAATAATTATAATTCATTTTCATCAACCATATTATCCCTCATTTACCTCCCTAATACCTATAATTTCAACCTAAATCACACAAGTTTAAACTTTGAGATCAATTTGTTAGATGAGTTGTAGTGATAGGTCCAAAAATGCAAATTTTTGTTAGTAAATAAGCAAATTCTTGAGCTCCAACTGACATTTATAACTTTTGGTCCTAAACCTATGAATATATCACTTTTATCACATATATATAGGAAAATTACATGTTATCACACTGCCATGACATTCGAATCCACCCAAAAATGTAAAAACACTACCGTTCCAGAGTGTGGAAACACTAACAATAAATGTTGTCAAAGTTCAAGTTGTGGTTACAGAACTCTAATTTTGATGCTTCCTAAGTGAAAAATAACACTTCAAACACATTTAATGGGAATATAAATCTAGTACTAGGTTCTTGAGCTCTTGTCAATCTTGATTGACAAACCTACCATCCATTCCAGCCTTAAGAACACCCTTCCCAATACAAGAAAAATGCAATTTTTTAGCCTAAGTTAAAACATGCATAAAATGAAAATTGTAAGTCATTTCCATGAACTATAAAATACATCATGTACTTCATTGATCCTTTTAATCATAACCTAGATCACTTGGGTGGAGGCTTTGATATCAATTCGTTAGACAAGTTACAGTGACAGGTTAAAAAATACAAGTTTTTGTCAGTGAACAAGTAACTTCTCGATCTCTAAATAGCATTTCTACCTTCAGGACCTCTACCTATGAATATATCACTTTGATCACATCAAGATAGTCAAATTACATTTTATCACACTTCCATGATGCTTGAATCCACTTGAAAGTTCAAAAACACTACCATTTCAGAGAGTGGAAACATTGATAACAAATGTTATCAAAGTTCAAGTTGTGGTTACAAAACTCTGATTCTGATGATTCCTAAGTGAAAAATGACACTACCAACATATTTTAATGGGTATATAATGTCTATGAGCAAGTCCTTGGCCTTTTTTAGATCTTCTCGATAAACCCACCACCCATTCTGGCCTTAAGAACACCCTTCCCAATACAAGAAAAATGTAATTATTTAGCTTAAGTTAAAACGTGAATAAAATTAAAACTATAATTAATTTATAAAAACCATAAAATCCATTATGTACCTCCTTAATCCCTATAATCTCACCCTAGATCACTCATGTGGAAGCTTCAAGATCAATTCGTTAGACAAGTTGTAGTGACAGGTCCAAAAATGCAAGTTTTTGTCAGTGAACAAGTAACTTTTTGAGCTCCAACAGGCATTTATAACTCTGGGACCTTCACCTTTGAATATATCAATTTGATCACATATAGATAATAAAATTACATGTTATCATACCACCACAATTTTTGAATCCACTTGGAAGTGCAAAAACACTACAGTTTTAGAGAGTAGAAACACTGATAACAAATATTATCAAAGTTCAAGTTATGGTTGTAAAACTCTAATTATGATGATTCCTAATTGAAAAATGACAATATCAACATATATAATGGGTGGATAATGTCTAGTAATAGGTTTTTTTCCTCTCACCAGGCCTGATCAATAAACCCACCACCCATTTCAGCTGAAAGAACCCCTTTCCCAATATAAAAAAATGCAATTTTTTAGCCTAAGTTTAAACATACATAAAATGAAAATTTTAATTCATTTATATGAACTATTAGATCCCTCACATAACTCATTAAGACCTCTAATTTCACCCTAGAGAATTTATGTGGAAGCTTTGAGATCAATCCATCAGATAAGTTGCAATGACAAGTCCAAATATGCAAGTTTTTGTTAGTGAACAAGTAACTTCTCGAGCTCCAACTAGCATTTATACCTCTAGGACCTCCACCTATGAATATATCACTTTTATCATTTCCAAATATAAAAATTACATGTTATCACACCACTAAAACTTTATAATCCACTTGAATGTGCATTTTCACTACCATTTTAGAGAGCAAAAACACTAATAACAAATGTTGTCAAAGTTCAAGTTATGGTTTCAGAACTCTTATTCAGATGCTTCCTAAGTGAAAATTGACACCTCCAACACATTTGGGGGGATGGCTAATATCTAGGACTAGGTTCTTGACCTTCTATTAGGCCCGATCAACAAACCCAACACCCATTATGGCCTCAAGAACACCTTTCCCAATATAAAAAAAATGCATTTTTTAAGCCTAAGTTCAAATACCCATAAAACCTAAGATTCTCTTAGCTTCAAGAATATAGAATTATTTACTGACAGTGCCAACCAAATGAAGGTGGAAGCTTATTTGGTACCACTAACCTACAAAAAAATGTTAGTAAGTAATTAAAAATGAAATTTATATATGTACTACCTAGAAAATAAAAAACATTTGGTAAAATTGATTACTTCTACAATTGAAAAGTCAACATACCTATATATTTCAATCCAAGGAACCACTATGATCTGCTCTAAACTTAATAGTATCGAGAATAGATTCATGATCTAGCTCCCAAACTTTCCATAGTTTCTTATTTAATGGCCTCCCATGATATTTTTGTAATTGAATATTCATTACAATAATCAAATTTGAATAGTGCAGTATCTTCTTATGTGTTTCAAACTATTCAAACAACCATTGATCTAATTTTTTTATAGGATATCATCAAAACCAAGTTCTAGTGACTACCACTGACCCAGTGGGATAGTCAATGTTTTCTCCATCTATAACTGGGGAAGTTAATTTTTTCTTTCTTTATACACATCGACACAAATAATAATCAGTGCCTTCTTCATTATCCTCATCTATAATAACTGTAAAAACATGCCCTGTATCACAAAAAATCCTTTTTAGTGATAATATGAAGTATTTAATGAGAATAAACTATACATAATGAAAAATATTCATACCTAGTTGTAGTAGATCATATACATGGTCAAAGTCATCTAATGATGTCATATTTGTAAGTTACAATATTGTTGGAACCTAATATGTGTTGATTGTAATTAGAGATTTGGAAATCCAATCATCCACCCACTCTTGTGACTTGCACTCATCCCAAATAGAGTCCATGCATGTAGGAAAAAAATATGCCAAGTGTCTCATATGAATAGTCTAAGAACTTGCATTTGAGATACAAATTGAGTAGAGGTCACTTAAACCCATTAGAGTCATACAATCCTCATAATTTGCCAAGTTTTCTTCCTCTATTAACTAGAAATGTCTACAAATAGTAGAATTTGGTTGAGCACCATGACACATGTTCTCATTACATCATTCAACCATAGTTTTTGCATATGTTAAATGAACACCCTCTTCAAATTTCAACTCCTCCCTTGTAATAGCTCTTTTTACACATGCTCCAGCATCATCATGCTCCCCTTTTCCATCGCCAACCTTGGTGAAACTCTAAATGTGTTATACACCAGTGGTAATGTGCATCTTACTCAACCAATAAAACATCCATGCATTTTTTAAATATGATATGCAACTATCTAATGTTGATCAAAAGGAATGCTCCTCTGACTCAACTATTCATAGAACTTCTAAAAATAACTTTACACATACTCTAAAAAATGTGATATGTCATCACTGATATAGAAATGGTACTCCCTTAATATTTTTTATTGTTCCTCTATACTATCAAGTGCATGCATGAATGCTATATACATGAATATGAAAACTTGTGATGAGTTGTAATACTATGATTGAAATTCCATTTGGGGTTTGAATGTGTAATTCTTAGAAAAATCAACTACTAAAACAATAGAACCAAGTGGGAATGTATCCTTGCATTTATTGAAATGTTCATCCAACCATCTAGCCCTGTGTGTGTGCCTTTCATAGTCATAAACAATCTTTTTCCTAAATTTGACCAAAATTTCAAAAATAGGTATCTTTTTTGTAACAATATCACACCTTTTAGATTCTTTACCATATTTTACTTGATAAGTCACTAATTTATATTTTATTAAACCAAGTAATTCTTGTTCAATTTAACTTATAATATCCGCATGGATACATTTTTTTAAATTTGGAAATCCACAACAAATGCTGCAATTTTCATTTAAACATGATTTGTTGTAAAATAATTCCCCGTCCAATCTTTTACAAAAGATAGCTAGAATAAATTCCCTAGCTAATTTTGGTGGCAATTCAATGCCACACTCTTACAAAATGTTAGTATGCAAAGTATAATGAATATGGAGAAAAACATCATAGCACATTGAAACTTCAACATGTTGCCTACAACAAAAAGTGGTGCATGTGTGATTTATTTTAACATAAAAAAGTTTTACCACCTCAAAATATCTTTGAAAAATAGAAATTTATGGATGTTTTTGAAAAAATTTAGAGTACAATTGTGTTTGAGTCATATTTAATAAATGTTTTGGATGTGGTTCACAATTATGAGAACCAAATCTTCCTTTCAAAACATCTCTTGCATTGGGTGAAACTCTTATATTGTCTTTCTAAAATTGAGTAACTTTTTGAGAGTATTAGATAAAGCATTGTCCTTTCATAGAAGTCTACCAAAGAATCCCCATAGCTCATTGTTATTAGGTTCATTAAGTCATGTCTTTTAATTACTTTCATTATTATTTTTATGTTTATATTAAATGTTTGGCTTGTTTTTGAAACCATTCATTTTTTCCCTATTTTGTCACTTATTGCAAAGTTTTAAGTATACATTGGGTAGTATTACAATATTTGGTGAATGATTTTGGTCTTATAGTATGATATGTATCATGTATTTTTTCAACAATTTCATCATTTTCATCATGTATTTTAGATGTTCTTAGTCCTAATGTGTACATTATAGGTCTCATCTTATTCAATTTTAGCAATGAAATAAATAATTGACATATTTGACTATCATTCTCCAAATTATGAAATAAAGTATCCCAAATTTGTTGAGCCAGTCTTCTTGAATGGTAATAAGACATTTTTTTATGTATTGGTTTTAAAATATTTTCATCAATTTCAATTAAGCACTTGTATTTTCTATGCATAATTCTTGGAGGTGTTAGTAATGATAGAATTTGTTGAGAGGGTGTTTCAAAACCATTATTACTTTCATTGTTTAGAGGTGGGATGACATTAAATTATTCATTGTTAATTTCTTCATTATATGTTTCCATGAAATTTTATTGATAGTTAATTTCATCATTATTGTTTCCATAAAATTTTCTTCATTCATGGGGGGTGAAGCATCATACATAGACTCATCATCAACAAAATCAAAAACTTGGAAATTTGAATGTGAACTTCCAACATTAACTAATTCATTATTTTCAATTTCGTTATTATTCATTTCATTATTGTTAATTATTGGGTGAATATTTTGTCACCAGATAAATAATGGGCAAAATAGGTGTTTCAACCACATCATAGGGAGATTTATCAGCCAAATGTGTAGGTCAACCACATCAAAATGGGATAAATCTCTCCTCTCATCAAGGGGAGGTTCTCCATAAATATGAGGTGTTATTTACTCTGTGTGTGTGTGTGTGTGTGTGTGTGTGTGTGTGTGTGTGTGTTGAAAATAACACTCAAGGGTAGGACAACACCATCCATCTCTCTTTTTTTAGAGATGATGTTCACAGACAAAGGAGAAATCCTAGTGAAATGACAGAAGGCACTTCTCTTCTTTCAGAAGTGGTCTACAGCAAACAATAATAATTCTTTCTGGTAGTGATAAGTCAATGTAACAGGGTGCAATAACCAGAAGAATGAGGTGTAGCACAAAGTATCCACCTCAAGTGCTAAAGAGTGAAATACAAAGGACAATGGAGGCACAAAGTTGTCTCAAGATTATTTATACAGAAATAAACTAAAAACACACACACTAAAGACAATTGTGGCAGTAGAAAGTCTCTCCACAATTGGCTTCAGGACACCTTCCTAATTACTTCCACTAGTTCTTATTTAATTAAATGGACAAGAACATATTTAGGAAACAGACATAAGAACAATTTCCTCAACAACACAAGTTATTCCAGCACAAAGTCTAAAAAGTCACTTGCTTTCCCATTCAAATAATGAAATATGATTAACAATCTGAGCTCAAAGTCTCAGTAATGCCTTTCAATTTGGGTAGAGTTTTTATTTTGATAACAAAAATATCTCCTTAAAACAATAAGAGAGATTATAATATATAGCACTCCAAGAAAGAATTGGGTGCTTTGTTTCATGGAAATGGCCCATGCTACATTCAATGCCTTAAATGCATTCTTAGTTCTATCAAGGGGCCATGCTAGAACAGGGCATCAGACTTAACTATGGCATGTCAATTCATCTCAAATGTCTCCTCCAAAGTATAGGTTACCTAGTCCTCTTCTTTATATTTGTGCATTTGTCCACTTCACCTTTACTCAATGGAGAAAAATAGGTTGTGTCCTTGAGTGGTCACACTCTCTGATGTCCACCTAGTGGACTATTTCACCAATTAGAAATAACTCCTGCATAGATATTTCTAGTCTTTCCCTCTTATTCACTCTTGTCTTAATGCATTTTATATTTTCCTTATGATCTAAGCTCTCAGGCTGTCTCTTCCCTTTCTACTGGCTCTTTTGACTTCTTCTTCAGTTGGTCCCTAAGTTTGTTCTCAGGTCCACGCCACATTTAAAAATAAACAAGAATTTTGTTACCTTGAATTTGACATCCACATGGACGTCATTGGTAACTTGGTCATTTGAACCATGAGAGTGCATTGGTTCAATGGTTCAGGCAATCTTATCAGCTCCTTGGTTCAATCAGCTCCTTGGTTCAAAAGGCTCTTTGGTTCAATTGGTTGAACCATTTCTTTGAACTTGTCTCTAGAATCTTTCACTTCCTTTGCTCAAAGCTTCCTTGTGAACTTTGAACTTCTTGAACTGGTTGAACTCTTTGAACCATTTGAATGTGTGAACCATTTCGGTTCAAAGTTCATGGTTCAATAGTTCATTCTCTTTCTTTGAATCCTTTTATTCTCTAAGTCTTTCAAACTTTATTGAACCTTTGAACCTTGAACAATGTTAGTTCAAAGTTCAATGGTTCATTCTCTTTCTTTGAATCTTTTGAATTTTTGAACTCTCTCAATTCTTTTCTTTTCTATTGAACTCGTTGAACCTTTAAACTTTGAACCTTTCGAGGTTCAAGGTTCAACGGTTCAACCTTTCTTTCTTAACTCTTTGAATCCTTTATTATTCTAAGTCTCTCAAAATTTATTGAACTCGTTGAACCTTTGAACTTTGAACTCTTTGGTTCAAGGTTCAACAGTTCAATGGTTCAATCTTTCTTCTTCGAAGTCTTCTTTTCTTTAAGTCCTTTAAAGTTGTTGAACTTTCTGAAGCACTTAACTCTTTGAAGTCTATCGATGTCGTTGAACCTTTGAACCCATTAAATCTTTAAACCTTTGGAGGTAGGATTTAATGGTTCAATGGTTCAATCTTTTGTTTGAAGCATGCTGATGGATCTTTCAGTTGAACCTCGATGTTGAACCAACCTTGAAACTACCTAAGTGTTTGGAACTTATTCCTTTGTGAGAGCATGCCTATTGAAATTTTTGAACCCATTGAACCTGTGAGTCCCTTGACTGAAAATGCTTGAATAATTAAAGAACTTGAGCGCTCAGAACATTTTTTGAGAAGGGAAGAGAGAATTTTGGCCTACAAGACCAAAATAGTTGATATGTTGTCCCCAAAAATAAGTGACAGATTTTGGGAACAATAGCTGGCTTCAGTTGGGGAACTTCCATCGATTTTAAAAATAATCGAAGGGAGTAGAATCTAAAATCTCCAGTGCCTTTAAGTATGCCATTAGGCTATAGAGTCATGCTACCCAAAAATAAAGGTGCCAAAAAGAAATTAAAATGAAAAACACCAAATAGAACTAAAGACTATACAAAAATTATACATATGTATAAATGGTGTCACTTGATACTTCAAAGATTGAAGTGCTTTAGATACTGCCCACTATGAGATAGTGAAAATGGCATTTTGTCTTGATATATCAGCAAGAAACCATTTTCTCCCTAAAATTGATGATTGGTGAATGGACCTCTCTACTAGGAATCAATTTTTTTGTGCATTCCTTTTGGTTTTCTCCTCTTGCCCCACAACAAGACTTGATTTCCAGTCTGAAAATCATGAATCCTTATTTTCTTGTAGAAGAGTTTCTTTTCTTGATTTTGACGTGTAGTAGTATGGTCCATTACCATAATTCATTATTATTCTAGTTTAGTCTAGCACATGATTTGATTATCCCCATCAGATACCTACCAATGATTGGCATTGTCAGGCACACTTCATCACAAGATCAGCTTGATAGTGTACTTTTGATCTTCAAAGTCTTTGTGAGAAACCAAGAGGGTCGTAGAGATAGCCAATGAATCTACATGACTATGAAGCTCTTTGGGCATTGTAGATATATTGAAACATTCAAAACTTTCAATACAGTCCCATACCATATTGGGGTAATAGCGCAATATTTTATTCTTATTTTGACATAGTTTCCTTGCCTGACAAACCATCAGTTTAGCATCTCTTTTGACATGAAGGAGTTTGAAACCATTGTCTTGAGCAGCCTTTAATCTGAGTAACAACGATTCATATTCATCAGTATTGTTGGTGTTGTTGAATTGTAACTTGTATGAAGAAGGAAAAATATCTCCTTAAGGGGATATTAGAACAATCCCAGCTCTAGCATCGATAGAAGAGTAGCTACCATCAAATTCTAGAATCCAAACATTATCAGAAACTGCTCCTTTGTCATATTCCTCATGGTTAGGGAGGGAAGATTCTTTTGCATCTAAACTTTGCTCTACTAATTCTCCTACTATCTTGTCTAATTTTTTTGGATCGCCACCTATAGGACTTTCATCTACTAAAACATGAACATCCTCTATGGTCAAGAAGTAGTTACCCACCCTTGAAGACTCAAATAGAATTTAAGCTTTAGGGGCTGATGTTTGGGTGATAATATATTTTGCCTCCTTCTCAAGAAGCAACCTATGCATGATACCCTTCACAGGAATCCTTGCCTCAGATAGGTCCATGCTCAATTCTCCTCCAACATCCTTGCAAAATTTTTGTCCAAGTAGAATGCCATAGGAGCCTGGGACATTGGCCACCAGAACTGTCATCTTATTTCTTTTTTGTGGAAAGGCTGCAAATGCAAACTGGGCATCCTTGGTTTCTCCCAGCAGTGGCACTTGTTTGTTATCCATGGAGAAACACCTCCCAAAGGTCTTGGTCAACATGAAATCAAGATATTTAGCTAATTTGGTGGGCATGACATTGTCAGATGCACTTGAGTTGATGATGTAATTATTCAGTTGATGACCATTTATCAATAGGGAGACATAAAATGGTTCTGTCTTACCAAGAGTAGTAGGAGGAGTAATGACAAGGTTATTCTAGGTAGATGTGGGAGTCACCTTTGGAATAGTTGGTCCTACAAGGATAGTTTTATTTGTTACACATTGAACCAACTTATCCAGTTGCTCAAGGTTGGATTGCAAAAATTCAAATTTAGACATTTGAATTTTGGTTTTCTTGACATGGTCAATTATGTCAAATGTCTTAAATGAATTAGGTGTTTCTAACTCAAATTTGCTTTTCAGACTATAAAGAAAGAAACTAGAAGAAAGTAAAGGACAAGGCTTGGAAGTACCTGGACATAAGATTGCGCACCGTAAATCCAGACGTTCGTGGGCACTCCTCTTTGGCTGTGGAGGAATGACACCTGCAAGAAAAAGGGAAACTAGGACAAGAAAAACGTTAGACAGATAGGCAGATGGTGGGTTGCTAGGCAAAAGCCTATTCCCAGAAGTATGAGAACTTCCTTAAGGGAGGTCAACCCACTGTTTTGATAAAGATAAGTCTGATAAAAAGATAGAATGCTGAAAAGGACTAAAATAAATAGCAAAACTGAAAGAGAAAAAGGAAGCAAATGCTTACCTGGAAGAAGCTGTCAAACTGGTCACAGTCGCTGGCGTCGGTGGTCCTACCGGCGTCGGTTGTCGGGTCTACCGACGTCGGTTAGTCTGCCGACGTCGGTGGGGGTAATGACCGATGTCGGTCGGGGTAATGGCCTGTAGTCGGGTCTGGTCAGGATCTGGTCTGTGAATGCTCTGGGTCTTGGTCTAAGGTCTGGGTTGAGTCTGATGGACGGGTCTGAGTCTGAGGTCTGGTTTGAGTCTGATGGACGGGTCTGTGGATGGTCTTAGGCAGAGATACAGGGGGAGTGAAATGGACAGAAAGGGACAGAGGAAGACAATCAAAGAGGTGGGAATACAGGTCTGTGTGATTTGGTTAACAGTCTGGATTGGGGGAGAAGGAGAGCTGAATCTAGTTTAGAGATAACTAGAAAGCATAAAGAAACAAAACAGAATACAACATACCTGTACCTGCTGAAGAAAGTGTTGGTCCTGTTGCTACTTGTTGAAGTCCTGTTGCTGATGAAGAGTCCCTGTTGTTCACCTGCAAGAGATTGCTGTGTACCTGAGGGAGAGAGGTCAAGTGAAGGACTGATACAAGGTTCTGATACAAAGGTTCAGGGGTCGGGATGCCAAAGAGAAAATGCAGAGATGCGAAGAGAAGCGAAGAGGAACCAGCGGAGAAAGAACGGTGTAGAAGCCGTTAAGAAGGATGCCGACGCCGGTAATATCGCCGACGTCAGCCGAAAGTTGACCGACGTCGGCGGCTGAAAGGCCGGAGAAAGGCTAAAAATAGCCTTTCATCTGTTTCCCAACGGCTGGGTCAAATGAATGCCAGGATGAAACGGTCGACGGGGTTAAATGGACGAGAGGAGAGGTTGGAATGGGAGACTAAGGCATTAAATGGCCATGTGGGGAATAAAGGGGATCCAAGGAGGGTATCCTAGGGTGGCGAGGTGGCGAGGAGAGGGAAAAAGGGGCCTTATTTAATTAAAAATAGATGTTTATTTCTAATTAATAAGACTTAGGTGGGTTAAGGACCAAGGAGGACTAGGAAGGAGAAAGGACCAAGGGTTAGACACTTTTTAGGTGTCTACATTTGCCCCTTTTTGTCTTGTTGGTTGTTCTAGACGAACTGCAAGACAAAAATAGGGAGTGGTTGCCCCAGGTGAGGGATGATGTGGATGATTGCCCCGAAGTGGATGAGGTATTCCCCCTCAAAGCGGGAGTCGAGGGAAGGGAACCTGATATCGGGTGCTGATTTGATGAAAGGTGGATGAGAAAGAGAGAAGAGTGAGTGAAAATGCTGCAAAAGTCATGATTGCACGCATACCACTGCACAAGATGGTCAGGTCAAAAGTGTCGCAGGTCAAGGGTCAAGGAGTGCCAAAATTGAAGTAACTGGGCCCCAGCATTTAGTCGTCTGCTGATCGGGTCACTCAATCTAAGCTGAAGCTCCAAATGGTCATCGTGTCCCAGGTATCCAAGGCTCAGGAAGTGCTCCCAGAAACACGAAAAGGCCACAAGTAGTAGGGATCAACTGGCTCGTGATCCTATACTTGTGAGTGGTCAAAAATAGTCTGCGAACAATTCTGCTAACCAGCCGTGGAATAGCATACACGCAAAAACAACCAAGGCAACATTGTCTTGGAAGAAGGTCGAGGTCGAAGGAGATAGGCATGGTCGCCAATGGTCATTGGTCAAGAGGATGGATGGACGAAAGGATGCGGCTGAGCTAACCCCAGAAGACCCCATGTCAACTGAGTGCTGCCTACATAGCCCTGGTGATAGGGCCTCAGGCCGATGTAGTTCTCCCTAAAAGGGAGGGAGGGTCAGAGGGATTGATTGGTCTTGGTCAAAGGTTAATGAGTGGTCGTGGACAAAGGTCTTGGTCAAAGGGTCTTGGTCAAAGGTGACGAAGTTGGGCGTGATAAGAGTCAAAGAAGAGAAGGTTTGTCCATCGTAGAGATGAACAAAAGGGGGTGGTCGAGCTAACCTCAGAAGATGTGGTATCTGAGTGCTGCCTACATAGCCCTTGTCCTAGGGCCTCAGACCAATGTAGTTCGGACAAAGAGGGTCAAAATGGTCGATGATGAGATTGGTCATGTGTCGAAATGACGAAGGTAAGATTAGGATAAAAGGATGCTACAGATGGTGTATTCTGTAGAAGTGGTCGAGAGTCTTTCATCTCTAGCAAGTTTCCATAGTCGTGATGGATATATGCTAAAAATGAATAAAGGGTCTATTTATGCTTCAGCAAGTATTGGTTTATGCTTAACATAAATTGGGTCTGGTCGGTAGTTTCCATGCGTATTGGTGTCCATGGGAACTATGCGAAATGGACAAGGATGATGCCTGATGTCATGTTGAAAATGTCGAGGCTGGGTTGAAAAATGTTGAAGTTGGCTTGGTTTAAGGATGAGTCGACAATAGACGTGGCCAAAGCATGACCAAAGTGCAGAGAAAAGATGAAAGGCAAATTGCTCTTTCATTGACAAGGACCAGAAAAGAAGCATAGATAGGGGTGATTAGAACCAAAGCCCCATTCATGCATTACGTCGTTGACCAGTATTGAGTTAGAACGGTAATCGAATCACTTTGACATTAAAGTGAGCTCGAAGTCCCTTGAGTCGGTGATAGGAGGAGGATAGGGTAACCCGATTAAGAGCAGGAATGACCTTGCCCCTTTTATAGGAGACCCTGAGACAACTACAAGCCAATGTCCGTGACTCGTTTTTTTTTTTTTTTTTTTGCGCAGACTGATCGATGCGGGAAGCCTGCATAGAGATGTCATTTGATGTAATGGTCATGTTGTGAAGCTGATCGATGCGGGAAGCTTCTAAAATAGTTGTTGTTTATTGCCAGAGTAGTCATAGCCATCCTTCGAGGGAGTGGTCTATATTTTTGCTTGATAATGTTTGATAAGTTGGCCTAGCTGTCCTTCAAGGGATCAGTCTAGTAATACAGCAATGATAGTACAGCTGTCCTTCGAGGGATCAGTCTGTCTTTTTGATTTGACTTGATTTAGAGACCATGGATATGTTTTGACATCTTGATTCGGATATATTGATAGAAATGAGAGTCACGGACAAGACTGTAGAAGCTCAAGGACGCCCCCCTTTTATTAGGACAAAGCATCACTGCATCCTAAAAGGGTTGTAAAGGACTTGTTGAAGGGGAATAGGGTTGAAAGGAATGAGGATTAAGAGGACGAGGGTTGCTCAAGGGACGAGCTCAAGTTACGTGCCAAGTAGACGAGTACTCGACTAGCAGAAGAAAGGTCGAAGATGCAACGCATTAAGAAGGGGTTTAAGGTCTAATAAGACCCTGGGCCATGCTAGTATGTTAAGGTCCGAGTCAATTAGGAGCAAACTTGCCCCATTTGCCTCTTTCCAGATTGGTCAGGTGTTGATTGATGGATGTGAAGTCGGTTGACATTGTCGTTGGTTGATTGAAAAAGGTTGAATGTTTGGTTGAGACTGGTCGAATAATTGGTCGGAGGTTGGGTTGATGGACACTTGGTCGAGATGAGTGATTGATACGTGGTAGAGACTGGGTTGAAGAGTTGGTCAAGGTTTGGATGAAGGATGAATCCCCCCAGCGGGTAGGGAGAATGTTTGAAAGATTGGTTAAGGTCGGTTGAGGTTTAGTGGTCAGATGGACGGTATTAATGTCAAATAAGGGTGTCAAAGGCGGCAAAGGGACCACAGTCTGGCGTGGAGATCCCGATTTAGGCGATGAGGTTGGAGAGGCATGGGTCGGGGTTGATGTTTTGTTGAAGAGGTGGTCAAGAGGATCCTTGATGGGCAAGGAATCCTTTTTCCGGTGGTGACGAATGACAGCTTTAAGAGCGCAACAATGCTCGGTGTCATGTCCTGGAGTGTGATGATAATGGCAGAACGTAGAGTTGTCAAACCAAGAGGGCCTTGATCCGAGAGTTGATGAGTGAGGTGGTGTTGAAGGTTTATTGATGATGTGGTTGAAAAGGGAGGTGTCATTCTCCAAACATTGGCGAATGGCAACCTTGAGGGCATGACAATGCTCCGTGTCGTGTCCAGGCGTGCGATGATACGCACAAATGCAAGTGTCATCGAACCATGGTGGTTTAGGTCCGAGAGATTGATATTGTCTAAGAGGCGGGAGGTCGAGGTGAGAGGACTGCAACAAATACCGTAAGAACAAGGCATATGAACCTGCTAACGGGTCTGGATGTCTTATTGCAGTGAGGGTTGGTGACATTGGTTTGGGAGGTGAAAGAGGCATAGGTCGAGGGTTTGGATGAGATGTATGTCTGATAGGATGAGGGAGTAATGGAGGCAAATTGCCTCTGTGAAGGATGGGAGTGGGAAGCACTCCTATTAAAGTGGACGGATGCGGGCCCAAGATAGAGGGCAATGACGAAGGTGGGGGAGGAATTCTCCGATGAGGCCTAGTAGTCTTTGTGTGTCTGGGTCGAGGGCCACCGTTGTGCGAGGCGAGGTTAGATATGGGTTTGGGTTTAGATGTGGACGAAGGTGCGCGAGATATAGAAATCTCACGCAAAGGGCAAGAGGAAACCGTGACTGGGTCTCCCTCGGTTGAAATGGGTGAAGAGACTGGTTCTTCTCTTGGTGGAGAAGAAATAAGAGAGGGCGACTCCTCAAGTGGGCAGAGGGCGTGGATGATCGTGCCTTCTACTTGTAGTTGATGAGTAGGCAAGATAGGGTCATCGGATGAAGGTGGGCTTGATGGCGTTGATGTGGTCAAAGCGTCCTCCAATGTAAGAGAGGTAGATGGAGGACTAGTAGGGAAAGAAGGTTCCTCATCCTTTAATGGAAGAGGTTGGTCAAGGACAAGAGGCAAGATAGTGCTAATGGTGTGAATGTCATGGTCTTGAGAGTCATTAGTCGAAGTCTGGATGTTGTTTTGAGTAGGCAGATGATTGGGGAAAGGTTGTTTGAAGATGTCGATGGCTTGATTAGGGGGTGCGTTCGGGTTATCTAAAATAAGATCCCCCTTGTCGATCATGTCTTGGATGATGTTTTTGAAGGTTCGGCAGTTGTCAATGTCGTGGCCTTGGACGCGATGAAAGGGACAGAAGTCGGCCTCCCTATACCATGTAGGGATGGCTTTAGAAGGGTCAAATTGAGGTGGTCGGATTGGAGGGAGATTGAGGACCCCCTGCTTGAGAAGTTTTTCCAAAACGGAAGCGTATGGTTCTCCAAGTGGAGTGTAAGAACACTGAATGTACCGTTGTTGGAATTGTTTGGTGATGCTAGAAGATGTCGAAGGTTGAGAGTAATTAGTTGTTGTCGAGGATGGTGATCTAACGACCACAGTGTTGGCCACTCCTTTGGATTCGGAATTGGCAGAAGAAAAAGGTCTGGAAGAAGAATGGCCAGTAGATTTTGCATTGGTATGACGCAATTTGACCTTATCTTCTTCAAGGGCGTGGAGTTTGAGCTTTCGGGCCATGATGAAAGCTTCGTCAAAGGTGCGGAATGTCTGAATCCACAAGGTAGAAGAGATGTGTCTAGCACATGCTCGAGAAAAGAGCTCGATGAGCTCGGGTTGAGGCAAAGAGAAGGAGAGCTGGTTGATCAGGCCCCTCCAACGAGCGACAAAGTCGACAATAGATTCGTCATCAAATTGCCTGATGGAGTAAAGGTCTGTGATTGAGACTTGTTTAGTGATGTTGATCGAGAAATGGTCAAGAAATAGTTGGGCGAGTTGGATGAATGAATAGATAGAGTGTCTGGCAAGCGAACTATACCAGTCAAGGGCAGGGCCAGAAAGGGACATAGGAAACATGCGCAAAAGCAACGCATCGTCATGGGAAATAAGATAACAGGCATGTCTAAATGCCCATAGATGTTGCTGAGGGTCTTCCTTACTCTGAAAGCGAGAGAATTTAGGAAGCTCCCAATGGTTAGGGTATGGTCGAATAGGGACGGAAGGATGGATAGGCTCGTTGCAAATTTGTTCATATGACAAAGTATTGCTTGAACCGGAAATAGAGGCTTCGAGACTGGACATTTTATCCATCAGCATCTTGATAAGATCTGCTGATGGATTGGCGGGTTGAGCGCCCCCTAGGCTGTAAGGTGCTTGGAAGAGGCTAGAGGAGGCGTGCGACACAGTCGGTTGTACAATGTACAGATGACTAGTCGCAGGGACAGAAGCGGAGGCTAAAGGTGGTTGCGTTACGAAGGTCGAAGGTATAGGGTGACTGGGCACCGCCAAAGGTGGTTGAATGGCGGCACTGGTAGAAAGATAAGTCGGCATGCCTACATTGGTGGGCGCAAAAGTGTGAGGGGTCGAGACAATCAAGTTCTGATATGATGTAGAACTTGGTTGAATTGCAGGCGGTTGAGGGGGTAATGACACCCCGGTGGAGGTCGGTCTAAAAATAGACGGGGAGGCCAAACTTTGCGTATTGGCCATGGTTGGGTTAATAGTCGAGGTGAAAGGTTGAGTCGAAAAGGGTTGGGTGACGAATGGTGTGGATGTCGTCGCCATGTCACCCGAAAGGTCTCGCGTTGGGTTTCTCGCGAGATAGTTTTGAAGGGCTGCGGTGTTGAGGTCCAGGAATCTTGCAAAATCCTGGTCCCCTTCAGTGATGATGGGAATTTGAGTCGGGGTCGGGGTCGGGGTCGGTCCTGTAGGAGTTCTTTCAGTCTCCGAGTGGAACTCCATGATAGGACTTGGTTAGGGACAAGGTAGACGAAAGCAGTTGTTGGCTAAAGAGGTTAAGAAGAGAGTCCTGGTTCCAGAAACTGTGTTTTTGCAGTCTCAAAAAACCAGAATGTGATTTGTGACAGAGAATGGACAGGTTTCAGGCTGCTGGTTTTGAAGAAAAAGGACAGTGACAGAGACCGACGTCGGTTTAAAAACTGATGTCGGTAAGAAATATGGCCGACGTCGGTCAAATAACCGATGCCGGTAACAGATGAAGCCGACGTCGATAGAAGGACCGATGCCGGTGACAGAGGAAGCCGACGTCGGTGGCAGAACCGATGTCGGTGACTGTGTTTTCCAGAGAGCCAAAAGGTTCTTGGAAAACAAAGAAGAAAACGTCCTCACACACTCAAACAAACAGATGAGGAGAGGAAAATAGAGAAAGACAGACAAGCCTAAGCGATAAATCCTAGGAATTAACCTTAGAAACTTGTGGCTTATGCCTTAGATGAATGTTTGGGGGAGATTGGCTGAAAAATGGGTCCTAGAAGAAGGCGGTCTAAGGATGGTTTCAGGCGTTGTTTTAGGTGCTCAAAGATCTGTGTTAGGGTCTGGTACGTGGCCTGGTGCTAAGGAGCAAGCTCCCCTCACTTCACGATTCCAGTGGTTAGCTGGTCTCGCTTAGCCAAGATATACCTCGCCTAGAGTTTAGACTCTGCCAGAGAACGGAGTGGGCTTCCCCCTTGGTGATGAAATCCAAGTGGGGTCACCGGGACGGGTAAGGTATCCGCTGGGTGATGAAATCCCAGTCGGGCCTTGTCTCAGGTATGTTTTATGTGTGTTTTAGTGCATGTGATTCGGTAGTGTAACATAAAGTGTCTACGGTTTATTCAATATGCGCCTAAGTTACTAGATGTGGACTAATGCAAGCACAAGCAGAAATGAAAGTGCAATACGTTTTAAGCCCAAGTCGAAATGTGATATTGCTATGAAGACAAGAAGGAGAAAGGGATGAGAGTATGATATTTAGACTAGTCTAGAATGCGAGGAAGAAAGGTTCGTTTTAGTCCTGCTTATAGTGTCATTTGGAATAGAAGAAAGAGACAAGAAGAAAGGAGCCTAAATGCACCTAAATGAATGAAAAGAAAAAGGAACCCAGGAGGAACCTAGTGTCCCACCGGGCGTGCCAGAATGTTTCTAACTCAAATTTGCTTTTCAGACTATAAAGAAAGAAACTAGAAGAAAGTAAAGGACAAGGCTTGGAAGTACCTGGACATAAGATTGCGCACCGTAAATCCAGACGTTCGTGGGCACTCCTCTTTGGCTGTGGAGGAATGACACCTGCAAGAAAAAGGGAAACTAGGACAAGAAAAACGTTAGACAGATAGGCAGATGGTGGGTTGCTAGGCAAAAGCCTATTCCCAAAAGTATGAGAACTTCCTTAAGGGAGGTCAACCCACTGTTTTGATAAAGATAAGTCTGATAAAAAGATAGAATGCTGAAAAGGACTGAAATAAATAGCAAAACTGAAAGAGAAAAAGGAAGCAAATGCTTACCTGGAAGAAGCTGTCAAACTGGTCACAGTCGCCGGCGTCGGTGGTCCTACCGGCGTCGGTTGTCGGGTCTGCCGACGTCGGTTAGTCTGCCGACGTCGGTGGGGGTAATGACCGATGTCGGTCGGGGTAATGGCCTGTAGTCGGGTCTGGTCAGGATCTGGTCTGTGAATGCTCCGGGTCTTGGTCTAAGGTCTGGGTTGAGTCTGATGGACGGGTCTGAGTTTGAGGTCTGGTTTGAGTCTGATGGACGGGTCTGTGGATGGTCTTAGGCAGAGATACAGGGGGAGTGAAATGGACAGAAAGGGACAGAGGAAGACAATCAAAGAGGTGGGAATACGGGTCTGTGTGATTTGGTTAACAGTCTGGGTTGGGGGAGAAGGAGAGTTGAATCTAGTTTAGAGATAACTAGAAAGCATAAAGAAACAAAACAGAATACAACATACCTGTACCTGCTGAAGAAAGTGTTGGTCCTGTTGCTACTTGTTGAAGTCCTGTTGCTGATGAAGAGTCCCTGTTGTTCACCTGCAAGAGATTGCTGTGTACCTGAGGGAGAGAGGTCAAGTGAAGGACTGATACAAGGTTCTGATACAAAGGTTCAGGGGTCGGGATGCCAAAGAGAAAACGCAGAGATGCGAAGAGAAGCGAAGAGGAACCAGCGGAGAAAGAACGGTGCAGAAGCCGTTAAGAAGGATGCCGACGCCGGTAATATCGCCGACGTCGGCCGAAAGTTGACCGACGTCGGCGGTTGAAAGGCCGGAGAAAGGCTAAAAATAGCCTTTCATCCGTTTCCCAACGGCCGGGTCAAATGAATGCCAGGATGAAACGGTCGACGGGGTTAAATGGACGAGAGGAGAGGTTGGAATGGGAGACTAAGGCATTAAATGGCCATGTGGGGAATAAAGGGGATCCAAGGAGGGTATCCTAGGGTGGCGAGGTGGTGAGGAGAGGGAAAAAGGGGCCTTATTTAATTAAAAATAGATGTTTATTTCTAATTAATAAGACTTAGGTGGGTTAGGGACCAAGGAGGACTAGGAAGGAGAAAGGACCAAGGGTTAGACACTTTTTAGGTGTCTACATTAGGAACAAGGGAAGGTAGTTCATCCTTCTATTTTTTAGGAGGGGTGGTACTAGTATATGAATTTGAAGTAAAAGATGAAGGAATACTTGAGGTACTTACCTTTTTAGTGATCACCAGGTCCTTTGATTGAAAAGGTAGAGTGGTTCCCTGCTTAGCAATTGAAATTACTGGTTGAGCTCGCTCCTCTATTTTTTATATATTAGCTTATCACGCTGACTAGTTCTAAGACTGAGTGAATACAATGTATGATCCATCGATTGCTTCACCTTTACTTCTAGGTTCATCTTGGTAAGTTAAGAAACCAATGTTAGAGTCACCAGTTGATTCTTCTTGGTCTTCTATAAAGAGATTAACATCATTTTCTTGGTTTAACTTAGGTTGGAAAGAGAAATTAGATTCTATCTCAAGATATCCAACTGCTAAATTGGTTGGTGTTGATTTAATAACAAGTTTCCCCTATGGGGGAGGAAGATGATTTGCTTGCCCTTGATTCTTGGCAGCATTTCCTTGGTATGAATGATTGGGGAATGTCCTCCTTAGTATATCTCAGTATGAAAGAGGAATAGACATCCCTTGCACCATTTTCTTTATGAGAGCTAGCAACTCATTTTCTAGATTTTGCACCATTGGATCAGTGGTGCCTATAGATGGATAATCAAAGGATGAAGAAGATTTGCCTCTATTAGGATCTCTTCTTATCTTTCCTACCAAGATAAAATCATCTTCCACCTCCATGGCCAAATCTTGAGCTACAACAAGCTCTATGTGGCCATCACATCTCAGTAGAAAACTCACTTTAGGCAGTTGAGAGTTGATGAAGAAGCATTTGAGATTCTCAACTATTAGCTGAGCTATTATAGGAATCATGTTCCTCAGCTTGTCAAACTTGGAAATAAAGTCCCTCATAGGTTCATGAGGCTCTTTCTTCATTTGTGTGAGCTAAGCCAATAGGCCATGCACATCTTCTACAGGATTGAACCTAGCTTTAAATTTGGTTTTGAGGGTGTTTCAGTCAATTACAATTTAGGCCTATAGATGATAAAACTAGTCTGTAGTAGTGCCTTGTAATGTTTCTATAAACAACCTAACTGCTATGTCCTCATAATCCACACCTATCACACCACAGGCTATGTTGAAGGTTGTAAAATGTTCATCAAGGTGAAATCTCCCATCACCAAAGAACTTGGGGAAATTCTTCCTTGAACTACATGGTAGCTCATGTAGAGGTGGAGTTAAATTGAGTGGGCCAAAAGAGTTACCCCAGGAGCCTTGAACTACCATTATTTGACTACTGAAGGGAGGGTTAACAAATGCTTGAGGGTTATGTATTAACAAAGCTCTACCAACAGTAGAAATGGATGATTTGCCTGATAATGGAGACTTGACTTTTGTAGGAGAAAAACTCCTAGTTCATTGGAGGTGAGATGGTGAAGGAAATAGATCAAAATTATTTTGTTGTACGAACTTGAATACAGGGTCAATAATACCTTTGTATCTTTGGCTTCTCATATACTATGGAGCTACTAGATCATAAATCTGAAATGGATAAGGATAGGGACTGCTTTAATTTGAAGCTTGAGGCTTCAAACTGTACAAAATGATCCCCAATGGAGTCGCTAAAAACTGTTGGGTGAATATTTTGTCACTAGCTAACTGATGGGAAAAATAGGTGTTTCAAACATAGCATAGGGATATTTATCAACCAAATGTGTAGGTTGACCACATCAAAAGGGGACAAATCTCTCCTCTCATCAAGGGGAGGTTCCCTATAAATATGAGGTGCTATATACTATATATATGCTAAAAATAATACTAAGGGGTACGACAACACCATCCATCTCTCTTTTCTTAGAGATTATGTTCACATACAAAGGAGAAAACTTGGTGAAATGACAAAAGGCACTTCTCTTCTTTTAGAAGTGGTCTACAACAAACAACAAGAATTCTTTCTAGTAGTGATAAGTAAATGTAATAGGGCATAATAACTAGTAGAATGAGGTGTAGCACAAAGTCTCCACCTCAACTACCATAGAGTGAAATATGAAGGATAATGGGGGCACAAATTCATCCCAATATTCTTTACATAGAAACAAACTAAAAACACACACACTAAAGACAATTGTGGCAGCACAAAGTCTCTCCATAGTTGACTTCAGGACACCTTCCTGAATACTTCCACTAGTTTTACTTATTTAATTAAATGGAAAAGAATGCATTCAGGAAATAGACATAAAAACAATTTACTCAACAACGCAAGCTATTCCATCACAAAGTCTGAAAAGTCACTTGCTTTCCCATTCAAATAATGAAACATGATTAACAATCTAAGCTCAAAGTCTCAATAATGCCTTTCAATTTGGGCAGAGTTTTGATTTTGATAACAAAAAGATATCCTTAAAACAATAAGAGAGATTACAATATATATCACTCCAAGAAAGACTTGGATGCTTTGTTTCATGGAAATGGCCCATGCTGCATTCAATGCCTTGAATGCATTTTTTAGTTCTGTCAAGGGGCCATACTATAATAGGGCATCAGCATTAATTGTGGCATGTCAATTCATCTCAAATGTCTCCTCCAAAGTATAGGCCACCTGGTCCTCTTCCTAATATTTGTGTAGCTATCCACTTCACCTTTACTTTATGGAGAAAAATAGGTCGCATCCTTGAGTGCTCGCACTATTTGATGTCCACCTGGTGGACTGTTTCACCAACTAGAAATAACTCCTACCTAAATATTTATGGTCTTTCCCTCTTATTCCCTCTTTTCTTAATGCATTTTATCTTTTCCTCATGATATGATCTCTTATGCTATCTCTTCCCTTTTTGTTGGCTCTTTCAGCTTCTTCTTTAGCTGGTCACTGAGTTTGTTGTCAGGTCTGCGCCACATTTGAAAATAAATGGGCATTTTGTTACCTTGAATTTGACATCTACAGGGACATCATTAGTCACTTGGTCATTTAAACCACATTGAACCTTGAACTTGCGAACAATGAGAGTGCATTGGTTCAATGGTGCAATGGTTTGGGCAGTCTTATTGACTCCTTGGTTCAATCGGCTCCTTGGTTCAATTAGCTCCTTGGTTCAATCAGCTCCTTGGTTTAATCAGTTGAACCATTTTGTCAAACTTGTCTTTGGAATCTTCTACTTCCTTCACTCAAAACTTCCTTGTGAATTTTTAACTTCTTGAACTGGTTGAACTCTTCAAACCATTTAAACCTATGAACCATTTCAGTTCAAAGTTCAACAGTTCAATAGTTCATTCTCTTTCTTTGAATCCTTTTATTCTCTAAGTCTTGCAAACTTTATTGAACCTTTGAACCTTGAACCATGTCAGTTCAAAGTTTAATGGTTTATTCTCTTTCTTTGAATCCTTTGAAGTTTTGAACTCTCTGGATTCTATTCTTTTTTGTTGAACTCGTTGAACCTTTAAACTTTGAACCTTCTAAGGTTCAAGGTTCAATGGTTCAACCTTTCTTTCTTAGCTCTTCGAATCCTTTATTCTTCTAAGTCTCTCTAACTTTATTAAACTCATTAAACCTTAAAAATTTGAACTCTTTTGGTTCAAGGTTCAATGGTTCAATCTTTCTTCTTTGAAGTCTTCTTTTCTTTAAGTCCTTTGAAGCCGTTAAACTTTCCAAAGTTCTTAACTCTTTAAAGTTTGTCAATGTCATTGAAACTTTAAACCCATTAAACCTTTGAACCTTTGGAGGTGGGGTTCAATGGTTCAATAGTTCAATGGTTCAATCTTTTGTTTGAAGCCTGTCGATGGACCTTTCAATTGAACCTCAACATTGAACCAACCTTGAAATTTCCAAAGTGTTTGGAACTTGTTCCTTTGTGAGAGCCCGCCTTTTGAAGTTGTTGAACCCATTGAACCTGTGAGTCCCTTAACTAAAAATGCTTGAATAATTGAAGAACTTGAGCACTCAGAACATTTTTTGAGAAGGGAAGAGAGAATTTTGGCCTGTAGGACCAAAATAGTTGATATGTTGTCTCCAAAAACAAGTGACGGATTTTTGGAACAACATTAATTTCATTATTATTCATTTCATTATGGTCAATTTCAACATTATTCAATTTATTATAGTCAATTTCATCATTGCTTAATTCATTATCATCAATTGGCTCATTATCTATGGTATTTGGTTCATTAGGATTAGGGTTTTTACCTTGTTTACCATGAAGTTTTTGCATTTGTAGCTTGTGTTTCTCTCTTAAATATTCTAATTCATCTAGTTTTTTTCTTTAAAAACTTCCTCTTCCTCTTTGAACATGATCCAAAACCTGATTTAAAATCCATTAAAAGGTATAATTGATAACTTTTCAAAGGTGGGGTTAAGTACATGGGTACATAGATCTCATAGAAGTACACAAAGAATGTTTATGGGGATAGAAGTCTTGATTTGGGCTAAAAATAGTTAATGATAAGCAAGCTTAATCTAAAATAATAATAATGTGATCACAATATATAACATGATTGCATTATTACATAATGCGATCACATTATGTGTTTTATAAGGTCTTGGCCCATCCAACCCATTGAGAAGCCTATATCGATAATAAATCGATCACGTTATATAATAACATGATCACATTATTGTCAATATAAGATTTGAGGTTGGTAATTGATAATGAGGATTGAGTGTTGCCTATGTTAAGAATAACATGATCGTGTTATACTTAATATAGATAAGGGATTACAGATTAGGGATTGAGGAATTAGTGCATAAGGTTTATGGATTAGGGATTATAATTTATTATTTATGTATTAAGGATTATGATTTATGTTTTAGGGTTTAGGGATTAGGGCATGTAAGGTTTGGGTTTAAGGGTGTATATAAGTTCTAATCACTATATTTCATGTGCAAACCTAATTTTTACTACAAAGGATGTTAATTGGGACTATATCGATTGGTAAATAGGGAAAGTTTTTGGTTTACAATTCAGGGTATAGTGTTTAGGGCTTAGGTTTAGGGTACACAGGGTCAATAATACAATTGGTAAGTTCCAAAAGCTTTAGCCATAGGTTTAAAAAGTGCATTTTATGACATCTCATGATAAAATAAATTATATTGTAAGGCATTTATGTTTGCTTCATGTAGTGGGCATCAGGGCATAGGGCTTACAATTTATGTTTTAAGGATTAGGGACTAGGGCATGGAGTTAAGTTTTAAGGACATGTATATTAATTTGTCTAATCTCTCTATTCCATGTCAACCTAATTCTTACTGTATAAAAGATGTTAATTGGGACTAAATTATTTGGTATTTATAGGTAAAGCTTATGGTTTAAAATTTAGGGTATAGTGTTTAGGGTATCATGCAGATTAAGTGAATTAGTAAAATGGGGCAATTAGTCATGTGATTTAGGCCAAACTAAGGCTTGTAAACTTAATTCTTAGTCTATAAATGATGTTAATTTATGTTAAAATGATTGGTTAAAGAGTTTATATTTATGGTTTAGAGTTTAGAGATTAGGAAATTTAAGGATTAAGGCTTAGGGTATAGGTTTTAGGTTATATTTATACAATCATGTAGGAAATTGGGGAAAATTTTAGAGCCTTGAACATATATCTATGAGTAAAGAATGTTAATTTGGGATCAATTACCAACCACATCATCATAGATTAATCTTACAAATTTAACTATGGTAACATTTGAGTGATATAATTTTAACCAAGTTATCCCTGTGAACCTAATTCTTAATATGAATATATATAATATGTTAATTAGGGCTAAATTTATTGGTTTAGGGTTTAGGGTCTATAATTTAAAGGGTTTTGGGTTTGGGGTTTAGGGTTTATGTCTTAGGATTTAATGTAAATGGTATAGGATTTCTAGGGTTAAAGTTAAATGGTACAGTGTAACTTAGGGTTTAAGATATCAGATATAGGGTCCAATCACTAAGGTAATTAAAGAACATTTGATCTACTTGTGATACCTATTTATAACTTGATTACCTTCATGTTTGCATTTATGATAAAAATAGGGTCAATTATGCCATGTACATGTTGCATACATGTTATACAATCAATTGAGCCATAAATTTGGTTTAGGGACTCAATGTTACCTAGATCACATAGGGAATTATATAACTTATTTAGCTAGATCAATTCGTGATAGAAGATCAATCTTTTGATTTTGCCCCAAATCATATCTTGTTATTGAAGGGGTTCAAATTGGCCTCAAATGCCTTGATTAAAATAATCAACTAGCTGATCCTCTTTGGTTAATTAGGTTGAAGGGGATAGAAATAGCCCCAATTAACTTTAGATGCACAACTAGATTGGTACTCCAAAGGCTCTAGCCATAGGTTTAAAAAGTGCATTTTATGACATCTTGTCATAAAATCAATTATATCATAAGGAATGTATGTTTGTGGCATGTAGTGGGCATTAGGGCATATGGATCTCTTATAATTTATGTTTTAGGGATTAGGGCATGAGGTAAAGGTTTAAGTACTTGTATATATTAATGTATAATCACTAGATATGCCATGTGTTCAAACTTGATTATTACTAGAAAGGATATTAATTGGGACTCAATTAAAGTTGGTAAATAGGGAAAGTTTATGGTTTACAATTTAGGATAGGGTTTATGGTTTGTAGCTTATAGGTTATACTGTATATACATGGTTTATGGTATACAAGGTTAATCACAAAGATAATTGAGGATAATTTGAATCACTTGGACCCATTTGTGACTATAGAATGTGTTTTTGGGTTGTCATTATACCATGGATGTCATCATGAAGATTGAGTGAATTAGTTAAATGGGGCAATTAGTCATGTGATTTAGGTCAAATTAAGCCTTGTGAACTTAATTCTTAGTCTAAATGATGTTAATTTGGGCTAAAATGACTAGTTCAAGGTTTAAAGAGTTTATATTTATGGTTTAGAGTTTAGGGATTATGAACATTAGGGATTAGGGCTTAAGGTATATAAAGTACAATCATGATGGTGATTGGGGAGATTCTAAGCTCTTTAAACATAGATCCATGAGTAAATAATGTGAATTTGGGATCAATATCCCCCAAAACATCATATATTGAGCCTATGAAGTCAATTATGGTAATAAATGATGCAATTTTAACCAAGTTTGAATCCTTGTGAACCTAATCTTGCTATATATAAAAGATGTTAATTGGGACTAATCTCAGGGGCATATTGAGCCTCAATGTAAGGAATTTCATCCATATGATATCAATTGGGGATCCAAGTGCTCTCCATATTCAAAAACAAGTATTTTTTCAATTTTATATGCAATTTGGTCCAAAGGATCCAAGAGCAAGGAATTACATTCATATTTAATGGAAATTGGGGCTTACTTGGCCTTGATTTCATACCATATTGAACCAATCAAGTATTTAGTTTTGGATGATACATAATTGAGGCCAATCGAGGCTTTCCTATGGAATTATGTCAACATTATTTAAATTACATCCCTAAATGCACACCTTATTCAAATAATTGAGTTTTTGATTGAATCTGATATGAAATTAGGACCAATTAAACCCTGTATAAGGAATTACATCCATCTAATAATAATTGGGATTCTAATTGTGTACCATATTCAACAAAAAGAATATTTGGTTCAATATGATAAATGAAATTTAGTCCAAATAATCCTTGTGTAAGAAATTTCATCCTTCTCTTATCAATAGGGGGCTTTGCTGGTCCAAAATACATAACATATTAAATCAACCAAGTATTTAGTTCAGTTGAATTTATGTAATTATGGCCAACCAAGGCTCATGAAAGTAATTGTTCATACATTTAATGTCAATTACAACTTTGTTGGCCCTGATTATAAACTATATCTAGCTAATCATGTATTTGGTTTTATCTTATAAATAATTGGGGTGAACTAAGCCCCATAAAAGTAATTTTTTCCATATAATGTTTCATTTGGGTTACACTATCCCTGATTACACACCATATTAAACCAATTGATTATTTAGGTTCAATATGATATGCAATTAGGGCCACTAAATCCCCAAGAAAGGAATTAAAACCATCTAATGTCACTTAGGGATCTAATTACAACATGTTAAATCAATTGATATGTTTTCCAATACTATACACAATTGAGGACAACCAAGTCTTATGTAATTAACTGCTTTCACCTAAAATATGAATCAAGGCATTTTTCACCCCATGCAATGAATTGTGTCCATCTAATGTTTATTTTGAATATTT